>CM023828.1:17512500-18000000 GCA_013266295.2 Branchiostoma floridae x Branchiostoma japonicum | reverse complement strand
TTAGTAGATGAAGAAGGGCCGAGATTGATAGTCATGGGAATAGAAAAAAGCCGTAATTTTAAAATTATTTCAAAAGATGTGAATTAACATCTATAGACACAGATAGCTGGTATTAAAGCAAGGCACCCAATGTGATGTCAGGGCAGTAAAACTGTATTTTTAAAGTGAATTTTATGGTCATTTATTTAATGTAGTAAGTTGAATCAACCCTACCTGTATGGGGGATATTCTAAGCGCTGGGATATTTTAAGTCGTTAAAGGATGACCAAAATGTGCTAAGAAATAGCAGCCAATGTCAATATTAGCCAGATTTCCTCATCCAGAACATATTTTGGTTTTACCACCCTGAAATTCCATTGGATGCCTTTAATGTAACATACGTTTCGGTGTCGGTCTTATAGCTATTCCCGAAGTCATTCCAGTTCGAGGCGATTTCCCCATTCGGCATCATATAGTCATCACCCGCTATACCGTTGTAGTTACCGCACAGTCCACACAGCTTATTCCGGTAGTTACTTGGAATCTCCACCTGTAGCAATATCACATACGCGTCACCATTTCTTCTCTCAGCTGCATAGTTAGTATATCAGGATCTTGATTCTTGTTTTGCTGATTTATAAGATAACAGTCAGGTTGATCAGTTACCGTACAGCACCTTGCCCGAAGTGAGAATGATTATTACTGTCTTAACAGAAAAATAAAGAATGACTATAAATATTGCCGTGCGTAGACAACACATCAGAATGGAGAATCATTATAACTGCGCAACTTGTCAAAATGGAAAATCTTCATAACTGTCAGTAATGTTCTCACTTTAACGTAGTGATTCCCGTCGTAGAAAATCACCACGCACAAGTCCACCAACTCTACTCGGACAAACAGTCCAGCCAGGCGAACCTCGATCTTGCCCCCTGCTAAGCTGAGTGGAAGGGAGGCGATTTTCCCGTTCACCTTGTTTGAAGAAAACCAATGAAGTCTGTTATTCAGAGGCAGAAAAAATTACACACAAAAAACAGACTGTGACATTAAAACAAAACCTCTGGGAATCCGTGCGTATTATACACATTGCAAAATCTGCTTGAACATTACCAGTGGTGCATTAATTTGTCATGCGGTTTCCGTATGAAGACCGGGAATTGGCCGACATTTAGTACAATTACAGATGCCCCAAACAGCTAGGACCAAGCAAGGTGTTTTTTCTTTCAACAAATTGCAATCACAAACTTCTATTGAACCAGCAAGAACAGTAACGCCTGTCACCTGCACAACTCTGCCTTGAAGAATACAGATTCTCCACGTATACCCGTTGATGGTTCTAAACACCCACACTGCTCGAACAAGAGAAACAGTTGACCTCCAGGGTGCGGGGACTTGTTTTGTTTCCACGGCAAAGTCGTTACCTTCGCAGTCCTTGGCGAACGTGTATGTGCACGGCCCTTGGAAATGATGGCGCAGCCCGTCAGGAGTAGTGTAGTGTGGATCTCCGGATGCTATGCAGGTTGCTTTATCTGTCAAGAATATTAAGGAATGTCTTGTAAAAGGACAACATTTTCAGCGTGCTAGGCACAAAGATGAAACCATACACGATGTAGAGAGTATTAAGAAGCAGCAATGCTAGCAACAAAGTTAAGAAAAACAGCATATAGCTTAATATCGATTTTTGTACTTAGAAAACACTTCGGAAGTAAAACATAAATCCTACAACACTCTACAACATTAAATGTATCGTAGTACAGGAATTAAAGGGTTCAAAATGATACAGAACCATATATATCAAGAAACTGCTAGCATTAATATATCATTCTATAGCATTAAGATATCATATAACGTTAACATATATCACAAGAATTCAAAACTATAGGGAACCATCTACAAAATATCTATTTATCTATTTATTTACAGGAAATATAAATATACTCACCGACTTACAGGCAGCTGTGCCTTACAAAATATTAAAACTACGTCTCACCACACGTGCAGCCTATGCAGTGGCATCCCCACACTCCATCTACAAGTGTCCAGCTAGAACCTCCATCACAGGTCACTTGCTCACAATCGATGGTCCCTCCCTCGGTACATTTGCAATGGAACCCGTCTGTTGTTCCCCATTTCTCTCCGAGCTAAAAGGGTACAACCAAACATAAACGTCACATTACGGGGTACATTACATGGTACATAGGTGAGATGATTCCTTATTCAATTACACCTAAATTTTGGCGTTTTGCCACACAAATATCGGTTACGTTACGTTACGTTACGGTTACGTTACGTTACGGTTACGTTACTTAAGCTTAATCTAACTACCAAGAGCCGCTTTCAGATTAAACTAGACTATTGTTGAATTAGTCACTCTATTCCATACCTGGGTCCAAAGGATTCACAATGAATTCAGACCTACATATAGTTTCCCCAAGATAATGGAGGAGCCACGAAATATCATGATCTTCCTAATTGTATAGTCATGTATTAAAGGTGGTTATGTATGCAGACGATACTATTCTTTACTTTTCACACCGTAGTGTACAGACAATACTGGAGATAATCCAGAATGGCTCTACCCGACTAGTACAGCGGTTTATCACCAACAGGCTCTCGCTATTGTAAGTCAATGGTTGTTGGTTCACACAGGTCCAAAATTGCTGACCAGCATCTACAACTTACACTAACTGTTACAGAATTGGAACAAGTGGATAAGTTCAAGTATCCACATGTAGGCGTTGTCCTTGATATCGATAATACCTTATCATGGAACGACCACTTTCTTCGCGTGTCAAAGAAGTTATCTCAGACAATTGGAATAATGAAGTGTCTGAGAACATATTTACGAAAACAGACAAGCGCTACTGACAATCTACAATACATTGTTCCTCCCCCCATCCTATATTGCAGCACTGTATGGGACCAGGAAGGTAAGGGGCATGTAGACAAACTACAAAAGCTACAAAATAGAGCGGGTAGAGTAGTATTAGGGTGCAACCGCTACACTCCCAGTGCAACTGTTCTGAACATGCCAGGCTGGACTTCGGTAGCACAGCACCACAAACGAGCTAAGGCTATTCTTATTTTTAAGGAACTTAACGGCACCTCCACACATCTCCCAATTGTTCACAAGATCAGCTGGTATCCATACACAGAATACCCCACTCAGTGCTCGGGGGGGGGGGGTGTCTTTAACAGCCAAACGCATGCTTGCAGTATAAAAGGAAATCTTTTTCCTTTTAAGGCACGGTCCAATTTCTTTTCATGTTAGAAATGCAAAAACAATCTGTGTCTTTAAAAATAATTTTTCTTTCATTTAGCAATTGATATGAGTTCTTTAAGCCTTCGTTAAATTGTTTATTTTGTATTTTGTTTCTCAGCATTGATATGCAAATGAAGTTTAATTATCTACATTATTTACTTCATTACTGCATTTACTTGGTTTGTTTTATGTTCTGTATTAATTTGTTGTATGATTTTGAAGCATTATCATTATAACGCAATGTACCAATTTTGCCATAATTGTACTTTTAATAGTTAGTTTACACTTTTCCTTTGTATTGTGTTACTACGAAAAGTGTGTTTTGTTTTATATGTGAAGGGAGCATATAAAATCGCCGACATGGCGACATGTAAACCCCTGGGTAAATAAATAAAAATGACATTAAATGACGCAAGGCAACAAGTTATTTGGTAGTCCAACGGGACAGACAAGAATGTGAATACTACAACACAATAAACTGACCTCGTAATATTGACCGGTGACTTCGTCGATGCATCCGCAATGGCTTGATGGCACACAGCTTTGTCCACTCATGATGTAGCCCGCAACACACTCACAGCCCTCTACACAGGGTTGGTCACAGTTTTGTTCGGAGTCTGGATCCACGCATGTCGCAGGACAGGCGCTTGTACATGGAGAGTACACGCTGTTTGCTGGACACTCGAGAGCTGTCAAAAACAAATGGTTTATCTCAGTCGTTAAATATTGAGAAAAAATATCCACAATACATATACAAGTGGGAATAAAATGTCGTCGTCGATATCAATAAACCATTTATTCATTCGTTCATACATGAATAACGATGCAGTTTGTATCATGGAGGTTTCCAGTCTTGTAGCCTCAGCTGATAGATATGTAAGGACCTCTGAAACACATATCAGGTAATAGATTGAGTCTGAGAACGGAACTTACGACAACGGTCTGGCCTCCGCCAAACAAATGGAAGCACGCCTTCGTCCACACAAGAGCCATAATATGCCTCCAAGTTCTCACAAAGGTACCTTCCCTGCGATGCACAATTGTCGAAGACACAGTCTTCCAAGTACCGTACGGGATCCACAGCTCCATGGCAACCAGCAAAGGGGCCGTTCGGATCAGTTAGCACATTACACGGGTCTGAAAACTCCGGGTCACACGGCCCTTCAACCGGGGGTTCACCGGTCGGATCGTCGCCGTCACAACTGAGGTGGACAGAAAATATTAAGTTGCAATCATACAAAACTTGTTGTACACGTAAAAAAGTCATCATAAATTATTAATACTCTTTAGTAGCCAGATAATCAGTGTTCATCTAAACGTTCTCACATTTGTTGTCGCAAATATAATATACAGTTAAACATTAAAACATGATTAATGAAATATCAAAATGGTTTGATTGAAATAGCCCCAAGTTTTCTGTTATTTTCTCATCACTTAGATTACAGCTTCATCCAAAAAGTCAACCTTTATGTAGCTGAAGAAGAATTGACACTTATAATCGTGGGTATAGAAAAGAAACGGTCATTTTTTTAAAATCATTTCAAAAGGCGTGAATTATCATGTATACACACAGATAGCCCGTATTAAAGCAACCTACGTTTCAGTGTCGGTCTTCCAACTATTCCCGAATTCGTTCCAGTTGGAGGCGATAGCCCCATTCGGCATCATATAGTCATCACCCCGTATACCGTTGTAGTTACCGCACAGTCCACACAACCTATTCTGATAGTTGCTTGGAATCTCCACCTGTGGCAATATTATAAACGTTATACTTTCTTCCCTCAGCTGCCTACGTAGCATGTAAGCATCTTGATTCTTGTTTTTAGAATTTATGAGACAACATGTATTTTAAATAAATTACATTATCGTACAGCACCACGCTAGAAGAGAGACTTACCGGAACTGTCTTTACAGAAAAATAGAAAATCAATCACTACTGCTGGCTGTAGACAAGACATCAGAATGGAGAGTCGCTATAACCAACCACACAATTTGTCTAAATGGGGAATCTTCATAGCTGTCTGTAATATGCTCACCTGAACGCGGTGATGCCCATCGTAGAAAATCACCACGCACAAGTCCACCAACTCTACTCGGACGAACAGTCCGGACAGACGGACCTCGATCTTGCCTCCTGCTAGGTTGAGGGGAAGGGAGGAGGTCACTCCGTTCACCTTGTTCGAGAAAAACAGAACAATTTAGTCTATTTATTATTCAGAGACATGGAAAATAGCATAAAATGACTGACTGCTGAGCTAAAATAAAGTATTTGGGTATGCATGCATCCTATATACGTTGTAAAGTATGCTTAATAATTACCAGTGATGAAGTTGTTACGCAGTTTTAGTGTAAAGGCCTGGAATCGGCCGATATTTGGTACAAGCTATTCACTTTTAGCAGCTAGAACCAAACAAGGTGATTTTCTTTTAACAAATTCAACACATTGCCATCACAAACTTATGTTGCGTCGGTAAAACAGTAAATGCACACACCTGCACAACTCTGCCTTGAAGAATACAGATTGTCCACGTAACACCGTCAATGTTTACTATCACCCACACTGCACGAACAAGAGAAACAGTTGACCTCCAGGGTGCGGGGACGTGCTTTGTTTCCACGGCAAAGTCATTGGATCCGCAGTCCTTGGCGAACGTGTATGTGCACGGCCCTTGGAAATGATGCCACAGTCCGTCAGGAGTTAAGAAGTGTGGATCTCCAGACGCCTTGCAGATCGCTTTTTCTGTTAGGAATATCAATAATTGTCTTATAAATATGACAAAAATGTTATCGTGCTAGGCACATAGATGGAATCATACGTGTACGTTATTAAGATAAGCAATGCTAGTAGCCACTTGTCTTAAACAGCAAATAGCTTAAAGTCGAGTTTTTTTATTCAGAAAATGCTTCGGGAGTAAAACATATTTTATAACACCTTATAGCATAGCTACTATGGTACAGGTATTAAAGGAATTCAAAATATTACCAAGCCATACACTAAAACATACCTTGAATACTAAACACTAAGATACCAGATAATAGATAATACAGGAATTTAAAGTCATACGGAAACATCTACGAAGCAGTAAAACTATCTCTTACCACAACAGCCACCTGTGCAGTGGCATCCCCATACTCCACCCACGAGCGTCCAGCTGTAACCTCCATCTTCATCACAGGTAACTTGTTCACAGATGATCCCTCCATCCGTGCATACGCAATGGTTCCCGTCTGATGTTCCCCATTGTTCTAGGAGCTAAAGGTATACACATGAAAAAAAAAACACATTATAACAAAAACGCCATATTAATAGCTCGATCTGAATAGGTAGGTAGAGTTTGACTGTCTATTTGAATTTATTTTTAGTAATTACACTCCCATTTTTGTTTTTTGCAACACAAATTTGGGTTCCATTGCTTTCTCTATGACTATTAATAGTCTCTTTTAGATGAAAGCAGGCTATGTTTTTACCTATCACTCTATTACGTGTCCCGGTCCAAATGAATGCCACTCAATGGATGTCTACATGATAGTCTTTCTTAAGATAATGGAGGAGCCGCTAAATATAATAAAGGGCGACAAGTTGCTAATTATTTCCGTAGTCCTATATATGCGGCGACCAAGAATCTGACCACTGCCACACAATGAACTGACCTCGTAATATTGACCGGTGACTGGGTCGATACATCCGCATTGGCTTGATGGGACACAGCTTTGTCCACTCATGATGTAGCCCGCAACACACTCACAGCCCTCTACACAGGGTTGGTCACAGTTTTGTTCGGAGTCTGGATCCACGCATGTCGCAGGGCAGGCGCTTGTACATGGTGAGTACACACTGTTTGCTGGACACGGCAAGGCTGTTGAAAAAAAAAAGAGTTAAGCTCTGCTCTGAAATAGTTTTCAGAATGTTCTGAAGTTATTGAAGTAAATAGTTGAGAAGGGAAATGTCACAATATGTTTGTATATATATTTACATTTGTGTGTGTGTGTTTGTGTGTGTGTGTGTGTGTGTGTGTGTGTGTGTGTGTGTGTGTGTGTGTGTGTGTGTGTGTGTGTGTGTGTGTGTGTGTGTGTGTTTATGCGCGCGTGCGCGTGTTTGTGTAAAGTCCCTGTCACACTTTCAGGACCTTTCCCCGACCTTGTCCCCGAACACCAGCCGATTCTGACCCCCGAACACTGATGACCTACTCCCCATCACCAGCCAACCATGGCCGAACCTCCCTTCCACACCCGAATGTTTAAACATTTTGAAACATTCGGCTGGCGCAGCCGAACAGTAGCCGACCTCGACGTACACCAGCCAACCACAGCCGACCTCGCTCCCGACCTACTCCCAACCATGGTTGGGGGGACTTTTGCCAGTATTCGGGAGGGTCATTCGGCTATCTGTTACAGGTGTTTAGAATACATCGTTAAATATACATCGTTCATCTAGCATCAGAATAACACGTACGGCAACGGTCCGCAGTCCGCCAACTAACGGACGCGACGCCAGCTTTCACACAGGCGTCAGCATATGCCTCCAGGTTGTCACACAGCCCATCGGCTCCATTAAATGCACACATGTCAAAGGTGCAGGTGTCGAAGAAAGTCAATGGATCCGCAACGGCATGGCAAGCAGCAAACGGTCCATTCGGATCTTTGAGCAATCCGCACTTGTCAGCCCCTGCCACTTCAGTTTTCAAATTTGGGTCACAGAGTTCAGAGACGTCTTCCTCTGGGCCTCTGTAGCCTCCAGGGCATCTGAGGTGGATTGATGATGTCTCATTACAACCGTCAATTGTCTTTCAATGATTTTGATGATTGATTTACGTTTACACATCGTGATTACTGGTTGTGCAAATGCAATAAGTGTCTATCTAATTTGAAATAAACTCACTTTTCCTCGCCTATTTCCTTTATTTAATTGTCAGTGAATACATTTTGTGCAATATTGACATAACAGTCAAAAACATTTAAAAATGGTTATGAAGCAATTTAAACCTTTCCAACCTTTTGTTTGATTAAGAAATGTATTAATAATATTGTAAGAAAGAAACATCCATTTATAAATGAGAAATATTTCGTTGATATGAAGGTATTTACGAACATGGTTATATTTATTATTAGGTGTACATATCCTGCAGGGTTCGAAATACTAGTACTGTTCTCCTCAGGCCCACTGGGCAAAAGTCAAAAGGTTGGTTGCGCATTAATATATTTTTTTATTCCAACATGTAATCACAAGACGTGGTGACGCACACTCAAGGTTTTTTTCAACTTATTTTTATGCTGTCACCAACACAGAGGACAATACAATGCTCATTTTCACCTGAGTGAAGTGAGAAAAAAATCGTGTAAAGTGCCTTTCCCAAGGGCACAAGATCGGTGGCATGGCAGAATTCGAACCCGGGACCTCTTGGGTCAACTCTACCGTTGCGCCACACGACCCCACGAACATTTCAATATGTCCTCTGTAAAGGTCGCTTTGTATGCAAATAAATAATAGCTCGCGCGCAACCTGGTGTCTCCAATGAGCCTCGCACAGAAAACATGACTTGCGCGGTGAAAGTGCGAGACGTGGGTATTTCGAACCCTGTGGACCTGTATCCCCATTACTTACGTCGAGATGTCGGTCAGATGTGTGTTCCCAAAAACGGTCCAACTCACGGGGACTCCATTGACAGTCAGGTCATCGGACGAGATACCGTTGAAGTTACCGCACAGTCCACACATGTTACCCATGTAGGTTCTTGGTACATCCACCTGTAGAAGTATACCAAGACACATTAAGGTTCTTTCCCACATGTCATATTCTTCTCAGGACCTGGATTGTTGTTTTTGTTGTTGTTGTTGTTGTTGTTGTTGATTGAAACTATGACATTTGTCACTATATATATTAATCTGTAAGGCAAACACCATATACAAAATATATAGACTGGTTTATTTGCAACACACATACCATTGCAGCCTTACATGGCTGAATTGGGGCATGAGGCACTTAAAAATTCATCATGAATGGTTCAACAACTCGACTATAAAAGGTCTTAAACCTAGCAGTTCTGCAGCTGAACTGCGTGAAGTTGTCCTTTGTTCTTAGTTCTCTGCAATACAAATGTCTGTGATATACTAACCCTAATTGTGTGAACCCCGTCGTAGAATACCTCCACGCACAAATCTGTCAACCGCACTCGGACGTTCCTGCCGATCAGGCGGACCTCCAACCTGAAGTCTTGGTAAGGAAGGGACGTGATCACTCCGTTCACCTGTTTGAAAAACAGTGGTGTATTGTGTTATTCGGGCAGAGGTAGAGTAGTACAGGATATGTAATTGCGCCGTCCATTTAAAATACGTTATAAATATTACATATACATGATATTGGTCTTAACATTGTATGTGTTTCTGAGCTATATTGTGCGTTTTGTATGTGGATTATTTAATGTAATTTTAATATGTAAAGTACAAATATGAATAAGTAAAATTTGAAATTGAATATGTGACATACGGCTATGACGTGTAAATGCTGTTTTGTAACGTGTAATAATTTTTTATGTCATAAGCAACTCAACTGCCGTAATTTTATTCTATTTTACACTGTGTAGTCGTGAACGTTTTTAACAAATACCTCATGTACATCTATGAACGCAATTCAGCTTTCAGCTGCAATGTTCATGACTGACCAATAAACCATTTTTGATTGATTGATTGATTGATTGATTGATTGATTGATTGATTGATGATATTTCCTGTGACGACCGAAGAACATTCCCAGCCTTACTTCAACCAACTGGATTTCGCCTCGAAAAAAATAGCTCACCTTCACAACTCTGGCTTGAAGAATCTTCCACTGATTTCGCCTCGACAACCAACTCCTTAGGTGAATTGATTAAAAATGAAGAAAAAAAATGTACATCGCAGCTCACCTTCACAACTCTGCCTTGAAGAACCGAGATTTCCATCCCGAATGCCTTCACGTAGACTTCACGGATAAGGGCAACTGACCCTCTGGGTACATTTTTGGTTTCCACAGTAAAGTCGCCGTTGAGACAGTCCTTGGCGAATGTGTATGTGCACGGGCCTTGGTAATGATGAGGCTTCCCGTCGAATGTCGTGTAGTGAGGATCTCCCCATGCAGTGCAGGTACCCTTGGAGGCCTGACATGCTGTTTAGAAAGACACGGTATAGAAGACTGTTTATATACAGCGATGGGGCTTGCTGAAATGCCTTAGACACATTTGGCTATTTTCTGTCTAGTTATTAAAGAAACACATACTGGTGAATATTTTACGATTCATTTTTCATTAATCAGTGAAAGTAAATTCTCATTTGCATACTTTGCAGTTCATTGTGTACATCTTTGTCTAAGCTACCTACAGATTTTCTTCTTGACTTATCCTCTTTGAAATATGTCAACAAAAACTTCCCTGCAGTTCTGTAGCAAGCTGCTAGTAAAGTAAACCAAACCTACGGCTCTTTTTCCCTGACATGAAAATGTATCTGCAACCACAAAAGTATAACATAGCATGTCAACTCCCACCCGTTGTTAGAACTGCATCGTCTGTACAGTCCTTCATATCACTGTGTGCACAGTTACGTGACCTCTGACTCTCCACCCTTACGACCCGGCATGGCCTCGATTACGAATTGGGATTACGATTGTGATTTGATGTTATTGATCCCGTCTTTGTCTTGTACATATTGTTACATGTGTTTGTCTATGTGTACCCAGGGCCACTTGGAAGAGCAGTGCTAAGTCACTGAGTTGGTGCTACCCTGGTTAAAGAATACAGAAATAGATATAAATATATAAGGGTAATATATACATAAACCGGATGTTCCGCTGCAGTACCAAGGGATGCCACCAACCGGCCAAAATTGAAATCGACCCTCCTCTTTACAATTATCTACATACCAGATGTAATCACAACCCATCGAGAACTTCTGACCACAAATATCTGGAAACACAAATAATGTGGGTGCAATACTTACGCGTATGGCCGCAGCTATAAGGTTCACTCGTGGCCAGTCCAAAAAGATCTATATCAGTGTCTGTCCAGTCAATCACGTTGCCATGATGGTTGCAGAAGTCTGACCAGGCTGTTCCCATTTCAGCTGGAGACAGCACGTGGTCCCAGAGATTTATCAGTGACAGTTCTCCGCTGAATGCTTGGTTCTCTTCGAATCCTCCCCCCACTGTGTCTTGTTCCTGTCCAATGATAAATTTTCCACCACTGCGCACTGTTGCTCCTGCTTTAAATCCGGTACCGGAACCCCGAATCGCGCCGTCAGTGTAGACCTGCCAAGCTCCGTTCGTGTTGCTCCAGGTGGCACATACTACATGCATCTTTTTATCCCAAACAGGCAGCGCACCAAAGGCAACATTTGCTCCCCCAATGTACAACTGAAAAAAATGTATCTCAATATCATTGACCTTTTTATCTGCTATAAAAGTACAGTGTATATTGCTAGAAGCATTCAGAAATACAGGATGAATGGATAGTAAGAAACCAGATGTTTGTGAAGGTCACTTACTCGAAAATTGTTGGTTCCTGGATTGAAGATGAGCAGCTCATTATCTTGTTGTGGCGCATTATAGCTAAACAAACTTGTAAGGTCGTTGGAACTGAGGTCGATCCGCACGTGTAGACATAGAGTAAAACTACTCAAGTCCCGATCTAATGTTGGCCCCAGAATGGCGTAGTTGCCGACACTTCGTGGATACGGAAAGGTTATCTTCTGAGCTGTAATTGACAAAACGATACCATGCACCTTTATCAGCTAATTGCTTATAGTTAAACGAATATGATTTCGAAACACATCAAAAGCACCTGTCAAATAAAGGAGGTTGGCAATGGAAATCATTGTCATGGCGACGCTTTGTTCTATTTTTAGAAGTATTTATCTGTTCATGAATTTGTTCTGTGCCATGGTTGTGGTTCTTAAGTTATATGTAATATGTTATAAGTCCGACCAAGGAACGCAGCATATTTATACAATGTCCTGATCGATTATGCAACTTAGAGTCAGTTTTCAGAATTTCTTGTAATCTAGTTAATCATCACTTAAGCTACCTTCACATTGAAAATCGTGATGATTCCTCTAGGATTGCGCAAATAAAATCTCAATTTGTATAAATTATATCAGTTCAAGATATTTTCTACCAAGATAGTACCAGCTGTATCAAGGTTGAAATACAGAACAGAAAGGCTACAATTCCATTTTGGAACAATTATACCCTGGTTTTATCTTGAAAGTTCATCTGTGTTGGTAGAAGTCATTATGACACGAGTTTAAACTGACATACAATCTCTACGGACACAACACGTCGCTACGGACACTGCAGCTTGGTAATTTGTAACTGTCATTTCATGTTGCTGCAGAATTATGGGCATTCCTCCGAACTCCTTGCCGAACCTGGCGTCCAGACGTGACCAAGCAACACCACGTGTCCTCCTGAGTATCATACCCTGGATAAGGACAACCCCTGAACTGTTTTATAACCTGAAATTTGGTATGATAGTTCAGTGGGCAAATACCCCTAGACATTTTTTCATTTTTATATACAGGCTTTTAGAATGGTTTTCTTTTGGCGTTTTGGCTGTGTTATAGGAAATTACTATAGCAGTGTGTGTTTACCATATTTGGAGTGTGACCACATTTGTCATGGGAAGAGGAATTCCATTCCCAAATATGGGCACTCAGAGATGAGCAGGTGTGTGGCCCTGTTTGCAGATGTGGTTCCTGATTGGCTGTCACTTAATTACTTTATCTGTTATAGCTAGCTGAAAGAACACCTGCGCATGGTGCCACATACTTATACTAGGAACAGTTTTTTGACAAGTATTGGCCTGGAAAAAGGAGTGTTTCGGGTTGTAAATCGGCGGAAACATGTCACATAACCTACATTTTCATTACCTTGCTATCTTTCAATCAAATTTTTCATCTTTTAACCAAATTAGCTGTAGATACATGTAGTGGTGTGGTAGGTAAGGTCATTGACCTTTTGTTGACATCGTTCCCTATGATTATGAAGGTCCTCTGTAAAAGTTTGGCATAATGTGTGGTGCAGTTTTGTTACGTAGCTGAAATCATACACGTACATGGGCACACATATGACTACATAATACACTTCTTCCAACTAGTTTTAAATTCCATATTGAAAAGGGGCGATCAGATAAATATTATATTTTGTGTGAAAATGTTTTTGTATGTTCTTAAATAGGGGAGGTGTTATTTCCTTAGAATTCAATTTTGGACTTGGTGATTGTGAAAAAAAAAAGATTTTGTGTGTGTGGAAGTGTTTTTAATTGGACCGTAACATAATGTTGTGTCACTAGAAGAATTCATTCTTAAAGAGGGAGGCATTTGTTTTTAATATTAAGTATTGGACAGGGCTGTGTGTGCGGGAGGGGGACAGGTCCATTTTTGGTACGGGGGATGTGGTGAAGCCATACGCTGCATTTGCTCCTGAGCAAATGTCTGCCTTTCTAGTTCTGTCTTCTCTTTGTGCCTCTCTGCAACTGCCTTGACCTTTGCTTCTTTCTGCATGTGGTTGAGTATTGTCTTCTTTTTCTCTCTTCGGCGTTAGTTTTCTTCAGCTTTTCGTCTTCTTCCTTCTTGTTCAACTCGTCAATTATGTCTTGTGGTGTCATGACATGAGCTGTGAGCTTCTTCCCTCTGGTTTGTGGTGGTGTTGTGTTTTCCAGTGGTCGGAGAATGCCTTGTAAACGCTTCGGTACTAGGGTCTCTAAAATAGGGTTGACTGTACTCTGCCCGATATCAATGCGCTGCAACATGCAGCTGTAGATTCAACCCTCTCCGTGTTACTGTTCCTGTGCACGTGGGTTCAGATGGCTGAGAAGTGGAGAGAAATCCTGCATTGTATTGAAAATGGCATAGAAGTTGCTTTTCTTCGAATGGGATTTTGTGTCTGCCGCCTGCAGTGTTTCCAAGGTCGTTGTCCACAGGGTTTTCAGAGATGACAACACGGTCACATCCAGCGGCTGGGAAAAGTGATAGGTATGTGGAGGTAGACCGTACAATATGATGGTTACCCTCATAGCGGTTGTCAGGGCTTTGGGGGGACAGGTGGATGGAGTGTTGGTCAACAATGAGGAGCACCGGTCTCTCCCTGTGGTAATGCCGAATGAAGGTACCATTCCTCAAACAAAAAAAGGTATTGATGAAGCCAGATTCCGAGTATGTGTAAGCAGACCCTCACTGAAGTTTCCTGATGGCCTGGACTTGCTAACTATGACCCTTGGCGGTATGACAGTTCCTGAAGCAGATACGCAAGCTATGACGATGATATGGTCTCTTCCACCAAGGATATCGAAGGAGCTCATTTGGAGGAGGTTGAAACGATGACTCGTGACTTCTTAGCGTCCAGAGCCATCCCAGTCTTGACTGCGTTGTAAACGAGATACGGCCGCTCGTGGAGCTTCTCCTTCGTCATGATGTCACCTATAGCTAGGGTCTTGAAGTGGTGGCCTACAATGTTGCTATTAGACATCGCCACCTCGCTCGGTCTAGCGTGTCTCCACCATTTACTTCCGGGGAGTTTCCCACCAAATCCAGGATCTTCTCCTCTTTCCTTGCTACTTCGTTTGTCGACCTCCTTCGCTAGAGCCTTGATAACTCCTGATGTATAGGGGAAGCCCTTTTCCGCCATGTAGATAGAGTAGTTCTCCTTCTCATCCTCAGATGAAAGCTTGGTAGGTCGGCCTAGCTGATCAACATGTCTTGCAAGAAGTCTATCATACAGAGTGGTACGGGCCAGATTGAAGTCCTTCGCAGACCTGTACACAGATTTGCCCTCCTCCCTCACAGCACGACGGGTCTCTTGCATGTCACGGTCCTCAAACGTGCGATATGGTCTTCGGCAAGCACCGGACATCTATGAATAAATTACTGTTGTATTGTTATTATTTATGCTATTCTATAAAGTTCATCCAAATAAAATCATATTTATTGAAACTGATGGTGCCCATTAGGCTTTACACCGTTCGTGGTTAATTATTAACGTAACGTTAGGCTGTTGTTGTAATTTACAGGTATCTACGCCATTGTGCAACTCCAGGTCCTTACTGATGCTGCTTACCTTGGTTTTATCGACCCGTGTTTACAACTTGACGGCTCACGAATATCAGTTTCCCCGGTCAGAATATTTTCCTCAGTACCCAAAGATTCTCCATGAGCAGCAGGCTATGTTACTTACCCTAAAGCACCACTCAGCGACCCTTGCAAAACTTGCAGAACGGCGAACAGTGTCTCGCGTATGCATCGTCACTTTTTGTGAGGGATCATGGGAAATGCAGACGACAGTATTGACGGTGCTTTTCTCAGGTCGGATTTCTACTAAAACAAACACTCAGAGACACATATTTTTACTGTTTGTTAAGGTTTATTTCTTGTGTATGTGGCAGTTGTGTCAATGCTTGGTACAGAGGTACAGGTCGTTTATGTCTGGCCACGAGCCGCCACAATGAAGTGACCGTCTTTTCAGCGCTGCATCAATATGATTGGTGAAAATATATCACTGATATTCTGTTTTTCAGCAAAATGACAAAAATATATAGAACTATACTTTGCATGCAAACAACAGCTGTATGCATTGACTATGTTTATTTGCCTTTTTAACTAGCAAAGTCAGTGGCAACAAACACGGCGTACTTTTGCATATTATTAATAAGATCAGTAAAAAATCCGTGCGAAGTTAGGGCACCCTCGGTATGCGTAGGACACCCTCCCCCATATGTATTTTTGGAACAACCCTTTGACTGTGTGGAGGCTGATAAAGCCTTGGGCCTGGGAACATCACGGCAAGATGCCAAATTAGCCCTAAACGTATTTTGCAGCCGGGGATTGGGAGGTGAAGCCGAAGCAATTATCACCTTGCCTGGCGCATGTTAACACCTTTCCGTTAGCACCATGCACATTATGATATGATGAGGGCTTCGCTAGGGGTAACTTGGACATGTCTTAAACAACTTAGCACACCCGAGTTTTGACCGGTTAAAATATTGGTAATTAACCACCATATATAATGTTCTTTAGACCTTCTCGACGAAGATAACAATACATTTTTCACTCCCATGCTTGTCATGTGGTCATATAACATGACAACAGAACATGAAAATGTGATATCGGATGTAATATTTGTCTGTAACAGACAACTTGTACAAATTAAAACACATCGAATATTAAATCATGTAAGACGAACTCACCTGTTATAATCAAGTAGACCTCGTTTGCCCAGCCTCCTCCTTCACCGTCGGGTTGGCAGCCGGCAGACGGGCCGTATATCTGGTAAGTGTTCAGTGCATCTGCTGACGAGGCACACCATCCTCCGTGCTGTACGGGATGTACAGAAAGTGCGAAATGGAACAATTTTTTTACGGCTCTCGGTGGCAAATGTGCAAATGTTGGCACATTGGCAACCCCAAATCCATAGTGTGGTTTTGGCATTTAGACACATTTAGACAGATTAGCCTAACGCTCGGTGGGCGTTACTCCACCGCCAGGGAAGGTCGTGTAAAGTGCCTTTCCAGCACGTCGGCAGAACGTACTGCGCCTGCGCGAAAGCCGCAATGTATTATGCATAGCATTTCGGAAGAACGTCTCATATAAGGTTGAATTCGCGTATATAAGGGTGACATCCAGTCTGTAGTTTTCAAATGTTGTGTAGAAAAAGATATGGTCTGCAACAGGCAAAATTCTGATGCAACGTTGACCAAAAATCCAGCGAAAATCCAGGTTTTGCGCAGGCGCAGTACGTTCTGCCGACGTGCTTGCCTTTCCCAAGGGCACAACGCCGGGGCATGATGGGTATCGAACCGCCGCACCGACGCCGACGTCGAATGGAATAAAATGGGACAAAAGAGAACTAAATTTGAGGCAAAATAAAATAGATAAGATCACGAACAGCGTACAAAGGGCGCATAATAGAATCATTTACTTCCTCCTCTAAAAACAGCTAATAAACTATGCACAATCGTCACATCTGTCAAACAAAAAATTATGTTCCGAAGACAACATTCTTGCACTAAAGGAATAAAGCTAGTATTTTGTAGTGCAAAATAAGAATGTTTTGATAATGACCATTTACACATTAAACTCAAAATGCCCCTCGTAGATTCACATAACATTGAAATATTATATACAAGTTGCCCAAAGAGTCATAGAAAAAGATATATCTGTACAAAACAGCACAAAAATGCATGAGTGGAAAGAGGGTTAAGGCACACCTGGACTGCAAATACGGTGTATCCCCGTTTGACGGCAGCGTCTCGACACTTCCTGATGGCGTCAGTACGTGCTGAGTAACTTCCATCCAGGAGGGGGTCCTGGCCTTCCAGTGTCGGGATGGCGCGAGTGCCAGTGTCCCTCCAACACCCGAGTTGTTGCACCTGACCACTGGATAGCAGTTCTAGCAGATAAATAAGTGGCAAAAATGTAATTTTAAGACTTAAACTATTATTCCGTGAATAATTTCATCAGGTTGGTGAATGATTGATTAGCAAAGTTCTTTATTCACAACGACTTGTTTAACAAGAAGCGACGTTTCGATGATCGTCTGTCATCTTCATCAGGGTTAACATAACTGGTTCACTGTGCATTGAAGTTAGATGTCACTGTAATAATGCAGCCCCAAGTGTAAAACAAGTGTGGCATACGTAGGTATTGTCACAACTTGGTGTTACATGTGGTTCCAAGAGTAATATGTCTTTTAATATTTAAATAGTATCTAATTTGCATACTTGTGACTCGCTACATGCGGCCTTTACCACGTCGAGGGCATAATTATGTATTCTAAAACATTTGCATTTCTAGTTATTCCTTTTTAAAGATTAAAAAAAACTCCCGTCAGTTTGACAACAAAAGTTTAAATATCGTGACGATAGCATGGACAGTCCAGAACACGAGATATCATAACCGATAGTTCCGCTGCAGTACCGAAGAAAGTTGCTGGGGGAGGGGCAAAGTCCATTTTCAGTTTTTGTCACAACCTACTAACACACCAAATATAATTATCCACTATCGACTGCTGGGTTATGATATTTACAGAAACACACACACACACAAACACACACACACACACACACACACACACACACACACATACACACACACACACACACACACACACACACACACACACACACACACATACACACACACACACACACACACACACACACACACAAACACACGTACCTGAAACACACAAACACAACCACATGCACCAGAAAAAATAACCTTCTTAGCGAAGGTAATAAATTACAATTTTGTAAAAAAAAGAGAAACCCATCATCAGAACTAGAGATGGTAAGCTTAAAATTAGAAGAATGCAATCATACAAATACTTAGGAGTGCACATTTCTAGATATCTGAACGACAATACGCACATCAATAAAACTCTGATAAAAGATAACAGAATCTCAGCAGCATGTTAATCAAACATGTTTAGTCACAACAGTTTCATTGCTTTAAATTCTATCTAAACAAGAATTTGGAGATCTCAAACCTCCATGAACTATTTAGAGCTTTTGTAAATGTTTGTTCCTTGGATTTGTCTCATCGATTATGGAAATGAGGTTGTAAGTAGCATAATCTGCTTTAAGTTATGATATTCTCTATTCAATTCACAGCAAACCCACACCACACTAGGTTATGTTTTCCTAGCGTTTGTGTGTATGTGTGTATGTGTGTATGTGATTTAGCACGATAACTCAAGAAGCTTTCGATGGATTGTCTGAAAGTTGGTAGGTGGGTAGGTCTTGATGAGAGCAAGAAATGATTAAAATTTTGGGCCCCCTAGCGGCTTGTTATGGTACTGCAGCAGATATCTCACGATCTCTACATGCTAGGGTCATGGATTTTGGTTGGTAGGTAGATCTTGTATCGGAAAGAAGTGACCCCCTAGCAGCTTGTTCTGGAACTGCAGGACAGTCTTCGAGAGAGGATAACTCAAGAACCAGTTGACGGATCGTCGTCATTTTTATTACGTTAGCTTATGTAATGCTTGACAAAATTAGATAACACTAATGCAAATCTGGAGCTAATTTGCATAATAAATGAGAAAATTCTATAAATTTGCAGCGTTCGACATAGGACTATGAAACACTTGTAATTGAGAACGACAGGAACATCAGCAGGTATTGATTATGTAAATGAAGACCTAATTCGTATAATTAATGGGAATTCGATTTAATTTTATAGTGGTAGCTGCCGGGAATTTAATGAAGGTGAACATCATTGAACATAAGCTATTCAAATTATGACCTCATTTGCATAATTTATCAGGAAATTCTAGAATAGCCTTGGTTAAGATAAGACCGTCTTTGGGTGGATAATATGATCAACTGATAGAATGCATACAAATGGATCTTATTTGCATAATCAATGCGAAAATGTGTAATTCGTTAGTTCAAACGGTTAAACTGGGACTCTTGTTAAACATATCTTATTCAAATCATTTGTTTAATTTATGATGAAATACTAGAATGGCCTTCTTTGTTAAGATAAAACTGTCATTGGATGGAGAATATGATCAACTGATATAGTTTATGCAACTGAGGATGAGAATAATCTATAATTCGACAGTCATAAAGATTAACATTGGCGAAGGTATGAGGCAAAGGTATGAGGTCGTGGACCTCCAGTTGTCCTATATATATCGATGTTTGCTGCCATTTATCGTAATGTACGCCCTGCATGTTCTATACTAAAATACTTTATACATATTTAAATACTTGAATATATCTTATACGCTATTGAAAACTCATATTGACAGGATAGCTTGGCCTCCAAATTGTCCATTTAGCCCCAAATTCTAATTTTTGAATCGGCAGAAGTTTCTTGTACGATGGCCGCAATGACCTCTGATCTACCTAAACACCACTAAACACAACAACATAGCATCACTTCTAGAGCTCTATCCAGCATCAAAAACAAGCCTGAAAGCCAGTTTTTGCAAGGAAATAAAAAGAAAGAAAACACACCAGCTGCGAAATACCGGCAAATAGGAAGATATGCCAAGAAAAAGGCTGTTAACAGTTTGTTTGGATGCACTCAAAATGGGGTTTCTGCGCCTGCTCGTAATGGTGACCTTTCCCCTGTTAGGGGGTTCAAGTTCATAACTGATAGATTTCAATACTTTCTCATAAACCGGGAAAGGGTTGTAAACTATCAGCCCAAGTGTCAAAGATATCTGATCAGGAATGGTTCAAAGCTGTTAGATTTGCCTATTAAGCTGTTTAAGTACAGTACATACTTCACTGTCAATAAAGGATACAAAATCTAACCAAAATTGTCAAGAACACTGAAATCAAAGACTTTCTTAACCAATCGGAGCCTGGCGAGTCAGCTGGAGCCTGCCTCTTACTCAAATAATTGATTTCAGGCAAATATAAGCTCTAACTGTCAATCTGCCCCCCTCCCTAAAGTTATTGTTAGGGGGTTTAAGTTCATAACTGATAGATTTCAATACTTTCTCATAAACCGGGGAAGGGTTGTAAACTATCAGCCCAAGTGCCAAAGATTTCTGATCAGGAATGGTCCCCTGAGAATACATTTGGTGACAGGTGTTTTGGCCCTTTTCCTGGCCTAGGGCACTGGTCTGAGGCTATTGGTGGGGTCCATATTACTAAGAAAAACAAGAAGCCATAGGCGACAATTCTCCGTGAAATTTTATAATTTGCAGATTGGGAGGTGGTATTGAAGTAGTCGCGGCCTGTCTCATATGCCACTAAATGTAGGGTACTTCGAAATATTATATTGACAGCGAAAACACCTACGGTAAATATTGATATACGTGCATCATCACTGGCATGCCTGCAGACGATGTATAAAATCACATGCCAATTGAACAAAGGGGACCGTGGGTTTTAGCTGCGAACACGGAAAAACGGGTACCGCTCAAGTCAACAACATGATCACAACAGCAACGGTTAGCACAGTTGCACACGGCCAGTTGCACACAGTTGCACCGGCCCACATAACCGCTACGGTAGAAGCAAAGACACGTGCACAAAAGTCAACTGCGCAACTGGCGGTCAGTCTAAAACCACATCCCTGCAGACTTGCCATGTCAACGGCACGCGCCCGTACCGGCCGGGCGACAACATTTCATAGGGAATAGGAAAAATAGGGGGGAGTCACAAATATGGCAATCACCACAATATAAAAAACGCTACGGTAAAAACAAAGACACCTGCATCAACACGGACATAACGGCACACCACGTGCCCAAATTCAAAGAAATACAACGTACACAAACATGACTTTTACGTGCGAACACATTTCACAATTCCGGCCCATCCATAAACCATTACGGTCCGCATCTGGTCTGCATTAAAAACCGCACCGCACATCTGCATTAAGGATACTTCCCCCCCCCCCCGCTATTCAAAACAACGGGTTTTTCGCGGCCGGTCCCATGTGCCCCTAAATGTAGGGGTGCTTTTCGAATATTATCTTGACCGCGAAAACACCTACGGTAAATATTGATATACGTGCATCACCACTGGCATGCCTGCAGACGACGTATAAAATTAAATGCCGATTGAACAAAGGGAACCGTGAGTTTTAGCTGCGAACACGAAAAACCGGCTGACCCGAATACTCCTGCAGGAGGTATACCTCCTTCACGGAGTAAAAATACCAAAAACAGAGAAAAAAAGTGAAAATTTGCTGGTCCTGGCATTAGGGGAGTACCTTTCCTCCACTAAGGCACCTCAAGTTGCATCTTAAAGCTGTTAGATTTGCCTATTAAGCTCTAGATACTGCACTGTCAATAAAGGATACAAAATCTAACAAAAATGGTAAAAAAAACACTGAAATCACAGACTTTCTTAACAAATCTGAGCCTTGCGAGTCAGCTGGAGCCTGCTTCTTACCACAAAAACTGATTTCAGGCAAATATATAAGCTCTAACTGTCAATTTGCCCTCCCCCCTTCCCTAAAGTCATTGTCAGGGGGTTCAAGTGGATAACTGATAGATTTGACCATAATACTTTCTCATAAACCGGGGAAGGGTTGTAAACTATCAGCCTAAGTGTCAAAGATTTTTTATCAGGAATGGTCCCCTGGGAATACATTTGGCGACAGGTGTTTTGGCCCTTTTCCTGGCCTAGGGCACTGGTCTGTGGCTATTGGTGGGTCCATATTACTAAGAAAAAAGTAACAAAAACAGAGAAAAAAGTAAAAATTTGCTGGTCCTGGCATCAGCGGAGTACCTTTCCTCCACTAAGGCACCTCAAGTTGCATTTTAAAGCTGTTAGATTTGCCTAATAAGCTGTTTAAGGACAGTACATACTGCACTGTCAATAAAGGATACAAAATCTAACAAAAATGGTCAAAAACACTGAAATCAAAGAATTTCTTAACAAATCTGAGCCTGGCGAGTCATCTGGAGCCTGCTTCTTACCCAAATAACTGATTTCAGGCAAATATAAGCTCAAACTGTCAATCTACACCCCCCCTCTCCCTAAAGTCATTGCAATTGTTAGGGGGTTCAAGTGCATAACTGATAGATTTGAATACTTTCTCATGAATCGGGGAAGGCTTGTAGTTTACAACCCTTCCCCGGTTCATGAGAAAGTATTCAGCCCAAGTGTCAAAGATTTCTGATCAGTAATGGTCCCCTGGGAATACATTTGGTGACAGGTGTTTTGGCCCTTTTCCTGGCCAAAACGGAGATAAAAGTGAAAATTTGCTGGTCCTGGCATTAGGGGAGTACCTTTCCTCCACTAAGGCACCTCAAGTTGCAACTTAAAGCTGTTAGATTTGCGTATTAAGCTGTTTAAGGACAGTACATACTGCACTGTCAACAAAGGATACAAAATCTAACAAAAATGGTCAAAAACACTGCAAATAAAGAATTTCGTAACATATCTGAGCCTGGCGAGTCAGCTGGAGCCTGCTTCTTACCCAAATAACTGATTTTAGGCAAATATAAGCTTTGACTTTCAATCTTCTCCCCCTTCCTAAAGTCATTGTCAGGGCACAGCCCACCATTTCGAGCTTCCATTGAAATGTATAGTAAACATCTAAGAAATGAACTGTCGAAAAATCACCTCCTTGAGTGTTTAACTATTGAAAACTCACATTAACAGGATAGCTTGGCCTCCAAATTGTCCATTTAGCCCCAAATTCTAATATTTGAATCGGCAGAAGTTCCTTGTCCGATGGCCGTAATGACCTCTGACTCCTCTGAACACCACTAAACACAACAACATAGCATCACTTCTTGAGCTCTACCCAGCATCAAAAACAAGCCTGAAGGCCAATTTTTGCAAGGAAATAAAAAGAAAGAAAACACACCAGCTGCAAAATAGAAAGATATGCCAAGAAAAAGGCTGTTTACAGTTGGTTTGGATGCTCTCACCAATGGTCACTTAAAGGGGGGCAAAACTAAATTTTTTTAGTCCACTGCAGTGTAATAAATATACCACAAAGTACAATTCTTACTTGTTTTACATTAGTCCATGACAGATTAGCGTTGTTACACCATTTCAAACTCGCACCTTTAATCTAATTTAATCGGTGAGGTCTCACGTCCTTTGACCCTTGTGACGTCAGGTCGCAGGATACTTAGTGCTGTGAGATGCGTGGTGGCTGCGACCTGACGTCACAAGGGTCAAAGGACGGAGGGAGAATTGATTAGATCACGAGGCATAGGAAATTCCACCCCATTTTAATTGCAAACTCTTGGCTATATCGTCGTGCGATTATAGCAATAAGGTGAAATTACACATGCATCTCTCAAATATAAATATCACAAGCTAGCTGACTGCTAGGTTGATTATGCTGATCAACAGCTTCAAGATAGTTCTTTAACATTCAGAACATTTGAGAAAAGGGAAAGCGGTTTTACCTCATACGACGAAATGGACGAATAAAAACGTCGTCCTGCAGGTGAACAAAGCTTATTAATGATGCAGAAGGAAAAGCTGAAGATTCCGTGACAAGACCTGGGAGTTCGCAAACAACCGACGTCAAAAAAAACCTGGTGTTGATGGAACATTGCCATGTATCTTACCTCTTGCTCACATTTCACAGAAAAGCTGTATGAAAAGAACAGATCTGTCGTCACAGGAACCTAGCTGGATTCAACTCTCGCATGCGTCATCTACGGGATCAGTACAATATGTACTAGAGGCGTGTGTGCAGCTGCTTAAGGCAAGGAAAATCCTCTGTTGTTTTACTTTGTGGAGCTGGGTTCTTGCGAAGGCCGCTTGTATCCGGCTCGCAGCATTACTGCCATCCCTTTATGTTTTATGTAAACAATAGCCAAATTTCACAATGCTTTCTGAAAGGCTGAATTCCTACCTTAGCTATGTCTTTTGCATATTTATAATACCATCCGCTTGTGACTAAAGCCCCACTCACACATACAGAACCTTAGAGTATAAGACATCATATAACATGTGAAAGTTTCAGACCGATAAAGTATGTAAATAGGGTTGAAAGAAAGAAACGGCATCGCATACAGCTACTCTTGTAGTTTTTTTCTTGGTGTTCTAAAATCTTTGGGCCCTCATGGAAATCGGTCCCCCCTCCATATTGATATGTGTGGGCGTGGCCTAGAAACTACGAAGGCCCACAGCGACAAAAAAGGGGACCGGCTATCTTTTGTACAACAACACTGTACAACAGTAATGTGTTTTGTTCAGAACTTTCCATGGGTGCCATGGGTGAGTTTAGATTTGAACATAAGAGTCTGAAAAGGATCATGAAAAACAACGGGAGATTATAAAAGGAGGGGGCCCAGATATCATGGCTCCCCGTGGAAATTGTACTTGTAACTTGACCACATGGATGGAGGTTTTGATGTGAAAATTTTTTTAACGTGCCAGAAAGCTCCCTTGGTGTGCTTAGATTGGGAACATACAAGTCTAAAAGGGATACTATGAGACGGTTCGTCATAAAAGGGGAGCCAATATATCACGGCTACTCCGTGGAAATTTGTTCCCCCCTCACTGAACTTGTAAATCGGTGAAAACAATTTAAAACAAGAGTTCCACGACCTCATATCTCCATGAAATATGGTTTCCTGAACACAAATAACATATATTTGATGTGAAAGTCCAATCCTTTGGCAATGTTTCATGTAAACATATCATTAATTATGCATATGACCTGTACATTAACATAATATATGTATGGTTTTGTAAACTTTTAACTAACTTACACATGTCACAAGTATGAAATTCCCATCAATGACCACTAAGGAATTATATAATTTTCATATTAATTATGCAGATGAGGTCTTTATTTGCATAATTGGTATCTGTTGATATTCTACCTGCAATAGATTATACACATTACATGTATGAAAGTCCTATAATGTAAAACACTGGAATTTCAGAATTTTCTCATTAATTATGCAAATTAAGTCCTCATTTGCATAATTTGCATTTGATTATGTACACCTCTGTATAAGCTACCTGCATACCAAAAATCATTATAATACGTTGCTCCTTTCTGGACTTATATGCTCGTAAAATTTTTTTCAAAAACCCCCCTGCAGTTCCAGCACAAGCTGCTAGGGGGACCAAACCCACAACACTTATTCCTGGCAGGAAAAGCTATCTGCCACCAAAAAATCAAAACCATAGCATGTTCAAGACAAAAGATACAAAAACAGGAAGTTCTGCTGCAGTACCAAGGTCAGCCACCAGGAGGCCCAGATTTGACCTTGACCTTTGTCTTCCTAAGACCTACCTACATACCAAATATCATCACCATCCATAAAGGCGTTCTTAAGTTATGCTCACCAGTAATTGGCGGAAACACACACAGACAGACACACACACAGACAGACAGACAGACACACAGACAGACAGACCCAAAACAATATCTCCATTTTTCATGGAGATAAAAATTCTTACTTACAAGAATGTACCATGGGTGAGTTTAGATTTGAACATACAATTCTGAAAAGGATCATGAGAAACAACGGTCCCTTATAAAAGGGAGGCCCAAATATCATGGCTACCGCGTGGAAATGTGCACCCCCCCCATTGAAGTTGTAAATTGTTACTACATGGACGCGGTTTGGGGGTGAAAACATTTTTAACGTACCAGAAAGCTCCCTTGGATTAGAACATACAAGTCTGAAAAGGATCATGAGAAACAATGGTCCCTTATAAAAGGGGGGCCAAAATATCATGGCTTTCTTGGAAATTTGTTTCCCCCCCATTGAACTTGTAAATTGTTACTTCGCACTCTATGCACAATTAAAGATGATTGCACAATGACTTCGAAGGAGGGTGCTAAATACAATCAATCTTTTAATATTCAGTTGTCAAATTGATTGTACAGGATTGGGCGGAAAAATGGAGAATTTATGTATATAAACATTAACGCTTGAGACCTTAACACTTTTAAACACTACCCAAAAGTTGATATTAGGTGCAAAGAAGGCTCGACAAATTGGTGTATACGAATTGGTTTTCGGAAAACATATTTAATCACAGCATATTTAGCTATCAATCGATAAAGTCATGGCTACCCCATAAAACTCTATGAAAACGAGCAAAATTTTGATATTTCTTTTGATTCAAACAATATTCAATTTTCTGAAAACCGACTCTTATACTACATGAGAGTTCCTATATCCTCTAAACATTTCTCAACTCGAGATATTCACAATTCCCTGGCAACATCGTATAATCCGCGTTCCACTATTCTTCTCGGCACCAGGCCTACGTAATGTACAGGAGAATGAATTATCTTCGTAAATATTACTTTCCAGTATCAGTACACTTAATTCTAAGTATTAATTGAACATGTCACTCTGTTTTAAACAATACCTACCACTTGGAGAGTTTAAAACACACTATAGCCGTGCAGAAGATAACTTTGTCCCTGTGGGCCTTCGTAGTTTGTAGGCCACGCCCCCACATGCCAAATGTGGCGGGGGAAACCGATTTCCACGGGGGCCCAAAAATGTTAGAACACCTGTTCCGGCATCTCCCCTACCAAAGCAATAAGCAGGAAAAAAATAACCGTGCTTTCTCTTAGAAAAATCAAACAGACCATATCACTGGAACAAGTTTTGGATATGTAGGCTACATATCTTGTGTAAGTACTTGTAAGCTGTAACCGTTTGGGTACAAAACGAAGGGCGGGTGGCTCACGTTTTGAATCGGCATGCGTCGAATCATGTTTGGATATCAGCCTAGTGGTATTTTATATTTGAATCTATCTACTGGGCGTTGCTTCGTAATACCAGGAGTCTATAGGCAAATTTCTAGGTATCTCCATCACCGATTTCCTGACAGTCGGTCAATTTCAAGGCGGTTCCCCGGCCGTTTCCTTAGCGGATCCCTAGCTAATTCCTCCGCGTCTCCTTACTGGGTGGCTCCCTGGCCAATTCTTCAGCGGCTCCCTGGCTAATACCTCGACGGCTCCCTTGCCGATTCCTGAGTGGCTCCCTGGCCGATTCCTGAGTGGCTCCCTGGCCAATTCCCAGGTGGCTCCCTGGCCAATTTCTCGGCGGCTCCCTGGCCGAATCCCGAGTGGCTCACTGGCCAATTTCTCGGCGGCCTGGTCGATTCCTCGGTGGCTCCCTGGTAGATTCCTGAGTGGCTTCCTGGTCGATTCCTCGGTGGCTCCCTGGTAGATTCCTGAGTGGCTTCCTGGTCGATTCCTCGGTGGCTCCCTGGTCGATTCCTGAGTGGCTCCCTGGCCAATTACTCGCGAGCTCCCTGGCCAATTACTCGCCAGCTCCCTGGCCAATTTGTCGGCGGCTACCTGGCCAATTCCTGGGTGGCTCCCTGGCCGATTCCTGGATGGCTCCCTGGCTTATTTTTTGGCGGCTCCCTTGCCAATACTTCGCACTCGGCGGCTCCCTGGCCAATGCCTTGATGGCTCCCGGGACATTTCTTCGGTAGCACCCTGGCCAATTCCTGGGTGGCTCACTGGCCAACTCCGGGCGAATCTTTAGGGGCTCTCTAGGTGGTTACTGAGCTCGAGCGACTCCCTGGCCGATTGCTTGGCGGCTCCCTCCATGATTCCTAGGTGAATTCGCCGACAATTTCTGAACGGATCCCTGGCCTATTTCGGAGTGATTCGCTCGATCGATTCGTGGGTGGCTATTTAAGCTGTTCTATCGCAGCTTGGTCGATTCCTGAGTGGTTTTTGGACGGCTCTCGGGGCGGTTCCTTGGAAGCCGAAATCAGGGTGGTCCTTACGTCGCTCTATCGCCTGTTTCTCGGCTTCTTCCTGGCTGAATTATGCTTGGATAGTTCTCTCAGCAGCTCCAGGGCAGCTCCCTGGCTGATCCTTGTTTGGATTTCGGTGCAGTTTCAGGCCGATTCCTGCATGACTACTTGGCCAATTCCTAGTCGGCATGCCGGCAGGATTGACTGCTGCACGGATTGTTCTAGATGGATCTATGGCTGTTTGTTTGATGGCTTCCTTGGCAGCTCTATCTCAGGGCGACGGGCTTGGTGGCCACTGGTTTAAGCTAAGGCGCGTACGGTGCGTAGCCCGTTTACATAAAAAATCATACGGCCTACATCACAGTGGCGCTACCCTTATAGTAGCCTTGAAGTGCTCCTGCAGCAGCGCAGGCACTCAGGAAATCTCGTTCTGTGCAGCTGATCAGTGCTGTCATAAAGTTGGCGCGGTGGACGGACGGGAACTGTCGGTTTTATTAGCGCTTTAAATTGTCACCACCCTTTTTAATTGTGATTTTTGCATTAGCTGCTGGACTTACGGTTCCCTGGTTTGTATACTGGTCGACGCGTTTTGTGGTTCGACTCCCCTGGACAACTTAATATATTGTTCAAGACGTGAAAACTTTGTCTGTCGCTAATCAAATGTGAAAAATCATGCTGTGTAAGTTAGGGCAAATTTGGGCCGTCAAACAACTCATGCTACAAACAGAAATCGAAATCATTAATATCCACACTAACCTTGCAATTGTCCACTTGTACTACCGATCGAGACTGACAGCAGAAGAGCCGGGACCAACACAGTCCACTTCATGCTTCTGATATCACTGTGAGAACAGAAAAATACCTGTCAATACACGGATTCAAATCGGATGTATAATATGAATATAAAATGTTCGGTGTGTATTTTTGGAGCGAATGTTGACCAACCAGACCTTAGAGGAAAAACATGGCATTTGACAGAATAACACTGGAAACGACCACAACTTTGCAAGTCAGAGCGAGCGTACACGTTACTTACCAAATGCTGTGTCTTCAAGAATGTCGGGAGAGTAGGTGAAAGTGTCAGACCGTCGTTCTGAAACAGTGTCAGTTCCGCGGCGCCCCAACTTCTGTTCTGGCAGTTTACAGAACACGATATGAAGTCGCCGGGAGACGACGTCGAAATACACCAGCGTGTCAGGTACGGGCCGTAATGTCGCTTCAACCCTGAGCTGCTCTCATTGGTCAGTATTTTTTTCAAAGCATGGTAAGGTCATCTCTCCACCAATCATAAACGCCCAGCTTAGCTAGTTTCGTCCATGGCGCTATTTTCAATGACCAAACAGATCTCCTCAGCTGCCTGTCATTCGAGGACAAGAGATGATGAGGAGCTGGCACGTACTCCCCTGTTGTCAGTAAACAACCCACGCACATGTAGATATCATCTTTAATCTATCTTTTATCATCGCAGTTTTGTGGCCGTCCCTTAAAAACACCACAAAAGGAGTACCAGTGTAAGAGTGATTAAACATTCAACTGTTTATAAGACAACTAGAACATCTAAGACCACAAAAGCAGTGTTTTATATGTGTAACATTCGTCAATAACATCGTTGTATCGATTTATTTACATGTTAGTACTGTCTATGTTTTCAAATCGTGTATGGATCCGTCATATAGAGACAACTGGCGTGGAATCCTTCTTCTCCTCTCTCATAATCAATAACAAAAACAGGCTGTAACGATTTTTGTGTTTTTACTGACGACGATGAAACGTAAACGTATTATTCATAGATGGTATCATTGACAGTTCTGTTGTATTTATGCGACAGTAAAATATCACTACGTCTAGAATTATTGATTGTGGTATATTGTGACAACTTTTCTCTGAATAACATTTCTTGGTATCACTTACAAACATCCATGAATCTTCTTGGTGATAACATTTGGCTGAAGTCATTTAAGGTCTCACGGTGTAAGTGCCGACACATTTACACTTGCCTGGAGCTGGCTAATCTAGGTTGGCGGGCCAAACTGCCTCGAGCTGCCGAAGAAAACTGGCTACCGGGGCCCCAGGAGTTTGGGTACCAGGGTATACACTGTAGTGTCAGGATCCTGGGCGAGCGCCACGGTAGCAGCTCCCCAGCCACGATCCCGTCCTCAATCGACCCCTGTCCTCGATCGACTCCCAACACTCATAACAGGTAGGCAAAAAAAAATGCTCAAACCTGGTGTGCTAAATCACACACTTCGATATAAATAAGTCACTGTGTTCTCACTCAGACCACTAAATCACAACGTTTCACTGAACACAATCCGTGTGTTTGGGCCACTGAATGATTCTCAAAAATCGTGCACTAAACATACACTGTGTACTCGGTCCACAGAAACATTAACGAAGATTATGCAATGCGTACACAGCGTAAAGTCGTTCCACTGGAAGATTCCTGAGAATCTTTACGGCCAGCAAACGCTCTAAACACGGTACGCTGAAACAGGATTCAAAATTATCATACGAACGGATACCGAAGTCATCCGGAAATTACCGAACAGCGACTTCCTGTACCCGATACAAGTACTGTTTTTACCTACATGTTTTCAACGGTGTTCCAAGAAAATATTGAACAGGGATCCTACAGAAACATATATAAACGTCCATTAACATACAGAGACATCAGAGACACAGTCATACCGTTTATAAACATAAGGGTACAAAACTACATTAACATTTACAGGATTTACAAATAAAAACATATACAATGGTTTACAAATCAACAAAAACATTAGGACATTCGTATATTAACAGACCTCGTCTTATAATACCTTATTTACACTAATATGATTAGGTTAACACATACAATATTATGTCTACAGGTACTGTAACAGTAGAACAGGCACAAATGCAAAAACATCAAAATATTCTCAGAAAACAAACATCACAATTTATTTATATCTATAAATGGCTTATTCGCAAATTCACACAAAGCTAAAACAACATTGCAGCCTAATAATACAATGTAAAAAGGCTGAAATACGCAGTTTGAGTGAAATACACAATTGTACAAAATATCATCAATATTTACAAACATAACAAAACTGAATAAAGAAGAATATATACAAACTGTAGTTGGGTGATTTCACAATAGGGTATAAGTAAATAACTAAAGCTCCGACTTAAAACGATATCAAAGATTTTATTTAACCAAATTACTTCATTTAGAATTTCCTGTTTGTGGTTGCTCCACCCCCCCCCCCCTTGGTGCCAAGCACTGACAACAGATTTATAGAATTTAGGTATTATTGGTCTATTTCTGGACCTATCAGTTCTGCATGACACACCCATAATGCTTCTGGTCCTGTCCTTAGTGCTAAATGGCACACCCACAAGACTTTTGACTCTGTCCTTGGTGCTAAATGACGTACCCACAAGACTACTGGCCCTGTAACTTTTTTTTAAATTCAAACATTTCGAGACACGACAAGGTGACGGCACACTCAAGTTTTTTCAACTTATTTTATGCCACCACCAACACAGGACAAATACAGGACAATACTCATTTACACCTGAGTAAAGTGAGGAAAGTCGTGTAAAGTGCCTTTCCCAAGGGCACAAGGTCGGTGGCATGTCAGGACTAGAACCCGGGACCTCTTGGTTCCGAGTCGAGTACTCTGTCGCTGCTCCACACGCCCCCTGTACTTAGTGCTAAGTGTCACACCTACGTGGACTTCTGACCTGTAATTAGTCCTAAATGACACATATGCACAGCCACAAGACTTCTGGACCTGTCCTTAGTTACCTTCGTCAAGAAGGTTATGTTTTCGTGGCCGTGTGTGTGTGTATCTGTGTGTGTGTGTGTGTGTGTGTGTGTGTCAACAGCATAACTTGAGAAGGCTTAGATGGATTATCTTGATATTTGGTAGGTGGGTAGGTCTTGATGAGACCTCGAAATGATTAGATTTTTGGCCCCCTGGTGGCTTGTTATGGTACTGCAGCGGAACTTCCGGTTTTGATATCTCGTGATCTGGACACGCTAGGGTCATGATTTTTGGCTGGTATGTAGCTTTTGTGCTCAGGAAGAAGTGACATAAGTTTGGGCCCCCTAGTGGCTTGCTCTGGAACTGCAGGAGCATTTGTATGAAAATGTTTAAAGTAGGATAACTCGATAACCGCTTGACGGATTGTCTTGATATTTGGTGTGTAGGTAGCTTAAGTGATGCTTGACATAAACAGATGACAATTATGCAAATAATGATCTAATTTGCATAATTAATGAGGGATTTCTATAATTCAGTTACCTTCCATGATAGGAGTATTCTACCTTGTGACATGTGTAATTAAGAATGAGAGGAACATTGCCATATATTAATTATGTAAATGAAGACCTAATTTGCATAATTAATGAGAAAATACTATAATTCCATAGTGGTTGATGCGGGCAATTTCATACTTGACTGGAGGTGAACATCATTCAACATAACTTATTCAAATCAGGACCTCATTTGCATAATTTATCAGGAAATGCTAGAATGGCCTTCTTTTTTAAGATAACACTGCCATTGGGAGGAGAATATGATCAAGTGATGTAATTCATGCAAATGAGGATCTTATTTGCATAATTAGGGGGAAATCTACAATTACATTTGTCAGTCATAAAGGGTAACCTCATTTGGCGAAGGTATGAGGTCGTGGAACTCTAGTTCTAAATGGCGCACCCACGAGATGACCATATCATCTCTCCACCAATTAGTGGCGTCCAGCTTCACCAGTTTCACCCATGGTACAGAGGAAATGGCTGAATAGGTCGCAGCTGCCTGTCATGTGAGTACAACAGAGGGGGAGCTCGCACGTACTCCCCTGTTGTCAGTAAACAACCCAACCATATGCAAACATCATACAACAACAATTCTTTATTGACTCGACAAAAAGTACAGGGACTTTTGTATGGTCAACTATGACTACGAGCAAACTAAATACATGTATGAAGAAAATCATTCTACGTACAGAGTATATGTATGGGGGAAATTACGTACAGAATATATATCAGTGACAACATAACAGGTTTAAATATTCTCTAACATGCAGTCTCTAAGATTTAAACAGTCCTTAATATATTTTTCTACTTGCACACTATATGGATTGTCCCCAAATGACGGATCTATCCAAGGTTTGAAAACATAAACAGCACCAACATGTGAATGCAGCAATCAATGCATTGTTGCTGACAAATATTGTACACTTCAGACGCTGTCTGTGTTACCTTATAACTATAGTTGTTTTGGTTCCCGTATATACAGTTAAATGTTCAATTACACTTACACTCGGGTGCTTCTTTTGTGAAGGACAGTCACATAAGGAGCACCAGAAGTAAGCGTTATTGAACATTTAACTGTATATACGGGAACTAAAACAACTAAGGCAACACAGACGACCTCTAAAGTGTACCATATTTGTCAGCAACAATGCATTGATTGCTGCATTCACATGTTGGTGCTGTTTATGTTTTCAAACCTTGGATAGATCCGTCAGTTGTCGACAAGTGGCTGGGGATGCTTCATCTCCGCTATCAAAAAGCCATAAACATGTTATAACGATTTTTTTCATGTAAATGTAGAATTTATAGATGGTATCACTGTCAGTCCGGGCCTATTCTACGCAAGACAAAACACATTTTGGTATATTTTGACAACTTTTCTTTGAATAACAGACGACAAGACGACACCGATCATACGTTTTACAGACGGTATCTCTGACAGTACATCCGCAATTAGATATCATCCGCCCAGGACTCAAGGTCTCAGTGCCAATCCGAAAAATAAGCGGCTGCATGAACGTGTGTTTACATCGGTGAGAAATTTCCTTTTATCAAGCCAAATGGATCAAAACATCAAATTAGTGAAATATCGTTTGTAACTGACGAGATCAGCGGGTGATCGTTGGCAGCCATGCGCTGGTAGGAGATGCACAGTCCAGAGTGTGAATAGTGCGACAATACGCCTCTTGCGGCGAGCAGATAACTGCAGTTTGTAATTGCCAAAAAGGATTGTGTGGTTGAGGACCAGGTACCTAGTTCTTAACTTTAGCAATCTAGTCAACATTTTTCCCGTTTCGTTGGCAAAGATCTGAGTTGTTCGGTCTGGCACCCAACGTATATACTGTACCGTGTCAGGATCCTCGGCGAGCGCTACGTACGTTGGCAGCTCGCTGGTCCTGCCCTCGATCAACCCCGTTCTCGATCGATCCCTGTCCTTGAGCCCCCCTCCCCCACTTATTATATATATGCAGTAGGCTACGCATGCCGAGTTTCTTTAAAGTAATCGATGTTGCTTTGTAAAACAAGTAGCAGGTATGAAATTCCCATCATTTACCACTAAAGCATCATAGAATTTTTACATTAATTATGCAGATTAGGTCGCTATTTGCATAATCTGTATCTGTTGATGTTCCTCCTGCCATAGATTATATACATTACATGTATGAAAGTACTTTTATTGGAATGTTATGATTTAGTGGTCTGAGTAAGTACACAGTTCGTGATTTATAACGCAGTTTATGAGTCAGCAGGCCAGGTTGATAGACTCTTTTGTTCCTCTTTTTTGTGGTAAGGTGGCCACCATTATCCGTCCAGTCGGTCATTTAAGGTCTCAAGGCCTCAGTACCAATCCAAAAAGTAAGTGGCTGCATGAACGTGTGTATAGGTGAAAAATGTTCTTGTTAGCCACTCAACGGACCTAAAAGGTAAAAGTAGTGAAAGATTGTTTTTTAATGTTTCTAATGCTATATCCTAATTTTTTTACTTGTCAAAATAACAGTACAAAAAATGCAAACTGAACTGAAACAGACAAGATGGCTAAAATATATAACAGGAAGCAATCGCCACCGATTTCGCTCCCCTTCTGAGATCCCCCCCCACACACACACACACTGGGGGGGGGGGACGAAATCTCTAGCGAATTTGTCTGGAGGGGACAAGATGACTAGAGATTTCGCTCCGGGGAGGGCGAAATCACGGGGGGGGGGGTTCCTTGGGACACCGACGCCCTCATAGTTTACTACATCGAAACGTATACCACTGAGCAACGGATACATATTTAATGCGTCGATTGTAATGGTGAAATCCTGCCATGCTTTATGTATGGTGGTATCGTTGGCTTTTAATTTGGCCAAAAGGTAAGGTTTAGGCCTTCTAAAGGCCAGCTAACTGCTCCAAACTGGTTCTGGGACAGTGTTCCCGCGGGCGTCCCAACCGGGTCTGCCTAAATATCTAAACCGCCCTCAACCCCCCTCAACCGGGCCTAATCATGCGGCAGTGTACATGGTTTATGAACCATTTTTAACGCTCTGGATACATTGTCTATACGATTATAAATTAAAAATCCAAAAGTAAATCCGGCGGCTCGACGTAAACAAACAAGATGGCGGTCCCTGTTCCGCGGGCGCAAGGCGCGCTTTAAAAAAACTGGTAAAAACGTCAGAGCTACAGTGATTTACTATGTATAATTGCATAGGCAATGTATCCAGAGCGTTAAAAAGGGTTCTTAACACATGAATGTACACACCTTATATTAGACCAGGAAGCGGTCGGTTGAGGGCGGTTGAGGGGGGTTGAGGGCGGTTGAGGTATTTAGTCATATCGGTCCCAACCGGAGGGCCGCAGGCCCGACCGCGAGCACCGAAGGCGCAAGCTTTCTAGGGGGGTCCTGGGGCATGCCCCCCGGGAAATTTTGAAAATTTTAACCCTCTTAAACGCCATTTCCCGCATTGTGAGAGGAAAATAATTGTTGAGTAAAGGTAAGTTTAATGCCAATCAAACCACAGACTTGCAAAAATTTGTCATTATCATTTTTTTCTGGGACGGCCCCCAGCGGGAAGAGGGCGGCCGTCCGTGGAGGACCGTGGGACGGCCGTCACAGACTCTTGGACACTTCCGTTACATAGAAAAAAATGATGGAAACATGATTTAGACTGAATAAAAGTGCCCCGGACCTGTTCGCACCTAAACAAAACAATGTTTAAAAGACAAAAATAAAATCGTCACCACTGGGGTCGGACTAGGTTTTCATGGTTTACTACACCAAAACGTTTTCCACTGGACTATGGATACATATTGCATCGTTTGTAATGGTGAAATCCTGCCATGCTTTAGGTATAGTGGTATCGTCGGCTTTTTTTTAAACCAAAAGGTAAGGTTTAGGCCCTCCCCGGGGCGAAAGCACTAGTGATTTGTCTCCCCACCAATCAGTTTCTTCCAGCCCCGCCAGTTCTTCTCAACTGCCTGTCATGTGAGGACAGCAGAGGGGGAGCTCGCACGTACTCCTCTGTTGTCAGTAAACAATCCACACACAACAAGACATCAATCACACTTAATCTATCTCTCATCATCGCAGTTTTGTGCCTATCCTTATAAAATATCACAAACGAAGCACCGGTACAACTGTAATTGAACATTCAACTGTATATAAGCAGCATTTTACCTCCGGGGAAGGAGACAAGACAAGTAAAACAACTCAGGCAACAAAACCGGTGTCTGTAATTTGCAATATTCGTCAATAACATTGCTTTGATTTCTGTATTTACATGTTGGTGCTGTTAATGTTTTCAAACCGTGGTTAGTTCCGTCATGTATTGATCGGTGGCTGGGGATTCTTCTCAACAATGAATAACAAAAACAAGTTATAACGATTTTTTTGTTTTACTGACGACGACGAAACGGACATGTAGATGGTATCATTGACGGTTTTCGTCTACCTATGTGTCTATCTATGTTGGAAGTATGGATTTTGGTATATTTTGAAAACTTTGCTCTGCATCATACACAACGAGACGACGCCAATCATACGTTTCACAGGTGGTATCACTGACAGCGCATGCGCGATTCGTATTGGTGATATCATCCTTCCAGTCGGTCATTTAAGGTCTCAAGGTCTCAGTACCAATCCAAAAAGTAAGTGGCTGCATGAACGTGTGCTTATATTGGTGAAAACGTTTCTTTTTAGCCACTATAACGGATCTAAAACGTCATAGTGAAAGATTGTTTTTTAATGTTTTTAATGCTATATCCTAATTTTTTATTTGTCAAAATAACAGTACATAACATACAAACTGAACTGAAACTGCCCCCTCATCAAATCGCTTATGATTTCGCCCTACCCCATATTTATCATTTTAAGTCATATCACAGCCATGTGAGGGAAATCTATCGTTTTATGTCAAGTTTCTTGTGTTTAAACGTTTTCATTTTAGAGGCCAATTGACCTGCAATGTGACATAGATGAACAGTGGGCAAATACCCGCAGCAATTTTTCTACCAGATGACTACAGATTTCGCTCCGGGGAGGGCGAAATCACCGGGAGGTGGGTGAAATTCCTGGGACACCGGCGTCCCCATAGTCCACAACACCAAAACGTATACCACTGAGCTACGGATACATATTTACCTTTGCCAAGAAGGTTATGTTTTCATGGCTCTGTGTGTGTGTGTGTGTCTGTCTGTCTGTCAACAGCATAACTCGAGAAGGTTTGGATGGATTATCTTGATATTTGGTAGGTGGGTAGGTCTTGATTAGAGCTCGAAATGATTAGATTATGGGCCCCCTGGCGGTTTATTATGGTACTGCAGCGGAACTTCCGGTTTTGATACCTCGTGATCTGGACATGCTAGGGTCATGATTTTTTAATGGTAGGTAGCTCTTGTGCTCGGGAAGAAGCGATGTAGCTCCCTAGCAGATTGTTTAGGAACTGCAGGGGCGTTTGTTTGAAAATGTTTCAAGTAGGATAACTCAAGAGCCTGTTGACGGATTGTCGTTATTTTTTAATATGTAGGTAGCTTAACCCTCAAACCACCGTATGGGGTCAAAACTGACCCCAGACGTATATAAATATGCGCAATTTTTACATTTCTTGTCGAAAACAAAATTCCCCCTATGAGTTTGTTTGTATATATGTCTTGTAACTTCTTATACGGTTTTACTGAGATTGGCTCATTGTTGATTGAGTTATCCTAGAAAGTTTATGCCTTGTCCAGTGGGGTCAAAATTGACCCCAGAAAAATGTTATCCATTTTTAAACACATTTACGTCTTTTTTTGTCCCCGAAATTTCTTTTAGATAATATGTTTGCTTGAGCTTTATGCTGTCATGACCTTATGCTTTGCATGAACGCAATATTGAATCAGAAAACTCAATAGTTGTGACTCTTGACTAAGTTGCCTATGAAATTGGGGTCAAAGGTCATCAACATTGCTGCCTGTGGACCTCTAGTGAAATTAAATTAAATTATGATAATGAGCAGAAATTATTCACACCTAATGATGTCAAACTATCCCTCATAGATTAATGAAACTATACATACATACAAATTGCAAAAAGAGTCACACTAAAAACCGTATTCGTGCAAAACATTATGGGGTCAATTTTGACCCCATACGGTAAGATTCGTTGCAAAAAATCTACGGTGGTTTGAGGGTTAACTGATGCTTGACATAATTAGATGACAATTATGCAAATCTGGCTCTAATTTACATAATTAATGACGAAATTCTTTAAATCTGCTATGTTCCATAATGGCACAATTCAAACTTGTGACATATGTAATTAAGAGGAAGAGAAACATTGGCAGATATTAATTATGTAAATTGTAACCTGTTTTGCATAATTAATGAGAAAATTCTATAATTCCATATTGGTAAATGGTGGGAATTTTATACTTGGGGCATTTGGAAGTCAAGTGAACATGAACATCATCAAACATAACTTATTCCAATCAGGACCTCATTTGCATAATTTATGAGGAAATGCTAGTAGAATAGCTTTCTTTATTTAAAGTAAGACTGTCATTGGGTGGAGAATATGATATAATTAATGCAAATGTTTAAATGATTATTTGCATAATCAAGGAGACAATGAAACATTTATAATTCTTCAATCATAAAGGCTAACATTATTTGGCGAAGGTATGAGGTCGTGGAACTCTAGTTAATGCATCGCATCGATTGTAATGGTGAAATCCTGCCATGCTTTATGTATGGTGGTATCGGCGGCTTTTAATTTGGCCAAAAGGTAAGATTTAGGCCTTCTGAAGGCCAGCTAACTGCTCCAAAATGGATCCGGGACATGTTTTCGACTCAATAAAAGTGTCCCGGACTTGATCGCACCTAAACGGAACAATGTTTAAAAGAAAAAGAATAAAAGTGTCACCACTGGGATTGGAATCTACTGTAAAATACTGTAAAAATACTGTAAAAGATGCCTCCTCCCACGAGGCGTCCCCCCAAAAATGTCCCTCTCCATTCAAGTGTATTGCGCTGAACGGTTTTGGAATTAATCGAAAGCAGGAAATAAAGGGCAAGAAAGTTTTAGGATCAGGGTACACCTCTCGTCCAGGTGTGTTGTTCAGGCGCTGAGGCCGTCTGCACAGGTGCGACGGGGAAGAAAGTTCTCACCTGTCGCCGGTGATGACGTCACGGCCGGCTGGATAACTCCGGAAGTCCATTTTGGTGAGGTTGAAAGAAAACTCCATCGGCAAAACGTTTGAGCTAGGACGATGTGCCTAGGCGAGAGGGTTCTGTCGGGCGGTAAGCAGCCGGGTGATGACGTCATCAGCGCCCGCAAAGCGATAAAAACCATTAAAAAAGATTTCTCTCTATTGGAATGTATAACGCCGAACGTTTTTGGAATTCATGGAAAGCAGAAAATAAAGACAAAGAAAGTTTTAGGGTCAGGGTACACCTCTCGCTCAGGCCAAGCGCATGAGGTCGGACCGCTGACGCCGTCTGCGCCCGTGCGATGGGGAAGAAAGTTCTCTCCTGTCGCCGGTGATGACGTCAAGGCCGACCTTGGTTGTGTATTTGTTGTATCCAGAACCGTGCTTTATTCAGAACCATGCTCAGGCTCGGTTCTGGATAATCCACGCGTACCCAGAACCATGCGCGGGGGGGGGCAAAATACACGGTCTTGGATGTGCCGAGACTGTCCAGAACCCTGCCTGATTCTAACTCATTCAGGCATACATGCATAGAACTAGCTACATGTAGCGACGGTTCTGGATACAATAGTAGTGGGTGTGGGCAAAGTATTCGGAAGATCCTGTATGTACGGAAGGCTTTGGGTAAGAAAAGTCCATTCAACCTTCCCATCCAAAGCCTAATTAATAAGCAACTCATCCATCCACAACAAACAAATAAAGACAGCTGGGAGAACCTTCTCATCCCTTCCATATTACAGGTTTCGTATCCTTATCTTAAGACTTAGACTATACCACATTCTTTACCTTACAAATTTATCTTGTATACTTGTATATAATATTGCCTATAGCGTCACTGACGTACACAATTTTACACTACTGGTTTACAACAATATTACCATAAATGTAACTTTAGACTATGATTGGTATTGATGCTTTCCGCTGCTGCCACTGATTACAGTCCAATAGTTCTTTATCTCTGCAATAAGCACCTTCAAGCTCCGTATACATGTACCTGATAAGAATGCTTGGCACAAGTTGCCTATAGTATATCCATAATAGCACCATTTGCTGTGCCATGTCTTTGGAACACAATGCCATAATTACTACCATTACGTGGACTTAACATTAACGTTACGGGCAATAGAAATATTATAAATACTGATTAACATCACTACCTTGTTGAAGAGCCAAAGGTTGTCATAATTGGTATCACATGTCTTGATTATAGCTTCAGCATACACTTACAAGTACGAAGCTCGAAGTACAGAATTATGATATTTAATTACGCACTGCACTTACAAATGTTTGCTGTGTATGTTCCGTGCTGTATTATACGGGTCGGTCCTTGACACCGACCAAAAGGCGACTAACGTTATGAGGCTAGTTTATTTGAATGTATTTTCTTTTTTTATCTTCCATTCGACAGTAAGCAGCAGTCACTACTCAGTTTAGACCATTACAATGTAGTTCGTGTCCACACATGTACATATACATCAGTGCACAGGACATAGTATGTTTTAACCAAGTGACATTGGGACAGCCCCCCCCCGCACCACTTTTAGACCACAATGAGTTTTGTATTTTTTTCTTTCAAACTTGTAGATTTTTTTATAAAATAAATCGTCACTAATTAAGTTACAGCATGAATGATCATCCCAAATAGTTTCGGTATTTTCATTCATAAATGTATATTAAAGACTTCTGTGCATGATATTGATTCAGTAAAAGCTGAAAATATGATTTGGGGGCAAAGTCAGTAAATATTTGATCGCTTTATTTTCTAGATGATTTTTAATCGTGGCCTTTGTACCATGAATATCCAGCGAGTAGATATTTTGGCATAAAGATGTATGGCATTCGAAACATAATCTGTTTGCTTGAGGTGAAAAAAACAACATCAATGTACATTCTGTGCTTAATGTGCAATGGTAGAGAAAGCGTTACAGACAATGGTTGATATTAATCATAATGCTTAAATTACAGGTACATTGAATGGAGATTAGCTTGTATATACTTGGGACGGTTAGCCCTTTTCATTTAGAAGGGATGTTAGCGATTTTATCGCATTTTAAACCATCACGTCTAAGATCTCGTAATAAAAACCGATTGCCTTATTTATTGGTGACTGTTGCTTTCATCTCTTTTTATCAAAATGTCGTTGGTATTTGGCATCATTAGAATTTACATCTTGCATTACATTATGATGTATCGCGCTGGTATACACTTTCTTAAACGTGTCCGGTCTTCAACACTCGTACATTTGTATACATCTTTTTTCATTGTCCTCTTTCGTCTATCTACATAATCCATACATGGCACGGCTACTTGGTTTGGGGTCACACTAAAGCAAAGTAATGCAGCTAGATGCATGGGTAAGTGGACAACTCACACTATAACAGTAATACAGCTAGATGCATAGCTGAGGGGACACATTTATGTGTGAGTCCAATTCTGGATGAACTGTTGTATAGTCATACAATATGGTGATTTAATAAGCCTCATCAATTTCTTGTCATCCAAACGACCAGATACTGAATCTGTGAGTTAACATTTTTTTCAGCTTTCGGTGTTTTTGAATTAATGGACGGTTTGAAAGTACTACACATCTCTTTTTATACACGTGAGGTTATCTTATCCCCTGTCAATATCAACCCCTCCACTGCACTACCAACCATTCAAGCACCCTGGCAGTCATCAGGAGAATATGTTATATATTTATGTTATAATCTCCTGTTTGATTTTGATTATATACAACTTAAACTACTCACTAAATTTCTCACACGCATCCTTCCATTGCAGATATGTATCCTGACTAGCAAGGCATTGGGGACTGGATACCATGGCCCCGCTGTCACAGCTACACACAGTCACTGAAGCTACAAATGTACATGTGCTCGGCTCGTCAAAATGTGGGGGTTATGAAAACGAGCACGCAGTATATACATTTGAAATCCTGCACTTAAATAAAGTCGAAGCCGTCGTCAGCTTTGTCGTTATAGGAATACTCATTCAGTTTTTCAGCAGAGACCTCTTGACTATAGTTGGTCTCCCTGTCCCAGCTGGGGTGTGACACATCCTTGGACTTGTCTTTGCCTTTTCCGTTTCTGTTTTCGATGGCGTTTGGATCCTTACATCTACACTCTTCTTTGCAATTTGCTGGAAATGGCTGCACCTAGAAAAAACATAATTAGAACTGTTCAATGTAAAAAAAATGTAATTTATATGTGTATATGTATGTACGTAGAATGCTTGAACGTCATTGTATGTGCATATTGTATTACAATGTTACTAGTTTACAGTTGAGTCATTGAAAACGGCTTTTATCTGAGAAATGCGCACTAGCTAGCCAAAACCAAATGTTTAAATTTTCACCTTTGGTAGCATGATCAAATTTCTATCTTTAGGCAACAAAAAATAAGGGATAGACATTGCTATATATCAGTCTTGCAATTGAAGACCTCATTTGCATAATTAATGAGAAAATGCTATAATACCATAGTGGTAAATGGCAGGAATTGTATACTTGAAGTGTTTGTAAGTTAAGTAAAGGTGAGCGCCATTGAACTTAAATCATACAAATCAGGGCCTCACTTGCATAATAGATGAATGATACAACAGCCTTCCACAAAATACGATTAGGAATTTTTATACCTAAAGTGTAAGCCAGTTAATCATTTGTCCTATTTGGCAAGGTTTGCTTAATATGTTTGTCACCTTTTTGTTTCCATTTGTTGACTCGCAGCAGTCTCCACCGTCATAGTTACAGAACGCTCTGTTGTTCTGTTGGTCACACCACTCATCATCAATAAAATCCTGCAACGGGTTGCCAAACATAATGTGTGTTATAATGTGTGTTATAAAGCCCTCAGGCAACCTTGAGGTAGCAGACCTGTTCCTGTTCTGTTTTCTTAAAACTGATGTGGGATAAAACATGACAGTATAAGTTGGTTCAGAAATACCAGTGCACATGCCCAGTGTCGAAGGTAAACAAAACACGTGAGACCATGTTTTTTTACGAATAGGTCTTACCGTCTAGGGGTTCCAGGTCGGAGTTTAAATCTGACCAGATATCAAAATAGTGCGGCAGTAAATCGCCGGATGTGGGTGGTTGTCACACGTTTGGCTCCCCCTTGCCCGGTGATCGTTATTTATAATCAAATAGTTTTCGTATTTACCGAAAAACCCGTGGTTTGTAGTATTTTCGGCCGTGGTAAAGTTGGACGGCCAGCGAAACGTTTTTGGTATTAGTCCGCGAGCAAGGGTGACGCGGTTTTGTCGCCTGATGACCCAAATAGCTGCGTTCTATATAATTATTATATACATATGCATTTTTTCAAGGGATGTGCGTCACCGACCATTGCAGAAAACTTATGGCAACAACCAAAACTTTTTTTTTCGTTTTTCAGAAAAATGAAGTAGTGAGCTTTTTCGTCATATACGCCGTTGAAGGAAAAAGTCGTTTTTTCTCAGCAGCTCCGCTGAAAAAAGGGTAAAAAAACGGTTTCTACCTGAAATGAAGAGTCAGCAGACGATACCCAAATACCCATCGGAAGCCGGCTGGACACCTCTGTTGACTGATGTAATAAGATTTTCTAGCCTACTTTTCTCGGCGGAATTGTAGCCCTTCGGCCTGGGGGTGTCCGCCGGACACAAAAATCGTAAAAGAAACTCCGGTCCGAGACCTTGGGGCCTTCACCTTTGACATATTACTCACAATGCATCAATACCTTGCCAGCGCGGTGCTGAACGAACTTGACCTTGGATCATTCGACCACACTAGACAAGACGTGAAACTTGGCCAAATTTTATTTGACAACTGCAAACGGTTGCTGAGATATTGCCAACTTATGCACTTCGGCACCTGCCATAGGGGTAGCTAGTCCCTGTATAAGGCCCGTACAAGGGGCCATTTAGTGGTCTCATTATCCGGTCAAATGTACTATCCTGGCCGTCTTTTTCTTGTTAACGGTGATCATTAGTGCCTACTCTAACCTTCTGAGTGATTTGTACTTAGTGTAAGCCTTGTTTACGGCAGATGGGGGGGGGGTGAGCGCGGCCTCGGGCCAGTGGCATTTTCATATATTATGTCCCATAGTTAAGCATAGGGGGCGGTCATAGTGGCCGTTGCCATGGTAACGGGGGTCTGACGGTGAAACAAACCGGTGCATTTCAAGTGAGCCAATGTCAGTCCTTGGCATACCAAGCAAATTTGGTCGAAAATACCGCTGCTGCCAATTTTCGGCCAATCCACGTTCTATTCTATTGAAGGTAGCAGATCACAGTTTTCGCCCTATGGGGAGTCCTATACTTAAGGAGCCCAAGATGACTCACTTCGACGCGGTAAAAATTATAGTAAGGTGCACTTCACCTATATGAAAATCGAATATGTTTGAGAAGAAGGTACAAACTACAAAACATCTAGAAACAAAATAATTTGGTCGGCGTATCTGCTTGTGACGTACACTTTGAAATCGCCCTCTACGGACTCATCCGGAAAGCCAGTTGCGTAATACGGCGCATTTATACACGTACTGCAAAACCTTCACAATCCAAATCACACAGTCTCAAACCCGATACAATCATATACCACGCAGCACAATTTACACCTGACTGACGCTCACATGAGGCTTTCTACCCAGTCTTCAAGAATATTCTCCGTACTATTTTGTATACCCGCGTCATAGACCCCGGGGGTCGTCCATGAATAATGTGTCCTGCGACCTTAGATCGCAAGTGTTGCCTCTCGGCCTCTATAAGCATATATGAAAAATATAACAATATATTCCCTTCCTACTATAGGGAATGAAATATAAAACAATACATTTCTCTCCCTATGGTATAGTGAGTGAAATATAATATCGACAAATCGACATCTAACTGTAGGCAGGAACGAATGAATTACTGAAATGTAAAAAAAAGTATGGGATCGGGAATTGATGTCTTTTTAACCTAGAAACAACATTTCATTTTTAACTTTATCAATAGAAGAATATGTTAACAATAAGGTAATGTGTTTATGTTTATATACTATGTACCTCACTGCATTCTTCCACACATCCGACATCCAATGGGTCAGGGTACCAGACAAGCCCTCCAGTACACGTCAACAGTACGTCTTTCACGGTGTTCATCGTCATCTTGGACTTAGCCATCTTCTCGTACTTGTCGGCCAAAGACTTGTACGACCAGCTCTGAGATGAAACTGGTCCCCGTCGGTCTTCACTGTGCGGAGTCAGGAACATTTTGTCGTTCGCTTTTGTGATGATTGGAACATTCCCCCCTACTGTGCAGACGGCCTTGCATGTTGCCCCTGATAGATTGAAATATAGATTTAAGTCATGATTTACCAATGGTAGTAAATGTCAGTAAAGTCGGGTAATGTTTACTTTGTAAACAGTGCCGGACTCTACAATGGTAGTAAATAGAAGTCAATGTCCTGTAATGGTAGTAAATAAAATTACCGGACTTGACTTTTATTTACTACCATTGTAAAGCCTAGTACTATTTACAAAAAAATAAACATTACCCGACTTTACTGACATTTACTATAAATCCAATTTTTCGTGCAGTGTAATATGTTGTTTATCACAAGGGGTGACTTGTGTTGCATCAAGCTAAAAGATAAAAGGCGCTCACCGATGCTAGATCCTCTGCACTGGAAGTCAACATCACTCCTTGCCTGTATCTTCGGACAGTCTCCTTTTAGATTCTTACACATCTTGAAGACTCCGTTCCAGTTGCCGTCCCGCTGACAGGTTATGGTAGTTCCCATCTAAACAAAAGAAATCACACATCTACATTGCAGCAGTTGTGATACATTCAGACCCTCCATATGCACATTATATATTGCCAATGTACCTGGGGCTTTTATGTACCCTGTGAGTTTAAGAGAAAATGGAAGGACAGAACAATATGCAGTTAGCCTAGATTTCATGAAGAAAATAGATCTCTCGAGATAAAAAAGAAAAGACTGACATTGACATTGTCTACCTTATCGTTTTCTCCACATCTCAGGTTGCACTTGCTCTGGTAGCCGAACCCTCTGGTGCAGTTGTAGAGACCCTTGAACATGGCTGGAGGGGGCTTGCACTTGACACGCTCACACGTCGGTCCCTCCCACAGGCCCTCCTCTGAGCAGCTTCGACGAAATACTCGTCTGTCATAGGGAGGCATACTGTTGCCAAGGATGTGCCAAGGTGAAGAGCAAGTTACTGCAAGTTAGCCATGCAAGGCGACAGATAAAGGATGACCAGCCAAGATGAATTTGTTGCAGTCTTCATGAAGGACAAAGAAATTACAGCTGTTTTGAATTGAATTTGGTTTTGTAAATAGCTTATGTTTCGTCACTTATTTATGTCCTATTATTTATTTGAGTTTAATTGTCAGCCATACTGATTTCAGTTTGCATTTCTTTGTTGTATTATTTGTATGATTTCCCTTTTGTACAAACTGTATGTTACCTGGGCCCCCTTGGAAATCAGCAAGTAATGCTGAAGGGGCTACCCAGGAGTGTTTAAGATAAAATAAATAAATAAACACAAGATGCCAGTTTGGCTCATTTCCGTCTCAAAGTTTCTGACATTCATGGAGACCACACAACTATCTTGTGTTTGTAAGAATAAAGGAAAAATGTTAACAGCAAAGAGAAATAATTCACAACAAGAGTCCCACGACCTCATTCCTTCGCCAAATATTAAACGTTACAGAAGACGTATTTTTAAATAAAGGTTTCTCATTGATTATGGAAATAAAGGTCCTCATTTGCATAGATTATATCAGTTGATGATCTTCTTTGCCCAAATAACACAAGTCGCTCAAAGTTTGAAAGTGTTATCTTAACAAAGAAGGCTGTTGTAGTATTTTCTTATCTATCATTCGATGAGGTATTGATTTGCTTGTCGAATGATTTTCACCTTTACTTAACTCACGAACGACGGAAGTATAAAATTCTTGTCATTTACCACTATGGTATTATAGCATTTTCGCATCAATTATGACAATGAGGTCTTCTTGTACATAATTGACATATATCGATGTTCCTCTCTTTATCAATTACACATGTCACGTGTTTGAAAGTCCTATCATGGAACCCAGCTAATTTATAGAATTTCCTCATTGACTTTGCAAATTAGCACCTGATTTGCACAATTAGCATATGGTTATCAATTATCTCTTAGGATACCTGCATACCAAAAATCACGACAATCCGAGGACCTCTTCTCGAGTTATAACTTTCCGAAGTCGCAAACAAACTTGCACATAAACATAATTACCCTAGCGTGCCCAGAACACGATATATTAAAACCTGAAGTTCTGTCGCAGTACAAAGAAAAGCCGCCAGGGGGTTCAAAACCTAACGAATTCTTCCAGAGGTCAACACCTACCAACACACCAAATTTCATGAAAATCTATCCAAATCTTCTTGAGTTATCGTGCTAAATCACATCCAAGCAATAATACATACATACAAACGCTACCAAAAACATAACCTTCTAGCCGAAGGTAATAAAAGCTGGTAACTAATCAAATGCACAGCGAAGAATCTATATAGAATCATAAGAATGAATATTTTCTACAGGAAAGGCACGTGTAAGCATCGCCATCATCAACATAATGTTAAGATCACGGTTGCAGAGATTTACAGATTTGAAAATATAAGTGCGTGCTTGATGCAATAGAAAGAAATAGCTCCTCATCATCATTAACCACAACACGGTGAATTGATACTACTTTGTATTAACAAATGTAGAATATCTAATGTTATAGTTGCAAAACTGCAAAATGTTAGTACAAAATGTGTAACTATTGATTGAATTCCATCTTATTTTATTTGACACTGCAGATATCAGATGGCAGCATTATTGTCTTGTTGTCTTATTGTGTCATAAATACTAAATTTAACCTTAGCCAAAATATTGTCAACCTTTGTGAAAATATACATGGTATTTGATTTTTTTTTTTAAATGATGGAAACCACATTCCCAAATAGATGGGAAAGCAGCATCTTCCATATCCACTACAAAGTATGGTTTTGTTAGAAAGGAAGTCATTGGTCTGGGTACCTGTGGGAAGAAGTACCGACCACGTGATAGCCTCGCTTGCAGCGGAACTTGCAGGAGGTGCCGACGTGGTGGTTGGTGGTGTCCAGGCACCGCTGAGTGGCCAGGTTAGCGTTCTCTTGCTTCGGAGGTGGACCACAGATCAGCTGGCAAAACGCCTGAGGAAGTGACCAGAGCCCATCTTCTTCACACCGTATGATGTTGTCATCACCTGGAGGAGAAGGTGGATCCAAACATATACTGATCATAACAACCTACATATCATCTTCTATTGCGTTAAAATTCCTTGTTACTTAGCTTCCAGCCGCTCATTTCAGAAGTAAAAACAGATCTGTAAGCTGTCGAAAATCACCTGCTCGAGTTTTAGACCGTGAAAAACAAACAGTGACAAGGTAGTCCGATCCCTAAATTGTCCATTTAGTCCAAAATTCCATAACTTTATACGGCAGAACGTGTGTGTCCGACCAAAATAAACTAATCGTGACTTACAACCCCTCCAACAGCCTTAGACTACAGCCAAACAAGGCAACTTCTAGACTTGCAATCACCAATCAGAATTACTACTCTGTGCTCATCACTACGACACAATTACTAGTATACTAGTATTATATCATTTACTAAAAGAAAAGTCTTTACCATAGGAAAACACAATTTGCAACAGTGTTAACTAGACATGACCTTACCTTGGAGTTTGGCAGGAGATTTACACTTAAAAGTACACTTTTTCCCAAAGGAATAGCCCTCCTTGCAGACAATTGATGCATGTGGGATGTTAGGTTCACCACAGTCCATAGGTTTGCAGGACAGGTCCTCCGTATTCCAACGGCCATTGATACACATGACCTGGCGAGGTCCAATGGGCAAGTACCCCTTGTTACATTGCACTGAGCAGCTGTGAGGAGAAACAAGGCAGCCGTTACAACACGGTCTGGTATCTAGTAAAAGTGTTTGAAGAAACGGAAAAGTACTGTCATAGTGACGAGTTTGTAGAAATTAATGTTTGAATGAACGAAAACACTTCTTGTACATAATTTATTATATACCCACCGGGTTAAGGACAGGTCACAGCAAAAGAAAAGTTTGCAGAATAGTATACATGGTCAAGCTAGGGTGCTATAGTCTTGTGAGAGAATTCAGCTTCTTCTCGCCTCGTATTACACATTTACTCTCCATACAGATTGTTACAGACTGATATGAGTCGTGACAATGCAAACCTGACTACAAATTGAACGATAGTTAAACTTTGGGCTGCACAGCAATAATGGACGATTCTATCTGATGGCATGTTAGTCCTTATCAGATTAGATATTACGTTGTTCTGAATTTTACGACAGTGAGTCGTAAAATTCACAACAACGTAATATCTAATATGATGTCTAGGTAGCTAAGGTTGTAATTTGCTGAGCATTGGAAATGTCAAGAAGCACCACATCAAATACCTATCGCCATCCTGCATTCCGGAACAGTTGACGAGGGAGTCTCTCTTCAACGCCCTTGAGTTGACAGAGGCATACTTGACTATGAGTGGAGGGCACGTTGTTTTTTTGCACGTCATCGCAGGGTGGCATTGTTGGCTGGCTGGGTTGTACAGCTCTCCATGTTGGCATCTGAAAGGATTTCATGAAGAAGAAGAACTTTATTGCACGACAGTTGTACATGGTACAATGTATGGCAAAGACTATTGAACATAGGTCAGAAATAAAGAAAAGGAAATTAATATCTTAATTACTAAATAACAAGGGCTAATACAGTATAGTATTCAATAGGGCTAATAAAGAAAAGGAAATTAATATCTTAATTACTAAATAACAAGGGATAATACAGTATTCAATAGGGCTAATCATGAGTTTCGGCATTTTTCCTAATAACAAAACAGTCTTTTATGTATTTACGTAGCATTGGATTTGTGAGGGTTAAGTTAACTCCTCGCCCAATCAACTGGATTTTTGTTTTTCTTGGCTGGAGTGAGCATTTATCAAGAGGTGTGGTGGGATCTTGTTGCGGCAAATTGTAGTTTAGAAGCCGGGGAGTGAGGCACTGATATCTGGATCTAACTAGAGTATAGATACGTATAGACAACTTGAACAGCGTAATCGTTTAACCATCATTGACCAAGGCACAACATAATATATCAACCTTTCTCATAAATAAAGTTACCTACCGTGAAATAGCCACTGGATCCAGAGTGTTAGAGGAGCGAAGAGCAATGGCAGAGATGGCAATATATTTGGACATGAACTTGATCTTTGTCGCCTTGGTGTGGTAGAATGGTGCAGTAAGGTCATGTACAACGGAGACCTCCACTGGGTTATGTTTACAGGACAGCGGTACCTGGGCATGATCGGGAGAGGAACACAACAGTGGGAACTGATCAACATGTAACATGCATGTATGGGAATGCTAGTACCAATTGTATTAGTATCAAGAATCGACACAAAGGGAAGAATGGTATCAATATTAATTCACTGATGAGTTTGTACATGTATGGGGGCCCGCATGCCCTTTTGCGTAGAGCGTAATCAGTCATTTTAATTCAACGTAGAGCGTAGACGGACCACTCTGATTCAACGTAGAGCGTAATCGGTGCATTTTGCGTAGAGCGTAATTGGCCGTTTTATTTCTACGTAATGCGTTGTAGCTACACGGAATTTACCGTAAAACGTAATCAATGAATTGTGCGTATAGCATAATCAAACTTGCCCAGCAAAATTTGCCCCTTAAAATGCAGGAAATGGGGTTTAAGAATGTTAAGATTTCAAATTTTTCCGGGGGAGGATGCCCCCGACCTCCCTTGTCTTCCCGCTGGTGACGGCCTAAACCCGAGAAGCCCGAACTTCGATGATAATGTCTTTGGTTTGATTGGCAAGAAACTAATACCTTTACTTAACAATTATTTGCCTCTCAAAATGCGGGAAATGGTGTTTAAGAGGGTTAAAAATGTACAAATTTCTCGCGGTCGGTCCTGCGGCCCTCCGGTTGGGACGCCCGAAGCCTGGTGGAAACACTGGTGTCAACCCGCGCCAAAATGAGCTAAATGTCACCTCTACATATCATAAATTACCAGCTTTGACGCAAACGTTAAGTCGCTAGGTGATTGAGTCCTGCATATTGCATTTAGAAGCTTTCGAATTTAGCGTAGAGCGTAGAGAGGCTTCCTTAATTCAGCGTAATACGTAGCCGGCTCTCTGAATTTAGCGTAGAGCGTTGCCGGGACCCCCCCATGCAGGCCCCCATGTATGGCTGTGGCTAAGCATAAGCAGTTTATAATTAGTATTACAGAAAGATTTCTTGCTCTAAAAAATTCTACTGTTCTTACAGTATCAGTCCAGAATAATCGAAGAACAAAATTTGATGGTGACAGAGTCATTACAGGCCTTGTCACTGTCAAAACTGTCCATCAAACATACCTTGACAGCGCATTGTTATATAATCAAGCAAACAAAGCTCCCTACTGAAGTATGACCCAACCTCCTTTCACATCATGTATCCTTTGATAGGTCTGGTTAAAACTGTAGAACTTTCAGGGCCATAAGGAGGTTTCTTTTCTTTAGTACTGTACTGTTTTGAAGGGGCTTACCTGCCGTGATCCGATGTCATGTTCCCTGCCCTCTGTGTCAATCAAGGACACAGAAATGGTTTTCTGTTCATCACTCTGTAATGTGATGCCATCTGAGGCCAGGTATATTATCACAGCTACAGCAACCGCCGGACGTGGGAATGTCACCTGAAAACAGGAAGATCAGCAACATTGCAATTGCAAGAAACTTTGAAACTTTATTTGACTTACCATTAGCGGTGGGCCCAAACCGGGTCCACCGCTAGTCTTCCTGGCATTCACATATATACATCTATATACAATACTTAACAGTCACTACACAATAACAACAACATACAACATATTACATATTACAGTTACATTTTTACAATTAATTAAAAACAACAATCCTATTGCACCAGTACTACTGCTGGAAATGTTCATAGAGACCCTTCTTGAACGACCTCAAGGACTGTGTGGACTGCACAACAAGTCGAAGGTCGTTCCACACTCTTACAACTCTGTACTTCAAAGCATTGGTTCTGGGTTTGTCTAATGCAAAAGACGGTCTAGAAGCAAAGCGGGTTCTGTGACTGTGCTGCAAGAGACTACAATCCTGGTGAATAGATGACTGTAAGGTGGAATACATCTGGCTTTACCAGTTACAGATTTGATTATGTGGATGACATATTATACATCCAAAATCGAATGCGAGCATGGGAAAAAAAGTTGGGCCCCAAAAGTTGCTTTTATTATGAGAGGTCAGGAAGTTTGAACAAATGACTGAACACACAGAGTATGGTATACCAAATTATACGTTCTTTCTCTATATTCTTTCACATCTTTTTTGTCTTTGATGATTGAAGCCCTGCTTCCCTTCTCGCAAGGGCATGTTCTCCCTTTATAATTTAGTCATCCTTCAAATACCAAAAGAACCAGTATGGTCACAAACGGACGAAAATTGATGCGCGCGCGGATGTCATCCATAATCAAGTCAATGTGGCATAAGGGCGATTTACTGTGTCACTGTGGATGACATAGATTTGCAACATCTTCTTGGCGATGTAACATTGAAAAAAAGTTGTATATACAACACATAGTATTTGTATGCAGATTCGTGTTCTATGAATTGATGATAAAACTGTTTTTTTTTTTGTTTCAAGAATATTCCAACACTGATATTCAACCAAAATTCTTCAGTAATAGGAATAGTAATAAGAAATTATATTCACAAAAAAGAAAAGGTAGCTACATAATGCTTTTGAAGTAGACATTTTAAGTTACATCATTTGTGAGGCCCTTTTCTGGTTCCAACAATCATGTGACCAAATGTAAGAATAGCAGGTACTCTACTTACCCGTAACCAGTATAATGGGTAGAGATATATTCCTGAGAAGGAACAAGGTTGCCAGGCTGTCAGAGGGTCGACCTCTGGTCCGCACATCTGTAAGAGTTTAGAAGCAAACAAAACAGCAACAATGATAAAGATATGATAATGTGCTTTTCAAAATATATCATGAAAGTTCATCTGTGTTGGTACATTCCATGATGAAGTTTGATACTTGCGTTCAACACAAGGAAAAGTAACTCACCTTGAATTTTCAGTCGCACTTACGTCGACTTTCTTAAGTTGACGTTGCTCAGAGTAATTGAGTCAACTTTACTCCTGACGAAGGTCGACGTGAATGCGACTGAAAATTGGAGGGGAGCTACTTTTGCTTGTGTTGAACGAAAGTATCAAACTTCATCTTTTCAAGATTTATTCCTTATGAAAACAAAGTAGCAAAGAATACATTAATGTTTTCCTCGGTATGACTAAATACCTCAACCGGCCTCAACCGGCCTCAACCGACCTCAACCGACCGCTTCCTGTGTTAACGCTATGAATACATTAATGTTTTTAATGTTATAGTGTTAATTTTATTAGCAACACGAATGATGATTAATTTAGCTTCATGCAAATCCTACAGCAGTTGTCCCGTCTACTGGTAAAAACGTCAGAGTTACAGTGATTTTCCTATTTATAATTGCATGGGCAATGTATCCATAGCGTTAACACAGGAAGCGGTCGGTTGAGGTCGGTTGAGGCCGGTTGAGGTCGGTTGAGGTATTTAGTCATACCGAGGAAAACATACCAGTTTCCACTCACCTGTGTTCTCAGAGGAGGTCCAATGATCACGTCCTCTGGGCAGTCATTATTCTGGTACTTTGGGTTCGCCATGGCCTCAGATGCCCATTGGTCTGTAAAGCCTGGCGGTGTGTAGAAGCCACAGTCTTGAATACTGGATCGTCTCTCGAACTCTTCACAAATACCATCACCGTCATGCAGATAGCAAAGGCTTGGCTCTCCTATAAAATTAATATAATCATATATCACGTTAACAATAATAATCTAATGAAAGTTCATGACCGAAGGGCAGTTGCAAGTGACAAAACAACCATGTACATCAACAAACAGGAACAAGGCGCCTAGTCTACTTCTTGTTTGGCGTCTTCGCATCTAGTGTAAAATGAAATGTGGGGCTACATTTGTGATTTTGGTGGAAATATAATTTTCTAATGGGGATGTTGGCATTGTGCAAGACAGGGGAAACTGTAGCAACTGTATTAGAGGATTCATTCGGCTTCCAGATTGAAGACATTGAGAAACATAATGAAATCATTTATTGTTCAATATTTGCTCAACGTGGACAGGTAACATTTTGTATAGGCTCTCTTCTATCTGGATGTGACTTAATTTATATTTCTTATATATATATAACAGACCGTTGATCAAGACTATAATGAAACAGTGGTCCATTGAGCATTCGGTTTTAACATTTTTAGCAGACCATTATCGATAGACAATTGATAAAAGCGGTATATACATATAGTCTTAACATGGTACACATGTTAGTACCTTAAAGTAGGACTGTCGGTGACAGTGAATCACAAGAATAACCAGTATTGTCTAGTACTGTATTTCCTTCACATGGTATAACCAGTTTTTTTACAACTATTCACCCGTCTATGTTGTTGACAGACTGATGCAATTTGTAACAGGTGTGTGGAATGTAGAAATTGTTTGAGTCGTAGCCGATACTTATCGACGCGGGCTGATACATTTACACTGGAAGCAGCGGGAAGTAGAAGCAGTCAGTAGCCTTGTTCAAACTAAGTCCCTCAAAGCGCTTTCGATGTGGTTTGCACGGATTCAGGATTCATGTGGCTCCATCTGAACGCTCCAAATCGCATTGAAAGCGCCTCGATCCCAAACCACATCTGGAGGTAGTTTCGAACCGCCTTTACTGGATCGCGATTTGCGTCTGAACGCAATGTGGTTTCACCGGTTTACTGTGCACATTGACCCGGTCATGGATTACGGGGTGATATGTCTGTATTTATATGCAATGCCAAAATCTACGTGGCAGCAAGTTAAAGAGCAATAATGTGCCCATTCTAGGACGAGCTTCACTGCCTCTGGCAGGACCACGTCGGCATTCGGCCCTGGTACGCTGGGAGGGGGGTACCAGCTAACAGGTCGTTGACCTCTAACATTGATAACACGCTATCTTGCGTGTTTACATCAAACAACAATGAATGTAGTTAGGGCGAATCGGGTTTAGAAGGAACGTGTGGCACGTGGACCAGATGTGAGGAATGTGGTTTACCCGAATCGCGCTCAAAGCCACTTGGTTTGAACGGGGCCAGTGTTTCCCTGAGGAAGGCAGCAAAAGGAATGCCGAAAGGTTGCCGGCAGGTAAATCTCCTTGAACTTTGCTAACCATGAACATGTCCTATCCAACTCTACATGTCAAGTTGAGTGTTTTGATTCAACAGCTTTCATACCATATTCACGATCCCGATACAAATCCTGTCGTGCTGCAGACATAGCATTACACAACATTAAGAAGCCATACCTTTACAATGGAAGAACTCCTCTAGTTGACAGTTGAGATCACAACCATCGCCATAGATGGCATTGGCATCATCACACTGCTCACTGCCTTGTATCACACCGTCGCCACAGAAAGCACCGGGGAAGCTGTACTCTAGAACTGGGGAAGGAATGCTTGTGACGGACCCCACAACAGCCGTTACCCAGTATTTGTACATCACTCCAGTCTTAATGTCACTGGAAAATAAACATCATTTCATAAAATAGACGCTGGCAATCCACGTATTAAATCATTTGAAAAAAAACATACTCTGTAAAATTGATGTTTTCACCTGGCCATTGCTCTAGTGTTCCATCTGGACTGTCACCTGTTCCTTTATAAATTGATCAATGCCTTGCTTCTTTCATTGGTTTACACTGTACATATGTGTATTTTGGGAGTTGTGTTGAATTTACAGTTAACGTTAATGTCTGGGCACCAGGATTTTGGAATCTGTACAACAAGAGAGGGGAAATTGGCAAAGCAAATGCATCATATTTACTTTCACATGGTCTAGCCTAACAAACTACTGCTCTGTTTATTCTTACCAAAACACATTCATATATATCATATGTATGGTGACCAGCCTCTGCAACTCTATCATGCCATTGCTACATTATGTAATCCAACACCACAGGGTGACTGCTACAGCACCAGTCACCATAGTGACAGCCGTCTGGTCCAAGTCATTAACATTATTTGTTTGGAATGGAAGAAGAAGAGGAGGAAGAAGAAGAAACGGAACAATAACAATATGCTTTCCTACTGCGAAGGTAAACATAAATATACAGAAGTACAACGCATGTACACGTATTTATTGTCAACTTTATTTCTATGTATTCATATTCCCAAACGTACCTGTCTAGGAAGCGTGTTGAATCCACCGCCATTTCTTCACCATTTGTGAAGGGAGGTTCTCTTCCAACTTTGTACTTGATCTTCTTGCACTGTTCACAAAGGGGGTGCGCTGCTGTAGATTCCACCTGAATGGCGTCAATGCTGACATACGTGGAGCTTGTATAGATACGCACCTTTTTCAACTTCTTATAAGCTTTGATTTTTGTTGTGAAAGGCATATCGCAGTAAGCGTTTATACTGCCAAGAGAAGTGTCGCTGCCATCGATATACATGAGGAGGATGTTGTTGATTCCATTGGCAGCGTTCCAGTTCACCCAGACTGACAGCCTTGTGGGCACAACCGGGGTTTCCAAGCCCAGCTCGATATAACAGGTGTTGCACATGGTGACCTGGTTAGTCGGCAGCCACCCCTTCCCACTGGGCTCACACGACTTAGCATCAGGAGGACCTGTATATGGACAAAAAGCACACTTATGAACGAGTTTAAACTGTAACTTGAAACACAAGGAATATTGGACTTACCCAAATTTTCGACTGTACAACTCCAGTCTTTATCAAGGAATGAGAAATCCACCTCTTCCGTGACGTCACATTATGCAGATGACACACGTGACTCCGTGAGCAGTGGATCGTAAGTTGCAGAAAGTCTGTGGCCTCTTTTACACATCGTGCAAAAAAGTCTGGCTCGGAGTCCAAGATTCTTACTTTGGGTAATTTGGGTAAGTCCAATATTCCTTGTGTTGGAAGTTACAGTTTAAACTTGTTCATAATGACTTCTACCAACACAGATGAACTTTCAAGATAAGAAGCACACTTATTATGGTATGGATAAAATATGTTGTCTTTTTCTATCATGAAAGTTCATCTGTGTTGGTAGTTACATGTTTAAAGTTAAGACTTTTGATCCAACACAAAAAATTCTCTCACCTAGAGCTTTCGACCAGTCACTCTGGCCTTCCTCAGTAGACTGACCCAGTGAAGCTTGTCACGTGGCTTCTTTGAAGTGTGACGTCAACACTGGGTCAAAGGTATCTGGTAGACGATGTCGGCCCCCGTCGCGGTTCAATGTCTTTTTATATTTCACTCCATACCATGGCATGGATGAAAAATATTGTTTTTATAGTTCGCTCTATACCAGGGCATGGATGAAATAATATATATGGTTTTGAAATTTCATGAGCCTGTTTTGTTTCAGATTTTGTAACAGAATAACTCTGAAGCTGTGGACGGATCGTCATGATTTTGGTATGTAGATAGCTTACGTGATGCTTGATATAACTAGATGGTACTTTTGCAAATCAGAATCTAATTTGCATAATTAATTTTAGGATATTATAAACCCGCTGCGTTCAATAAAAGACTATTCAAACATGTGGCAAAAGTAACTGAGAAAGAGATAAACTTTTGATAGATATAAATTATGCAAATGAAGTTATTTGCATAATTAATGAGAACATACTATAAGTCCACATTGGTAAATAACGTGAAGGTGATCATAGTTGCTTTCGTCAGAAAGGTAATACTATGGAATCGGTCGATTTTGGTGGAGCAGCTGTAGCGTGTCCCCGTATTACGGTCAACGTCATAACTCGATTATTGGTGGGCGGATTTTTTTTTCATTTTTGGCACGTGGGTGGCTGATGTGAAAATGTAGCTCAAGTTAAAAAATGGTGCATCTGGGTTTTTTAAAACGTTTTTAGCGGAGTTTTTGTGCATTTGTCGATTGTGTTTTTGGAGGATAACTCGAAAATTTGTGAATGTAACGGGAGGGGTCCTAAGTCCGGCAGGGGTCCAAAGTCCGGCATAGTTTTAAAGATTATTACCTTCGCCAAGAAGGTTATGTTTTCAGTAGCGTTTGTCTGTTTGTCTGTTTGTGTACAGCATAACTCAAGAAGCTATGGATGGATTGTCATGAAACTTGGTAGGTAGGTAGGTCTTCATGAGACCTAGAAATAATTAGATTTTGGGCCCCCTGGCGGCTTTCGTTGGTACTGCAGCTGAACTTCCTGTTTTGATATCTCATGATCTGGACATGCTGGGGTCACGAATTTTGCATGGTAGATAGCTCTTGGGCTAGGGAAGAAGTGACATGAGTGTGGGCCCCCTAGCGGCTTGTCCTGGAACTGCAGGATCGTTTGTTGAAAAATATTCTAAGGAGGATAACTCAAGAACCAGTTAACGGATTGTCGTGATTTTTGGTATGTAGGTAGCGGAAGTGATGCTTGACATGACTAAACCACAAATTTGCAAATCAGGATCTAATTTGCATAATTAATGAGGAAATTCTATAAATCTGCTTCGTTCGATAATCGGGCTATGAAACACTTGTGACATATGTAATTGAGAATAAGGGGATAATTAGCAGATATTGATTATTTTAATGAGCACCTAATTTGCATAATTAGTGGGAAATTGCTATAATATCATAGTGGTATTACTGCTGGGAAATTAATACTTACCGCATTTGGAAGTTAAGTGAAGCTGAACATCATTCAACATAATCTATTCAAGTCATGACCTTATTTGCATAATTTATGAGATGTTAGAATACCGCTGTTTCTTAAGATAAGACTGTCATTGCGTGGAGAATATGATCAACAGATATGATTCATGCAAATGAGGCTCTTATTTGCGAAATCAATGACTAAAAATGTATATATATAATTCGTCCACCAGAAGGGTATACACCATTTGGCGAAGGTGTGAGGTCGTGGAACTCTTGTTATTATTATCTTATGCATGGGCGAATCCACATAACATGGGCAATTAGTTATGGACTAAGCATTTATGTAAAAAAACTGCAAAGTCAGGAAGTGTGTCGAAGTTGACAGCTCAAACAGCTAACGATTAAAATATTTGTTCGAATTTTACACTGTTCGCGGGGGTTGACGAGAGAACCTGTCGTTAACAATGCCTTCGAAACTCTTAAATTATTCATCCTAAAGTTCTACATGTGAAAAGATGTCGCCACACATATGTAAGGTGTTTATTATACTTTCCATTGAAAACACACCTGTGTCTTGTCTTTGTCTAAGACCTTGGATAATCGAAGCTAAAATGACGAGCAATGTTTATCACATCGGCCCCGCCATCTTTACTTAAGCGCTGACGCTGACCGCATAATGAAAATTAGTCAACCCGTCGGTAGAGCGCCAACTACTCCCAAAAACCAATTTTGAAACCCTACCTGCTGAAAAAGATCTCATATCCCCTACTACTGCCAAAAACAAGGTTGAAAAGACCATCAAGGTAGTCGAAAGCAAAAATGTGTGATCGCATGCAGATGTAAACAATGCCGCCATTTTGTTATGTTGATCTGGCGTTCACCAAGGGAGACTTTGTAACGTAACGCATTAAAGCAAGTAGCGTAATAGAAACATGGCACATGTTTGGGACCTAAAATAGTATTGCAAAGTTATGTTGGTGTTCTGTTTGCACGGGCGCTTAAATATTGCACAGTAATAACTTGATTGTTAAGTATGTCGGAGTTTGGGCCCCCTTTTTGTGTTGGAACGTTCCACTAGAACGCGAGGCAAAAACCGGCGGTGACTTTAGTGTGCTATCAAACTACAGCGCGGAACGCTACCGTTAAATGAAATTTATGTCTGTACAGCTTTAATCACGGATATATAGCTGTAATAAGATCTAATCTTATTTTTGGTGGGTGGGGGGTCTGATGTACAGTTACCAAAGGCATGCGCCTACCTGTAGCTTCACTGGTGGTCCATCCCCAGTGCCCCTTAGGATAGCTGGGAGTAGGTGAGTACGCAGTGCTGGCGTATTGCACAAGTGCCTTGTACCGCGTGCATCTTCCACAATCCCCGCTCGTTCCAAACATTTCCCCAGTCAGTGGCGGCAGCCAGCCTATTGACAGGGACTTGGAAGTGACGACCAGGACTTTCGGGGGAAGGACAATGGCGGGAAGTGTTTTTTGTACCTGCCAACCGTGGTAGGCCAAGTCCAGGTAACAGTGCATTCGGGCTGCCTGTTGGGGTGTGAAGGACTCCGTGCAAGAATCATCTGTTATGGTATTGGAAAACAAGGTTATGGACACCATTGAAGAGATTCATAAGTCACGTCAGATAAGCAGTCCATAGAACATTCTTCAGTCAGTGACTGTTTGTAAAGGTAAAAACACGTACCTCCAAATTTTCGAAAGGTTGGGAGCTGCCCAAGTCCTATTTCCCCCTACTCCGCAAGGAGGCGGGGGAGGCCAGAAGACCCGGGCACAAGTCTCGACCTTGTCTCGTGTTCTCGCGAGACTAGGTCACTCCGTGGTCAAGATGTACAGTTGACATCGAAAATTTGGAGGTACGTGTTTTTACCTTTAAAAACAGTCACTGATTGAAGAGTGTTCTATAAGGTTATGGACATACAATGCGGGAGTCAGGACAAAACAACAGCATGCAAGTTGAAAGGAACCATACAGTCATGTACATTGTTCTCACCTGCATAGCTCATAAAGTTGTTATATGGCGTGTGCTTGAAAGGGGGTAGTCCACATTTGCTCTGGTCGTATTCGGGGTCCTTACATTCATTGTTCATCGGGGTAGGGTAGGTGTCAGAACATAGATCTCCTAGCTCCATAGAAGGGCGTGTCTCAAGACACTCATTGCTGGGAAGATTGAAAGCAAAGTGTCAAGAAATTAATTGATTGAAAGGTCGTGAACACTTCACGAGTTGGGTAATGTTTACTTTGTAAAAAGTAGCGGACTTGACAATAGTAGTAAATAAATTCAAGTCCGGTGATTTAATCTACAACCATTGTTAAGTCCAAAATTATCGGACTTTACATTTATTTACTACCATTGTCAAGTCTGGTACTGTTTATAAAGTAAACATTACCCGACTTTACTGCCATTTACTACGATTGGTAAATCCAACTTTTCATCCAGTGGAAGCAGCGCTAACAATACTTCATCTTTATAGGAGGACAATAGTGTGGTGCTGCCTCACCTACAGTCCATCTCGTCCACTCCGTGGTGGACATGCCACAGCCCCAGGTTGTGGCCAAGTTCATGGATCATCAAGTCAGTCACATTGGGACGACCAAAGTTTTCTGGCTGCAGGACAGTTCCACCTGACATAGATAGTGCAACAGTGTTATCTTGAAAACAATTGTAAGTGGCAGTACCCTCTAGTCTGGAGACAAAATACCATTCTAGCGTGCTACTACCCCAGTGAGTTCATCATGCTTTGTTGTGACCTGCACTTAGCCAAGTGTGGCAAAAATGTGCAATAAAGGTCATTCATTCTAACAGCGCGCGTCCAACCGAATGCACAAACAAACCAAAACCTGATCGCCACCCAAAACAAAACTTCCGTAACGGATGAAACAACTCATCTTACCAAACACTCCATGCACCTCCTTCTCCCATGGGAATGTCGCTATGCCCAGACGAGCCTCCTGTGTCCAGGCAGCAAAGTACAAGTTCAGGTGGGTTGTGCTGTTGAAGTCCAGGATAGCCTTGTACTCTCTCAAACTCATGTATGATCTGTGAACAAATCATATGACAAACCTACAACCAATGCTTTGAAGAAGTGTTTCACGTACAGGGCTGTAAGAGTGTGGAACGACCTTCCACTTGTTGTGCAGTCCACACAGTCATTGAGGTCGTTCAAGAAGGGTCTCTATGAACAATTCCAGCTGTAGTACTTGTGCAATAGGATTGTTGTTTTTAATTAATTGTAAATTTGTAATTGTAAGATGTTGTATATTGTTGTCATTGTGAAGTGACTGTTAAGTATTGTATATATATGTATATGTGTGAATGCCAGGAAGACTCAAGGAAGTTTCAAGTTTCAAGACACAATGTATGAAGTTGCCAATGATTCCAAAATAAGACGTAATGTCCAAGCAGGTCCTCACACACACAGGGAAGATCGTAATATTTTCTCTATGCCCTTGTCCTTTTCTTTAAGAACTCGAAATAGTAAAAAAGTGAAAGTGATCTCGAACCAGTTTAGCTCACTGAAGAGCTACTCTTCCACTGGTCGTGACAGAGAAGACAGACGCTATGTACAGTATTTACAGGTTCATTGTACCGGGGAAATTCCCCTATCTCTTTTCGACAAGCACAATGAACAGTGGACCACGGCTTAACGTCCCGTCCTAATGCCTGCGTCACATTGTCGACGAGCTTCGGTCGTATTTGTTGATCGCCAAAAGGTCGCCCGATTTTGAGATCTACCAAGGATCGCGCGTATTTTGGGCTTGAAAATCGTCCCCGTCACATTGAACGATACTATGATAATGAAACCCATATGACATGGCACGCGGACGAAGTGAGGCCAGTCTATCCACCTAAAAAGTAAATAGTTTGACCAATTTTCATGTTTTAGCAGTTGTAATGTTTTTAGCAAAGTAGTGGAGCGGACGGGCAGAATATGATAGAAATACAAACAGAAATTCGGTGATAGACCCAATTCAAATACTACTACAAGAGCCACAAATTCACCCTACCTTCTTTTTAACAAAACGACCATCTTTTTAACTAAATGAGAGTCGGCCGAAACTCGCTCGACACACGGGCGCACGCCGTTCGAGTTTCGGTCAATGCTCGTGCGATTTCTATGCAATTCATCCAAAACGTACAACACATCATTTCCATATTCAGTTCTGATTGATTACTATCAAGAAAGTTGTTGTTGTTGTTGTTGTCTCTTGTAATCCGGTCACTTTTGTCGGGTGATGGTCACATGTGCTTTTTGAAAGTTTTTACTTAGCAATGAAATTGTCTGTTAGGCCATACTGACTCGATTTTATGCTCCCATTCGCGCCGATTTTTACCAGTTACAAAACTACATGTACAGTCAAATGTTTACCTCTGCATTTTTTATACACGTGTACCTGTACAAAGCTAAGAGCTCTGCGATCTAAAAAATCGCCGGCGACTCCGGCGATCCCGAAAATTCGCGCGACGCTCGACGAAACATCGGGCGCACTACTGCCGTAAATGTCGTCGGCCGATCAATTTTCGCGCAATGTGACGGCCCCTTAATGCCTGCGTCACATTGTCGACGAGCTTCGGCCGTATTTGTTGATCGCCGAAAGGTCGCCCGATTTTAGATCGACCAAGGTTCGCGCGTATTTTTGGCTTAAAAATCGTCCCCGTCACATGGAGCGAGGCTCGGGCGATCACTTGGGAATACATCTTTGACCTCAAAAATCAGGCGTCTAGTCGCTGATGTTAAGAACACGTTTCACGTGTCAGCGAGCTTCAGCCGACTTCTAAAAATCGCCGGCGATCCCTAAAATTCGCGTGATGCTCGACGAAACATCGGGCGTACTACTGCCGTAAATGTCGTTTAGAGCTCGCCGACTCGTCGGCCGATCGATTTTCGCGCAATGTGACGGCCCCTTAAGGTAGTATATTACGAAGAGCCAAACAGGATCAAACAGTGTAGGACAAACCGCAGGAGGGAGAATTATTAACTTTGCCGCCGAAAAGTCTACCCGTCAACCCTTGCGCGTGAAACGGGCCTCAATTTCGTGCGTGCCGCCGTTCCCCTACCCGTCTATTTATTACCATGATTCCATAGTGGTAAATGGTGAGAATTTCATACTTGCGGCATTTGAAGTTAAGTGAGGTGAAACACAAGAGTTCTGCGACCTCACACCTTCACCAAATGATGTTAACCGTTCCGACTGACCAAATAATACATTTTCTTCATTGATTCTGAAAAATAGATCCTCATTCTTTTCAATCATGGATTATATCAGTTGATCATATTCTCCACCCAATGACAGTTTTATCCTAACAAAAAAGGCTATTCTAGCACTTCCTCATAAATTATGCAAATGAGGTCATGATTTGAATAAGTTATGTTCACATTCCATTAACTTCAAAATGTGGCAAGTATGAAATTCCAGTTATCACTATCAAATTATAGCAATTTGCCATTAATTATGCAATTAGGTCTTCATTTTCATAATCTACAACAGCAGATGTTCCTCGTTATCAATTACATATGTCACAAGTGTTCCATAGTTCCATTATGCCACAAAGCATATTTGTAGAATTTCCTCATTAATTGCGTAAATTAGCTCCTGATTTGCATAATAGTCATCAAATTATGCCAAGCATCACGTAAGCTACCAACATACTAAAAATCACGACAATCCGTCAATCGGTTCTTGAGTTATTCTCCCTCAAAGATTTTTAAACAAACTGTCCTGCAGTTCCAGAAGAAGCTGCTAGGGGGCCCAAACTCACGTCAATTCTTTCTGAGCACAAAAGTTATCGACCATCCAAAATTCCTGACCCTAATATGTCCAGATCGCGAAATATCAAAACCGGAAGTTGCAGTACCATAACAAGCCGCCAGGGAGTCCAAAATTAATCATTTCTAGGTCTCATCAAGACCTACCCACCTACCAACTTTCATGACAATCCATTAAAAGCTTCTTGCGTTATCGTGCTAAACCACATACACACACACATACATACATACAAACGCTACGGAAAACATAACCTTCTTGGCGAAGGTAATAACTTAAACAAACCATAACTTAAACAGCCTTCTTTGATAAGATAAGACTGTTGTTGGACAACCCCCTGTTATTAGGGTGGAGAATATAATCAACTGACGTGAACGTTCATCTGTGTTGGTGGAAGTCATTATAAAACACGTTTGAACTGTCATTTCCAACACAGTTCAGCTCTGTTATACAGCGGAAACAATTAAAACTGACCCTCAAGATCTAAAGGAGGAGAAACATCACATTACACAGGCGTTAAGCAAGTGTGGGTATACGCTATGGATACATTGTGTATGCATTTATAGATAGGAAAATCACTGTAGCTCTGACGTTTTTACCATTTGCATCGTGCCGTAAGTGTCAAGTCAAAATAAGGAAAGTAAAAAAGCTTGTGCAGCACGGAAACTCAGCAGATATAGAAACCTCTTTAAACATCATGTTTCCGGTGGTGGATTTAGCACTCAATTCTTATCTATAATCGTATAGAACAGGCGACACTTTCAATCCGGAACAACACTTTAAATCCGGACAACTTTGATTATTAAGACATAATCATAAGTGTGAGAAGGAAACTTAATATTCTAGATTATCACATACTACATGATAACAATTACGTCTACTAGGTAAAATTGGTAGGTCCCAGTGGACTAGGTCAGTTCTGCAGAATTCTGCATCGGAGCGCAATTTAAAGTGTTGTTCCGGATTTAAAGTGTTGTTCCGGATTTAAAGTGTCGCCTGTTATAGACGATGTATCCAGAGCTTTAAAAAAGGTTCATAAGCCATGTACACTGCATATTAGGCCCGGTTGAGGTCGGTTGAGGTCGGTTGAGGCCGGTTGAGGTCGGTTGAGGTATTTAGGCAGACCCCACTTGGGCAATAGATAAGGCTACTAGACCTCAAACTCAACAGCACTCTAGTTTATCTGTGAGGGTCCTGATTTGAAAAGTTATATTTAATAATGTTCACCTTCACATAACTTCAAAATGCCAAGAGTATGAAATTCCTGGCAGTTACCACTATGGAAATATAACATTTTGTCATTAAATGTGCAAATTATGTCTTCATTTTCATAATAATATCTGGTGACAATTCTCTCGTTCTCAATTACATGGTCATGGAACGCAGTGGATTTATAGAATTTCCTAATTAATTATGAAAATAAGATCCTTATTTACATATTCTTTTGCATAATTTTCATTTAATTATGTCAAGAGTCAGTTATGCTACATACATACCAAAAATCACAACGATCCGTCAGCCGGTTCTTGAGTTATCCTCCTTTAAACATTTTAGCAAACGCCCCTGCAGTTCCAGATCAAGTCACTAGGAACCCAAACTCACGAAGAGCTATCTACCATGCAAAGTTCGTGACCCTAGCATTTCCAGATATCAATGAGATATGCAGTACCATAATAAGCCACCAGGGGGCCCAAAATCTAATTTTATCGAGATCTCATCCAGACCTATCCCCATACCAATTATGAAGACAATCCATCTATTAAAGCCTTCTCGAGTTATCGTTTTTATAGCAGACTGACAGACAGACAGACAGACAGACAGACGGTATCGCAAACGTAACCCTCTTGGCGAAGGTAATGATATGTACTGTATTGTACAGATGCTAGCTTTCATCTAGCCAGAAATCGGCTGGTAAATGAGCTGTTAAAATCGTCTGCTAAACGCATCTTCAGCCTGGTGACAATGGGAAATGCGTACACAATAAACCAACAACAGGGTAGTTATAGTTAAGACATGACCTCCTTAACAGAGGAGACAAAAAGTGTATATGAACTGCTGCTTACCTGTTTGGTGATGAAGGATCAAAGCACGTCCTGTAAGTCTCTGTCTTGTCGGGGTTACAACAGTCTCCACCGTCCCACCCATGGTACACACTGTTACAGTACTTGTCACATGTCCCGTCACCGATCGTCTCCACTTGACACTGCTGCTTCAACTCCTCACAGTTTCCACCGTCGCTCCCTGTTATCTCCTGTTCACAGTCTGGATTACATTCCCCGTTACCGTCCAAAGACCGTCTGCAGTCAGAGATGATAGTCGTGCGCCTCAGAGAAGTATTATAAATGTTCACTTCGGTCAACGACCATGATATGTTGTAGGGCTGGAAAGCCTCGTTCAGTTTCTTATGCTGGTACTGGATTTGTTCTCGAGTCACAGTCGGGTTCCTCCCGTCGTCTTCTGCGACATTGATGACTCTATAACGCACTTCTTTGGGCACACGGAGTTGCCAGTTTTCCACATGGGAGTGGACCACCTCCGGGTTGTCACAAACGGTAAGTCCGCAGGGTGGCGCTGTCAGTCGAAGGTCCAGTGGTTCATGTGGCACGTCAGACGACACCACCTCGACGTTCTTATCATTTGTCGTTACCCACATGTCGTGATTGCTGAAGTCATCCTGCATCAATAGATTTTTGGGACCTTTGGGTGTAGCTGGGTTATGCATGTTGTTTTTTATCTCTCTATGGGGAATGGCTTCCGACCACAGCAGAAAGTTGTCCAGATTGCCTCTATAGAAGTTGCGAATAGCAAGATCCCCCCCAATTTCCAGTTCTTTACACTTGCTAGAGGTTCTGCTAAAAAGGCTTCCATTCTGCTCCAGACTGACGCCAACTTTGGCACTATTGATGTACAATTTCATACGTTGTCCATTGTAGGATGCGGCCAAGTGGACCCACTTGTTGGGTTCGTATCGATAGTGAGCGACTATGGTGCTGGCCTGTCGGGCACGGTCAGTGCGCAGTCGGAAATAGAAGCGGGCGTCTTTCTCTCCGTACTCCTCGAAAGAGTTGATGCCGATAGACCACCCTTTGTCACGTGAGGACATTGAACACACGTCGAATACACCTACAGAAATGAACATGAATTAATGTAAAGTTTATTGCAAATTCATGCCCGAGGGCTAATTGCAAATACAAAGGGACATTTGATATAAAACAGGCAAGTAATACATATCTAGACACAAGAAATAAAACAACAACTACCGTAACTCCTAAAAACTACTGGGTTTGACTTCTTTTTTGAAGACAGAGGAAGACAAAAGATCCCACTTTTTCTGTAATGTGTGGGTTTTCGGAAGTTAAGAAGAGAGCAGTTTTCTTTTCATCTGTACACGTGTGAAATTTAGGTAGCATTTGGAGGCTACGTCAAAGAGTTCATTTCGTTCATTGCTATAGAGAGTACAATTTAAGATGAAATATGTTTCTTCTTCCACAGTATTCAAGGCACAGTATTTACATATTCGTTCATACGCTTGAAACTTCTTATACCGTCCTGTCTCTATTTCAAGAGGGTGTGCACTAATTCGGATTTTACTTATTGCAGATCGAAAGTTAAAATCAACTAAGTCCAGGTATTTTTCCATAGAATATGTTGTTTTGCATTAATAGCAAACCGAACACGCGAGATATTATTATATTTCACTAGCTACAGTACATAACTGATGAGGGGGATACATAATTATAAAGTGTTTTTAAAAATAATTTTGCCTTTTTTATTCAATAGTTATTATTGCTAAGGAATGTCTGTAAAGCCACATGTTAATCTATATTGGGTTTTGAGAACACTTGTTACTGAAAGGTTCTACAGGGGGATTTTGAGACCACTTGTTAATGGAAAGCATCATATGGGGGTTTTGAGAATACCTGTTTAACTTACTAAAAAGCACTACATGAGGGATTCGAGAACGCTTGTACTAAAAGGGTTTCGAGATTATTTTTACCGAAAACCACTGTATGGGGGTTTTGTGCACTACATGGGGAGTTTGAAAACACTTAATACTGAAAAGCACTACATGGGGGCTTTGAGAATACTTATTACTGAAAAGAACTACATAGGGCTTTTAAGAACACTTGTTACTGAAATGCACTGTATGAGGGTTTCGATAATATCTTTTACTGAAAAGCACTGTAGGGGATTTCGAGAATAATTGTTACTAAAAAGCACTGTATGGGTATTGGGCACTACATGGGGGAATTGAAACACTTGATACTGGAGAGCACCACGTAGAAAAGGTTGATATGGAACAGAGTCCATTTTCGAATGGGAAGGGAGATGGAGTGAAATATGCTGTATTTGCTTCCGAGAAAATGTAGGTCCTTCTAGTTCCTCATGTTTCTTCACCTATTTCTTCTGCCATTTCGTTAAATAGATTCAACTTCTTCACTGAAAAGAGGAAAATTCTTTTAAATTCAATAGGGAGAAGGGGGTGATTATGAAAAAGTTCATATTATGTGTGGAAGTTTTTGCGGACTGTCTATAACATTACATTGGGGTCGCTGGAAGAGTCAATTCTTTGGTAAGAAAATGTTTTCGGACCATAACATCGCATGGGGGTCTCTAGAATCAATATTGGAAAAGGGGCTGATTATGAAAAAGTCCATTTTGTGTGTGAAAGTAATTTTGGACTGATCCATAACATAACATCTCTGGGAGAGTCCATTCGTGAATAAGGGGGAAGAGGGTAGGCCATGTAAGGCCCTTCTTCTTTACATGACCCACCCACCTCCCAAATACCAGCATAATCTATTCAGACGTTCTTGCGTTATGCAGTACAAATATGCGGAAACAAAGACAGACAGACAGACACACCCAAAACAATATCTACGTTTTCCTGTAGGTAACAACATACAAAAGTAACAAGAATTCGAAGACTTCATACTCAATCACTCACTCAAGTACTAAGTACACACTCGTGGGGGGGGGGGGTAGCGCTAACTCCACACTCGTGGGAGGGGGGGTACGTAGCGCTAAGACCTCATACCTCCATGAAAAATTTTGAGCTTTTGTGAATGTTTTTTTATTTGTCTCCTTGATTGTGGAAATAAGGTTGTAATTGCCATAATAGATTTTAATTTATGGTTTTCTCAACAAATTATGTATTTTATATGTGAAAGTCCTATCCTTTGGCAATGTTTCATTTCAACATTTCATCATTAATAGCAACGTGTAAATTGTATTTGTCTTAATTGCCTTGCGCCCTCCTCTTGGTGTTGTATTGAGAGATAAAGGGCTGGCCTAGGCTTTATCCAAGCAACCTTTCATTTTTGTAAATATTCATTGTAATAAAGATGATTTTAACCCCCATTAACCTCCACATTAACATAACATATGCATAGTCATGCTTACACATGTTACAAGTATAAAATTGCCGTCATTTGCCACTAAGGGCTCATGGCATTTTTGCAGTGATTATGCAAATTGGTCCTTTTTTGCATAATTAGTATCTGTCAATGTTCCACCTGCCATAGATTATATACGTTACATTTATCAACGACATATTATGTAAAACACTAGAATTACAACATTTCTTCGTTAAGTATGGAAAGTAAGTCCTTATTTGAATTTGGCCGTGTTGATTTGATTATATGGATGACATCAATTCTCGTTCGTTTCCAAAAAAAGTTTTCAACCATACTGTAAACTATACAAAGCAGCTTTAAAATGAGCAAATATGTACCGTAAATTGCCAAAAAATCGGAAAACGGATACTAATGTCGTAGAATGCCAAAGTCAATTCCAAAGTCTAAGAAGAAAATGTGACAGAACAAAAATGAAAAATCTATTGTTCGGTATACCATACTCTGTATGTTTTGTCATTTGTTCCGCCTTCCTGACCACTTAGATTTCATAATGAAGACAACTTTTTTTGGCCAAAACATTTTTTATTCCTACGCTCGCATCAGTTTTGGGGTTCCCAGGGGATGTCATCCATATAATCAAATCAACATGGCCTAATTTACATACCAAAAATCATGAAAATACGTTGTTCCTTTCTGGACTTATCCGCTTTGAAAGATTTCGCCAGAAACTTCCATGTAGTTCAAGAACAAGCTGCTAGGGGAACAAAACCCACACCATGCCACTTGTTCCCGACCCAAATAGCTATATGCCACCAAAAATCCATAGCAAGACCACAGCATGTCAAGGACAAAAGACACAAAAAAACAGAAGTTCTGCTTCAGTACCAAGGTCAGCCACCAGGAGGCCACCTTTGACCTTGACTTTTGTCTTTCCAAGACCTACCCACATATCAAATATCATCACAATCCATAAAGGCCTTCTGAAGTTATGCTGACCACAAATATACAAAACAGATGCATACACACACACACACACACACACACACAGACAGACAGACAGACAGACAGACCAAAAACAATACCTCCATTTTTCATTCAAGAAACAATACCTCCGTTCTCATGTGGGTAACAACATACAAAAGTAACAATGATCACGCAATCATGACCTGTGATCATTATTAACTCCTATAGTCCTACCTGAACTTCCTTCGTCCCTTACTCTTAGAAATAGGACTAATAAGTAAGCAAACATGTCCCGTACCTCCTATAAATAAATTCAAGTACATTTTAAGTGGGGACAATCCATATAGTGTGCAAGTAGGAAAATATATTAAGGACTGTTGAAATCTTAGAGACTGCATGTTAGAGAATAGTTAAACCTGTTATTTTGCCACTGATATATATTCTGTACGTAATTTCCCCCATACATATACTCTGTACGTAGAATGATTTTATTCATACATGTACTTAGTTTTGTTCGTAGTCAAAGTTGACCATACAAAAGTCCCTGTACTTTTTGTCGAGTCAATAAAGAATTGAATTTATATAAAATGGTCTTCAGTACAGATTTAACACCACCGACTCCCTTCTTTTGTCTCTCTCTCTTTATTTTCAAAAGTGTAGTTCAATGCAAACACAAACTGCTTCTGACATTCTGTCCGTAAACTGCCTAAAGGACCTCTATGATTGATTTGACAAAGAAAGACTATTTCAATCCTTTCATTTTCAAATTTAATTTAAAAATTGGGAAAGAGTTTTAGTGCAATAGACAGTTCTTGTTAGGCACTATTGCCATCTACAAAGAGAAGGGAAAAAGCCGCCGTTTCTGCCTGTTGTACTAGAGTGACTTGCTGTGAGCCCTCAGCCCATGCCCGACCCAGGACTAATCTAATCCCAACCATAGCCAATTCATCTGGGTGTAAAAATAGGTAACCTACCACGAAAACAAGTTATATTTAGAAAAACCTGATTTTTACCTATATGTCACTGCCGACCCGGGGGCTATTTTTATCTCACCGTGGATGTTCTGGATGGCTTCTGTGAAAGCACGGGTAAAGAGAGGTAGCAGCACTTAACATAGCGTAACGAAAACCATGGCAGCCTGTCAAGTGGAACCAAGTGGTTTCATGCTCGTATGATCTTCTATATGTGTGGTAAAGTCGCCAACGTCAGATCTTTTGCCTGCCACACAAGAATTCGGTCAGAGAGTCAAGTGGATTTGGCACCAGTGATAGGGAGGGGGAATGGTAACTTTTACACTAAGTAGGAGAAGACGGGTTGGCGTTAGTTCCAATCAGCTGTATTCCCCAAGTGATTTTAGTCTTGGATTCGCCGAGTGTAATTTGTCATAAATGGCGACCCCTCAGGACCACAACCTCGAGCAGTCACGCACCCTTCTCCGGACCTAACATCTGGGTTGAAATATGTCTACACCACATGTACATCTGTCCTGTGGAGATAAACTAACCCACCGACTGATCAACTGAAAATAAAGTCTTTCCATCGCCATGTTTACAAGTGTTTTCAGGGAGTCAGAGACCCACTCCGCTGGGGTCCTCACAGGGACAAAGCGTCGGTCCGTTGGCACTGTTGGTCCCAATGGAAACTTTAGCGTGTTGGCGGCGGTGTGGCATGTGTTTGTTTGCTGTAGGCAATCCCCCATGGTTCACTAAGAGGCATAACATTCAAGGCAGACGTTATCTTTTCCTTAGGTGGCTGGCGGATTTAGAGGATTACGGCGTAGTAAGGGCCCAGGGGGTCAGAAAAAGTTTAAGCAAGGATTGACAGCTTTAACTGCAGAACTAAGTTCTTCTCGTCTTTAAATTGGCTCAACGAGATTAAGACCAAAGGCGGAGTCCGTGTTGACAAAAACATCGGCATCACTTAGGCCACTTGAAGCTCTTGACAAAATAAAGGATCACTAAGGACTGGAAACGAAGTGGAAAATGTGCATGATTTGGTGGGAGGGGGCTTGTTACAGCAATTGTCGGGGGCATATACTTAACTTGGTACAGGCAAACATAAGTTCAGGAAACGTCGTGATTTTTCTCGCTATTATGTGTTACTAGCGCCAAAAATATTCCCTTCATGATTGATAAAAGATTCAGGTGATAAACACGCGACCCAAATTTTGACACAGAATTCCATCGTGTAATAACCAAAGGCAGTGAGCTTCATATTGAACGTACATGTATAGTAAGAAGGGCAATAAAATAAATGAAAGCTCTGTTTTTGCAGGGTAAGGAGTTGGGTTTTTTGCAGGGTAATATACGATATACATGTAGTACCATCGCCACCGTGAGTCCGACATGACATGGAGTTGGAAACATAGGACTGTCACTGTCCAATGTTCAGGCTTGGTTATTGAAACGATATTAATGTCTTTATTTCTTTTCATCTCTCTTTCGTCAAACCATAGCAAAACAACAGAAGGCTTTACCAAAGAATTTACTTACACCACCGCCAGACATAACCACGTGCTTGTAGTGCCCAAAAACCAGGCGCGTACCGCAAAGTGCCTCGTATTCTCAAATCTTATGTGGTTGGACGGGGACGGTTATATTTACCTTCGCCAAGAAGGTTATGTTTTCGTGGCCGTGTGTGTGTGTGTGTGTGTGTGTATCTGTGTGTGTGTGTGTCTGTGTGTTAACAGCATAACTCGAGAAGGCTTAGATGGATTATCTTGATATTTGGTACGTGGGTAGGTCTTGATGAGACCTCAAAGTGATTAGATTTTGGGCCCCCTGGCGGCTTGTTATGGTACTGCAGCGGAACTTCCGGTTTTGATATCTCATGATCTGGACATGCTAGGGTCATGATTTTTGGATGGTAGGTAGCTCTTGTGCCCGGGAAGAAGTGACGTAAATTTGGGCCCCCTAGCGGCTTGCTCTGGAACTGCAGGAGCATTTGTATGAAAATGTTTAAAGTAGGATAACTCAATAACCGGTTGACGGATCGTCTTGATATTTGGTATGTAGGTAGCTTAAGTAATGCTTGACATGATTAGGTGACAATTATGCAAATGAGGATCTTATTTGCATAATTAATGAGGGAATGCTATAATTCAGCTACCTTCCATGATAGGACTATTCTACCTTGTGACATGTGTAATTAAGAATGAGAGGAACATCGCCATATATTAATTATGTAAATGAAGACCTAATTTGCATAATTAATGAGAACATACTATAATTCCATAGTGGTTGATGTTGGCATTTTCATACTTGCGCATTTCGAAGTTGACTGGAGGTGAACATCATTCAACATAACTTATTCAAATCAGCACCTCATTTGCATAATTTATGGGGAAATGCTAGAATTACCTTCTTTGTTAAGATAACACTGTCATTGGGAGGAGAATATGATCAACTGATGTAATTCATGCAAATGAGGATCTTATTTGCATAATTATGGGGAAATAATTCGTCAGTGATAAAGGGTAACCTCATTTGGCGAAGGTATGAGGTCGTGGAACTCTAGTTGCAATTGCATCACATTTTTCTACTGCCGATCAAGCGCTCTGTACAGCGGAATTTTTCGCCATGTCTGCGTTTGGTTGTGCGCCGCTGGTCGACTTGTACTTCATGCATTCAGCGAAAAATATTTGATCGACTTGCTCACGAATGGTGCAAGATCACATCTGTCCTCATTTTGTATGTTCTGTGAAAGAAATAACTTTTATATTCCGCTGTAATATCATTTCAGTCCTGTGTCAGCGTACAAATGTGCCCTATGTGGCAGAGACTGTCATTCTCGTATAGGACTGTTCAGCCATAGCCGAAGCTGTAGGGCTGATATCAATTAGGATTTTACCATGGTCAATATTGACTGAAGGAGGCCATATTGCACCCATCACTGTCAGATTTCAGACCACTTTACTATGCGACAAGGTCAAACTGAAATACTTTCAAGTATGTACGGACGATAGTCGTCGAATAGCCATGGTATCGAACTAAAACTACATATGAAACAATTCTTACTAATGCAAATGATGGATGTATTTCGCAAGTTCAATTTGTCAAGGTTGCAACTTTGACTTTCATTAATATCTTTTAATTTCCATCCATTAGTTTGTCAATCAGCACCAAGGTACGTGTTACGTCTCTGTTTTTTCTTCTATCACCGAGTGCATTGACTTGAACGACAAGCTTTGATGACGTTCGCGAAAATTTATTGCTACTTCACAAAATGTAGTGATATGGCAGCCATCTGTGACGTGTTTTGAGAAAGCACAGCTAAATATCAGCTTATATGGGTTTGATCTAGTCTAGAATGATGCGTCAAGGTGACGACTGTCATGAAAGACGGCACTCACCGATGATGACGGCGGGGTTGTCCTGGCCTCCCTCTGGTTTTACCCAAGCCTCTACCGTGAAAGCCTCCCGGGGGATCATGGAGTAGTCATTGACACTGTTGGGATCCTTGAACTTAAGTACCTCATTCCCACTGAAGTACAGCGCCTTCCCGAACTTGTCTCCCGCTGGGACAGCCCGGGGGTGCCTCAGGTGGGGATGGTCGGGATGAACAGACTTGTCCAGCGAAGTACAAGTTTGCTGACTCCGCGCGATTAGTTCTCCAGCTGCACGTTCACTTTGGGCCTTCCGCTGCTGATATTTGACATGTAGAGTTGAAGTTGGGTTCACGTGGCCGATCACATGTAGCATGTAAAAGGCCAGCGTCACCAGCCTGACCGGGCCCCTTCTCTGCAGCATATCTGAGAACAGAGAAAACATGCTGTTTAGCGCGGCCCGGGATCGGGTACGTTGTATCTGTATGGATATAATGTGTCCGCGTGCCGATGACACGCTTTGTTGTTACGTTTCAACCGTTTAACATTTCCGCGGGGAAAGGCGCCAAAATATGCAGCCTGTTGGTATTTGTGGGAGTGAAGAGGTAACTGATTAGATCGCGGGTTAGGCTCCGAGAATGGCAACATGGAACTGGCCCTTGGGACACACTTGAGGTACATGAAGCTGTGATTCTGATATGAACAATGTCATCTCACAGGCTGCTATCAGTTCAACGTAATACGGTCCTTTCACATGATTCCCCCATATAGTACCCGGTAAAGCTTCTATGTACGTCATACGTGACATGACTGCGAGAACTTTTTTTTGCATAAAGAAAATGTTTTTGAAACACTTGTCCCACCTGCCTCCGCTCTTGACCCCACGTCCGCACGGAAAACTTCCTAGGGAAGGCAGATATCCCCAGACCACCACACACGGGGCTCTGACCGGCTCTGTCATAAAGTTTCCGCCAGCTGAATCAGATTTGGCAAGCAGCCGAGATCTACAGAAGCCTCCCCAGGTTTGCTACAAAGCAGCAAGTGGCTTAAGCCTTCCCTTCCAAACCCTGCTAATGGCCATTCATATGGGCGATCCTCTAAACGAGCATGTAAACATCCTGTCGGAACGCCTGTGACGGCCAGCCTACCATGTCCTCAACAAGAAAGAGTAAGACTACAGGAGAGTGGACTCAGCCAAATATCTCAGGTGAACTAAGGCGACCGCCGCAGCAGCGTGGGAAAGTGGGCAGGGCTTGACCATTCATCTGTGCTCTGCTATAGGAGCTGTTTTGGTTCTAAAATATAATAGTATACGACGAATGTTGCTAACAGAGATTGTTATTTTGTACTCTGAATAGATCGGAAATGCTTTACAAAAGCTTCCGCGCATGCAAGGACTAATTGACGGGATGTTGTAACAGGTATTTTGTGTCTATACGTTTTGGGTCGGCTGGACAAGAAACTGTGATGTGCACATACTATATATATGTCTAGTTGCCAGTTTAGCATTCTCTCAAAACGACGACAAATAACAACAACAACACAAAAAGAGAAAACCGCCATAGTTCCGCAACGGCAAAGAAAACTGGAAGCCTAATTTCATCATGTCAACGTCGTCTCGATAGACTGGCTCTGTTTTGACGTGAGCTGGGCACACCCTAACTTTGTTGTTGGTACGTTTTACACCAAGTTACTACAGAGAACAATGACTCACGTACTTGGACATGCACAGAATGTTGATGAGCTTGCTGGCAGATGCATAAGCCACAAGGCCACAGCAAGTAATTTTTATGTATGACATCAGCGCGCATTGACTTTCACCTGATTTCGGGAAAAAAACAAGAAATTTTTTGCCCTCTTACGGGGTCAACTTGCCGAAAATAAACGTAAACGTCTACCGGTTCAGAAACCATCAGGGATCCCTCAAACTTGACGCAAGTTCGATGGCAAGTGTTGACTCCAAGGTGTTGCATATGAATACCCAGTGTAGGAGCTGCATGCCCATGATGGTATGGCAAGCTCTTTTCTACAACTGTCCTAGTTAATCGAGATGTATACACATCTACAAGGCCAGGTAATACTGTTGAATACAGGAATAAAAGACTTGTTGGTTGTGATATCATGTTTTGTCGCACCAATTCTTGTTTAACAAGGTTTATGATTTCAAAATTTGAAGATGTAGGAATCTTGTTTTTTTGGCCCGCCTTGTTTTTTTTCACCCTATTGCATCAGTTTTGGAGTCTGCGGAGGATGTTATCCATAAAATTTACTTGCTGTGGCCTAAGATCGAAATTTGAATCTAGGCAGACCAGTTTAACCTGGGGTACAGACAGATGAAATCACCGTTACTTTGGAGAGCACTAGTCATTCAGCTACTCACAACAGCTTGTCCTTGACGGAGGGACGGTGTTTTTTTTTTATTTCTTGCAACAAATAAATTGCTTTATTATTGACAGATATCGGTACATCGATTCACTCAAACCACATTGCTGCCAACTAATACAATTACAAGACCGACTGAATTACGTCATTTTAGGCAATACGAAAACAAAGCAATATCCTTGTCTAATTGTTAGTAAGAAATACATGCTGATATTTACAATTAGAGTTCGACGACCTCATACCTTCGCCAAATGATGCTAACGTTTAATACTGACGAACATTTATATGTAAATAAGGTCTTCATTTGTACAGATCATGTCAGTTGATTATATTCTCCACCCAAATAACAGGGGTTGCTCAATGACAGTCTTATATTAACAATGAATGCTATTCTAGTATTTCCACATCAATTATGCAAAATGAGGCATTGATCTGAATAAGTTATGTTTAATGATGTTCACCTTCACTTAACTTCCAAATGCCGCAAGTATGGAATCCCCCATTTCCATTACGATATTATAGTATTTCCTCATTGATTATGCAAATCATGTCTTCATTTGCATATATGTCGATGTTCCTCTTGTTCTCAATTACATTTGACATGTTAGATGTTTAATATTCCTATCATGGAACACAGAAGAGGTATAGAATTTCCTCATTAATTGTGCAAATTAGATCCTAGTTTGCATAATTGTCATCTAGATATGTCAAGCGTCACTTAAAATATGTAGATGGCAAATGGTATGATTCCTTAGTGGTAAACGATGGGAATTTCATACTTGTGATGCGTGTAAGTTCGTTAAAGGTTAACATCATTATGAATAGCTGTAGATTTTAAACTTTGTTCCAACACAAAAAAAAAGAACTCACCATGAATTTTCAATCGACCTCGTCTACCTTCGTCAGATGTTATGATCCCATGCGCTGACTTTTCGCAAGCCGGAAGCGTGATTCAGTCCTGACGTCATCACGCTTCCGGCTTCTGGAAAGTCAGCGCAGTGGATCATAAATAAAATAGGCTTATGACCGGTACCTTTCAATGGAGTAGGACTTAGGCCCCGTTCAAACCAAGTCGCTTTAAGCGCGATTCGGGTAAACCACATTCCTCACATCTGGTCCACGTGCCACACGTTCCTTCTAAACCGTGCCCGAGCACGATTCGCCTAAACTACAGTCATTGTCGTTTGATGAAAACACGCAAGGTAGCGTGTTATTAATGTTAGAGGTCAACGACCTGTTAGCTGGTGCCCCCCTCCCAGCGTACCTGGGCCGAATGCCGACGTGGTCCTGCCAGAGGCAGTGAAGCTCGTCCTAGAATGGGCACATTATTCGTACTGCTCTTTAACTTGCTGCCACGTAGATTTTGGTATTGCATATAAATACAGAAATATCACCTCGTAATCCATGACCGGGTCAATATGCTCAGTAAACCGGTGAAACCACATTGCGTTCAGACGCAAATCGCGATCCAGTCAAGGCGGTTCGAAACCACCTCCAGATGTTGTGTTAGCTGGTGTGTTACGCCGAAGGGCGGTTATACCGGCTATATAAATACAGATACAGATACAGATGTGGTTCGAGGCGCTTTCAATGCTATTTGGAGCGTTCAGATGGAGCCACATGAATCCTGAATCCGTGCAAACCACATCGGAAGCGCTTTGAGCGACTTGGTTTGAACAGGGCCTTAATTTCACATGTGGTTCATTGCAGTCTGAACAACAGAAATGTTTGAACAATTTTGACATTCCAATAGCAACAATCAATGGGAGCGCTGCGTGTATACAAAAGCAGAAAGGTTTGGAAAGCAGAACCACACCAGTACCTCACAACATACATCAATGTCTTACATGACATACGTATCTGATGAAAGCTAGCATCTCAAACAGAACGCCAGATTTACTTAGAGCCTGGCTATGAAGCCGTATAAAAACTCTCCGTCCAACAGTTCTCGCGCTGTGTGGAAATTCTGTCGTAAAACGGACTATTCCTTAAGAGAGGGTCACAACCCGCCGTACGTGCAACTGCGTGCTGTCTACGTGCAAAAACGTGGACAAATTTTTGGGATCCGTAAGCGGTGAGTACCGCCTCCGTACGGAATCCTACGGAATTCAATGGATTTGGGAGCACGCAGACACGCCGTAGCACTTTACGTCCATGCAGAACTTTCTCTGCGTTCGGGCTGCGGATTCACCCCCGTACGAGCCAGTACCAGTTCAATGACAATGCAGAACACGCAGAATACCTTGCACAACAGTGTGAGTGACGTGCGTTGACGTACTCCCTCCCTGCTCTTGCCAGTCCTTCCCCACGTTTTCAGAAAAACGTGGCGGACGTGGCCTCCCAAAAAAACGTACGGACAAAAAACACGTACGTCGGGTTGTGACCCTCGCTTTATCCCCATTGCAAAGGACGCAGGAACGCGCAAAAATGTTGATGTCAGGCTCGTGACGCAGCAGTTCATCAGCATATCACCATCTTTCGGCTCTCCAAAGCCATCGGCAGCAATCGAGGGCCCCTTGGCGCCCCGATATTTGAAAAAATTAGCCTCGCAAACACAACGAAAACGCTGTAAAAGTTTGCCTCATTTTGGGTGAAATCTAAAGATATATATTTATTTACCGATCACTTCTAGTTCTGCTTTTAATGCTTTTAACTCAGTTCCGTTTCCATGTATTCCATGCTATTCTTAGCAGTTCATTAGCATATCATTATTCTGGAGCCGTCGGTAACAATCACAGGCCATTTACATGCGGTGCTCCCATATTGGGAGAAGAATTTAGTCACGCAAACACAATGAAAACTCTGTAAAATGTAAAAAGCTTGCCTTTTTTTCTTATTTCCGTTTCCTTGTATTTTGTGCCATTCGCGATCTACCTTTTTGCTTCATATTTCGTTCCATTTCGCTCCATTTTGTTCCATTTCGTTCCATTTAACTCCATTTCATAATTTCTGTACACCTCACTTCTACATAACACTACATAACTCACTTCGACATACAAATATGAAGTCCCATCAGTTTACCATTGAAGTGAGGATCCGAGTTTTCATGAATTTGTAAATACTACAATACATGTAGCTTCTTGCAACTAAAAGGTTCTATCCTTCTTTGGGAACTTCCGAAGTTACTGTAAATAACGTACTTTGACATTCCTGTCTGCCGAACTTATATATGTAATTTGTATGAAGTTTCAACCATTCAACACAAGCGAAATATAAAATTTCCACATTAATTATACTTAAATGCATAATTATCATGCAATTATATATACATGTATCTTCATATGAGCTACCTACATGCCCCTACATGAAGTCAGGTACGGAGGTGGAGTGCGGAAGGTCGTGTAAAGTGCAAAAACACAACGTCTAGCCAGACATGCTAGGGATCGAACCCGTAACCGGTTAACCCCTCAATCTCATGTCAGCTAGCCTAGCCACTCGGCAATTCGACGTCACTAGGAGGTCCAAAATTGACCTTGACCTCTGTCTTCCACATACCAAACATAAAGATACAAACACACACATAGGCATCAAGTCTGATTTGAATAATTAGATTAGTGAAAGAATGGAGGTGGGAAGGAAGGAAAAAAGGGAGGAAGGAAGGAGGGAGGGATAAATGAATGAATGAAGACCTTTGTACATACATACATACTGGGTTAACTATATATATATGAAATGAAATATGAAAGGTTTATTCATCAAAACACATAGCAGCCAAAGGCTGAATTGCGTGTTTCACATGATAGATTAAAAAGTACACTTTTTAAACTATAGGTCACAACCAAGGAATAACTTGTATATACGTGTATACATACACATGATCAAGCATAGTACGATACATGTATCGCGTCGGAAACAGTCTCAGAAACACAATGACGCGGTGAGCGGTCAGCACGAGCATAAAACCACTGCGAATATTTCACGATTCACAGTATTGTACAACTTCGAAAATGTCCTTTTGAATGAGTTATTTCTTTCGCTTGATATCCCCGTAGACCTTGCTAAGCGAGTGATGGAATTGAATGTGTGCAGTGGCGTTCCACCAAGGCCACGTCCCCTCCATTTATCTGTCACAACAGACCCCATCCAGTCTAGACCTTCCGTCACTTCTGTATGCACCAATATCGAGGAGCAAATTAATTTGTGCATACACAGTCTGCATTTCCATGATTGTTTAATTTTGGAGCCAGACTCACTTGGCGCCAGCGTCTGATAGCCTAATAATTTCCCTCTTTTCCTCCCATCTCCATCTAGGAAGCTGAAGAATTAATAGGAAACTGTTTGAATAATTGTAATGCACGAGCAGAGAGGCACGCAAACCAGACTAAATAAATCATCATATTCGTTTGAAACTAGTTTAGGATAGAGTAGAAGACTAGGATGATTTCTCCGGTGCTTAGATGTTCGCAAAGCCACACGATTGATAATGTAGTTCTCCAAACCCACGGGCTTTGTTAGCCTCCTGTGCAGACTCCGTGAGCGGGTGGCCGTTTTGATAATGCGTTTTGAAGTTCTTTTGCCGGCCAGAGAAGGTTTCAGACCCGATAGAAGGTTCGCCCCGAGAGAAGGTTCATTCCCGCCACGGAGTGAATGAGTGAACGCGAGCAGACTCCGTGGCGGGAATGAACCTTCTCTCGGGTAAGACCATCAGCCATCTATACCGACTTCGATCTGGATACTGCAGCACGGAATAGTTCCAAGTGTATGTTGTACTGAAGAGCGAAAAGCTTCTTTTTTTTTGTGGACAAAGCTTGATTTTCTGTAGTAAATGAGAACCAGATTGAACAGTGAACACAGTCACAACAGTCGGAGAAAAGGAATAATGATCAAATAACAACTTATAACATGAACTTACATAACAATAAATGAAATCATAGCCCACTACATGAATAGCGGTAAAATTGAGTTACAACGTAAAGAAAGAAAGAGACAAAAATGTTCAACAATTGGATTTGGCGCAAAATCTAGAAAGTCAAATCTGGCTGGGGAATGAGAGTAGGTGGTTTTTGACATTACGTCTAAAGCTAAGCAGGAATGTAAAACGTTTCAAGTGGAGGGGGCGGTTGTTCCAATTAATTACACATTTATAAGGTATACATTTGGGAAAGGGATGTCCTCACAACAGGAATATGTTGGGCGCTTTGTCTGGCTTGGTAAGTGGAAAATTTGTAGGCAATATTACCGTAGGTCAGATATGGGTATATCAAGTTATTATATATGGTGATAATGCTTTGCTGAGTAAGAAGATGTAAGACTTTTCCCATAATACTGATAGTTTAGATTTTTTTACCTAACGTAGCTAGGTGTGCTTTCAATTTCAATCCATGTCAACAACAACAACAAAAAAGTCGATCACTTATGATTATACCGAAGAAGCTTGCCATTCTTGAGAAAGGGGAAGATCTTTTAAAAAGTATTTTTGCTTGATTTCTATTCTAATTTTTATTTCTATTACAGATAAGAAGATAAGAACCAGGTAATAACGTTTTTTTAATTCTTAAGTAGCGGGTTTTGCTAAAGCATCAAATTCGTAAGTTCACATACACAGAAACAGGAAAGGGTAGATATAAATAAATTTTGTTATTAAACGACAAAATATGTACACATTGTACAGGAAAAGCAGTAGAAGATGAAATACACTTTATTTGCCATTGTTCTCAATACCGCACCGAAAGAGAGAAGTTAATATATATCTAAACTAACCACAAAACTGTCTCCCAGCTTTACACATCTTTCCAGCCTATAAAAAACTGCATTTCTATTAACACCTCCCAATTCATATATCTGGAAAAACGTCGGTCATTTCATACTCTACTGCACACAGCAAAGAAATCAAACCCAACAATAAGTATATCAGAAGTAGCGTTAGTTCAGGATTTTCAATTCACTTTACATTCACTTCATTGTCTACTATTATTCTATCATTTCCAATGTACTTGCAATTAGCCCTCGGGCATGAATTTGCAATAAAGTTATTACTTTCAAATTGGAAGACTCGAACTCGACCGTGTAGATGCGTCAGCAAGAGCTACCCCCCCTCACCCGTGGTTGTTATAGAATACACCAGGATCCAAAACTCTACTGAATTCCCCACTTTCAGGTTGCTTTTGATCAGATACAAATCAGGTGTTTTGGGAGAAGAAGCAGAAGTAGCCAATATCAGAGGTTCTTCCGGTCGGCTTCTCATCGCCCCAGGATAACGCCGGTAAACCCAAGAGGTGAATTTGACGGGTTACAGCGTGTAAGGCAAAGGGTCAGCTGGAATTGCCCTGTAGAGCAGTGGGATTGATCGTGCGTGAGATAGACCGGTGAACTCCTGACTCTGGCGCGGTCAGGGGTGGGCCAGCTCGTCAGAGGGAAAGTGCGTCCTACGGTCGACATAAAAACAGGTGCAAAGAGGAACGAACGGAGCACAGTTCCCAACTCGCTCTAGTTTATCTCAGAAATGTTTCTTGTAATATAAGCATATTCTACTTGTACGAGTATTTGTAGAGGCATTATGTAACATTTTTTGCACCAAAAATTGAAATATTTTAATTGAAAAAAATCTTCGTGTGATTTTATTTACTTACTTTTCAACATATTTGTGCAATTATGTCACATTTCTGACATGGTTCGCGCTAAAACAGCCCACACGAGGCGTACTCAGTTTGTGGCACCACCACAAACTACCAGAATGTAAACAAAAATGTCTGACAGCTGTGTTTCCTACTTTTAAACACATTCGTAAGGCGTTATATTTTGGCACCTCCACTTCCTGAATGGCACGTATTTGCAATGAAGTAAGGTTGATTGAACTTACTTTGTAAAGAAATGACCAAAAAATTTACTTTTTATCGCTCTAATGTTACATAATGCCCCTTTAAACTTCCTTGTCTGAATCAATCCTGATTTGTGTGGGATGTAAATCCACGGGAATCGAATCAGAGACGTTTTGTCTGGCGATGAATCTATGACGTCAGAAAATGCTGCCTGGTTGAAAATTTCTCTAGCTAATGGAGATGTAACAGTGGGGTTCAAGCGCCACCAACTGACCAGCCCAACGGGTCCTCAGGGCCTCTTGGCCCAGTGGTTATGGTGTTGGCTGCCTCGGGTTCGATTCCCAGGTGCCAGGGTTGTCTTTCTACTCCCGCCTGTGTGTTTCTATGTGCTTAAGATTCGAGGACGAATCTTGAAAGAAAAGGGGGAGTAGTGTAACAGTGGGGTTCAAGCGCCACCAACTGACCAGCCCAACTGGTCCTGGACCTTTTGGCCTAGCGGTTATGGCGATGACTTGTGGGCTGGCTGCCCGGGTTTGGCGCGGGTTCGATTCCCGGCATCCCTGGAGCAAGGAGATTATACATATATCTGTATAATCTCCTTGCCTGGAGCCAGGGGTTTTCTCTCTCTAGCGTTTCAGAGACAATCCGTGTAAAGGATCAGGTTTACGGAAGGGAAAGTCACAGAGGCGACGTGTACAGTATGTTGTAATAGACACAACAGCTTTTTGTAAAGGTTCTACCTTCAAGTCTGTATCTGTATCTGTATAGCCGGTATAACCACCCTTCGGCGTAACACACCAGCTTCGCAGGCACGCGGCGCGGCGGCAGCTGGCTACATTACATCGAACGACCTGTTACACCTAACCTTTGAACGTCTAACTCTACACATTCTTTAAAACTATCCAGTGTGACGATGCCCCTACCGTACTTGGTGGCAGTGAGTTCCACTCTACGATAGTTCTAGGAAAAAATGAGTACTAACCTTCTTAACCTTACTAAGCACAAAACCACTGTAAAATGGTTCGGAATTATCGGACAAGAATCCGTGTTTTTTGAACATCATTAATATTCTCTTTGCTCTTTTTCGTCTTGATCAAGTAGCTTCTAATGGGGCATCATACTTTCATTGCTGCTCCAAATTTGGCGCATGGATAGCTTTGGAAAATATTTCAGAAGCTTGTCTTACTAATTCTGGCAACTCCGACCTTTACTTCCGGTCACTGCGATGAACGTGACTAGCAAATGGAAAATACATAACTGCGAAAACACAAACAGACAGGCCAAAAACGCTATCCCCTCGTGGTATTAGGCCCCATCACCTGGAATGTCTGTCAGTTTTTACACAATGTTGATAAATTACTAATTCTGGCAACTCTGACCTATACTTCCTGTCAGTTCGGTGAACGTATCTGTATCTGTATCTGTATCTGTATAGCCGGTATAACCGCCCTTAGGCGTAACACACCAGCTTCGCATGCACGCGGCGCGGCGGCAGCTGGCTACATTACACCGAACGACATGTTGCACCTAACCTTTGAACGTCTAACTCTAAACAATGTTTAAAACTATCTAGTGACGATACCTCTACTGTACTTGGTGGCAGCGAGTTCCACTCTACGATAGTTCTAGGAAAAAATGAGCTGTATCTGTATCTGTATAGCCGGTATAACCGCCCTTTGACTTCGTGACTAGCAGATGGAAATACATAATACGGAAACACAAACGCAGACAAACAGACACGCCGAGAACAATACCTCTCGTTTCAAGGAGGTAATAAAGTAATGCAATAAGCGGCATAGAGTAACCAAGGAGCGAAGAACATCAACGACAGGTATACCGCATAGAATTGCTTGACGTGCCACACAAGCACACAGTTAAACAAGATCATTGTGTCAATGGACGACGCACGTACTGTTGTTTGTTCGCTTCGCAGAACCGATAAATTATCTTAAGTGTAACACACCAGTTTTGTGTAGTAGGTACAAACTGCGTATGGCGGTAAGGCTTAAACCATTCACCAGGATAACCCCTACCCTTTTCTGTGGTGGGATCTTTAACGTGCTCGAGGTGTTGTATCCAGAACCGTGCTTAAACCAGAAAAATGCTCAGTCACGGTTCTGGATAGTCCACACATATCCAGAACCGTGGATGGTGCAAATCTGCGGTTTTGGATACGCGGAGACTATCCAGAACCGTGCCTGACCCTAACCCTAATCCATTCAGGCATAGAACTAGATATGCACGGGTCTGGATACGACAGGCTCTTCTCAAACACCAACAAGGGCCGCCGGCTTTACGTCCCATCCAAGAGGACGTCCGTAACCGAAGCTAGGTTGTCATTTTCACCCGAGTGAAGTGAGGAAATAGGCGTAAAGTGCCAACGTTTCCCATGGGTTCAACAATTGTACCTCTTTAGATTCAACAGCCGTAACCACCTTTACACGTGTTTAAAGTGTCAAAACAGATAACTTACTTAACTACTCGATTTGTATCTTGATACTGGGTTAAGTGCAGTTTTGTGGGTCATTATCAACCATCTGGACGCAACATTAGAAACATCGTCTCGTACCTTAGCAAAACAGTGATGACATTTACCAAAGAGACTTACATACGGTCTTACCTTAATTTTATCCTGGTTAGTTAGTGGCTTGAGGTAACGGTTCGGTACGACCAGTGTGCACCAACCGGACAGACATTTCAACAGAGGATTTGTCTCGCTCGCGACGAATTGATTTTGTGGTTAGCACAGCTTTTGGCCAATTCGATATTATTTTGCGTCTCCAAGCGTTATTGGATGATGTATGCGGCGGGAAGAAAACAATCAGTTCCCGTCTGTTGCTCCATTGATTTCCCCCAGCCTCATTCCTGGACCTGACCCACATATGTGGGATCACCCCGCAGCTTACCTGAAGCGACCTCACGAGACTACACACACATCGCCGGTGGCAGCGCATAATTGGATTGCTTCGTCTCTCTCCGTCTAAATAGCTCCGTTGGCGTCATTGTAATGGAAGGAATAAGTAGAAATGCAGTTTTGCTCCCTCCCTCATATATCAACTCACGGCTAGCAGGGGTGACAAAGTGTTGTTTTGTGATCAGTATCTCACCCCGTGGAGAGATATTGCTACCGGAAAAGAACGGGACTTTTTCGGTTACATTAGACAGGTCATCAGAGGTATACTATGAATCCGCCAGTCGCAACGTGAGATGACTCTCTTCGTGAACTTCAAATGCTGTGCATAACGGACTGAATTAGTACGTGTGAATACGTCATGTCTATATGGCAAACACGTACACCGGTAAGTTGTTAGAGGCAAGCACCCACAGGGACGTCTTTTCACGTCTTAGCCTGGATGTCAGACCCGGTGAGACGATACCACTATAGCTATACCAATCCCGTCGGCTTGGGGGGGGGGGGGGGGGCAACATATATCTGTCTGTCTGTCTGTCTGTCTGTCTGTCTGTCTGTCTGTCTGTCTGTCTGTCTGTCTGTCTGTCTGTCTGTAAACACGGTAACTCGAGAAGGCTTAGATGGATTGTCTTGATATTTGGTAGGTGGGTACGTCTTGATGAGACCTAGAAATCATAGATTTTGGGCCTCCTGGTGTCTTTATATGGTAGCGGTTTTGATACTGGTATCTCATGATCTGGATTCTGGACATGCTAGGGTCACAAATTTTGCATTACATTGTCTGAGTGTATGTGTGTGTCATTAAGATAACTCAAGAACGGTAGGATTGATTCTTTTTATATTTGGTATGTTGATAGGCTGTGATAAAACAAAAAGTGGAAATGGTTACATTTTGGGCCCCCTGTCGGTTGAGGTACTACAGCGGAACTTCCGGTTTCAATATCTCGTGTTCTGGACATGCATGCTATGATCACGAAGTTTGGGTGTTGATAGCTCTCGTACTCGGGAAGAAGTGACGTGAGTTCGGGCCTATACATGTAGTAGGATGTTAGAAGTCCCTTTTAACCTCCTTGGTTATATCCCTGTCATATTGTCGACAAGCATCGGCCCTACTTTTTGATCGCCGGGAGGTCGCCCGATTTTAAGATCGACAGAGCGTATTTTTCACCTAAAAATCACATTGAGCGAGGCTCGGGCGACCGTCTGGAAATACATCTACGATAATGAATCCCTCATGACATGGCATCACCATCAAAATACTATCGTAGAGTGGAACTCGCTGCCACCAAGTACAGTAGGGGCATCGTCACTAGATAGTTTTAAACAATGCTTAGAGTTAGACGTTCAAAGGTTAGGTGTAACAGGTCGTTCGGTGTAATGTAGCCAGCTTCCGCCGCGCCGCGTGCCTGCAAAGCTGGTGTGTTACGCCGAAGGGTGGTTATACCGGCTATACAGATACAGAAGCTGGTGTGTTACGCCAAAGGGCGGTTATACCGGCTATACAGATACAGATACAGAAGCTGGTGTGTTACGCCGAAGGGCGGTTATACCGGCTATACAGATACAGAAGCTGGTGTGTTACGCCAAAGGGCGGTTATACCGGCTATACAGATACAGATACAGAAGCTGGTGTGTTACGCCGAAGGGCGGCTATACCGGCTATACAGATACAGATCACCTCTTGCACGCGGACGAAGTGAGACCAGACTATCCTCCTATTAAAAAAGGGAATAGTTTGACCACTTGTGATCCATGTTTTACCTGGCAAACTAATGGAGCAAACTAATGGAGCGGAATGGCAGAATAAGATAGAAATTAAAACAGGAATTATGTGATGGACGTAACTCAAATACTACCACAAGAGCCAAATACACACTACTAGAAGCTTCCCCTGATACATGCAGGAACGATTAGCTCTTTGGAAGCAGGCACGACTTTATCAATTGCAACTTCGCACAAGTGGGGGGAGACACAGAAGGGGGGCGTCAGAGTATTGTGCAAAACTCGCGCTTGGGCCACCCAGTTTTGGCGACCATCGTCCAATTTTTAAAAGTGAAAAACAGTCTAGAATCGTCGAATTGACACCCAAATATCGATCGAATGCCGGTGTCACAGAGATCTCGCCCCCCCCTCCATCAAGATTTGTAGCGATTTCTAGTGATTTGGTCCCCCCCCCCGACCTCGCCCCCCCCCCAAAAGAAATAAGTTATTTCCTCAAAACTTCCGTTTTAGCATGTCCAAGTACACAAATTTGTTGAATGATTCTAACCATAGTATTTCGTTGTATTCGGAGAATTACGTTGTATGTATACACTCTCAAAATTAGCTCAAATCCTGCGTTGTTGTGATACCTATATGCTGTTTAACATTATTATATAGCAACAGGGAATACTTTCACTAAGGAGGCTACTTTCTTGCTTCAACCGAACCCGTTATAATATCGTTAGAATTGTTAATCAAATTTGTGTACCTGCCATACTTGTGGTACGGTGTAAAAGAGTAGCCTAACTAAGGGGCGGGAGGGGGCGAGATCTCCAGAGGGGGGGGGCAAATCGCTGGGGGGTGAGATCGCTGTGACACCGGCCACTACTGGTACGGGCGAGCTACAGGCGACCTGGTAACGAGCTGGTAAATAGCTGCTTTCGGGTAACAGCCAGCATCGGTCGACTCACACACAAAAAATCGCGCGATTATCAGAAAACACACTGCCGAAAATATTATTTAGAGCTCGCAGACTCATCCAGCAGGTGACTGCCAGAGATGGAGAGCTTTTGTGGTCTGTCAGACTGCCTCTACGGCTACCATCTACGGGAGTGAGTGAGTGAGTGAGTGAGTGAGTGAGTGAGTGAGCGGGTGAGTGAGTGAGTGAGTGAGTGAGCGGGTGAGTGAGTGAGTGAGTGAGTGGGTGAGTGAGTGAGTGAGTGAGTAAGTGAGAGAGTGAGTGGGTAAGTGGGTGAGTGAGTGAGTAAGTGAGAGAGTGAGTGAGTGAGTGAGTGAGTGGGTGGGTGGGTGAGTGAGTGAGTGAGTGGGTGAGTGGGTGGGTGAGTGAGTGAGTGAGTGAGAGAGTGAGTGAGTGAGTGAGTGGGTGAGTGAGTGGGTGGGTGAGTAAGTGAGAGAGTGAGTGGGTGGGTGAGTGAGTGAGTGAGTGAGTAAGTGAGAGAGTGAGTGGGTGGGTGAGTGAGTAAGTGAGAGAGTGAGTGAGTGAGTGAGTGAGTGAGTGAGTCAGACTGCCTCTACGGCGTCCAGCTACGTGAGTGAGTGAGTGAGTGAGTGAGTGGGTGAGTGAGTGACTGGGTGAGTGAGTGAGTGAGTGAGTAAGTGAGAGAGTGAGTGGGTGAGTGGGTGAGTGAGTGGGTGAGTGAGTGACAGAGTGAGTGGGTGAGTGAGTGGGTGGGTGGGTGAGTGAGTAAGTGAGAGAGTGAGTGAGTGAGTGAGTGGGTGAGTGAGTGGGTGGGTGGGTGAGTGAGTGAGTGAGTAAGTGAGAAAGTGGGTGAGTGGGTGGGTGAGTGAGTAAGTGAGAGAGTGAGTGGGTGGGTGGGTGGGTGGGTGAGTGAGTGAATGAGTGAGTGAGTGAGTGAGTAAGTGAGAGAGTGAGTGAGTGAGTGAGTGAGTGGGTGAGGGGGTGGGTGAGTGAGTAAGTGAGAGAGAGAGTGAGTCAGTGAGTGAGTGAGAGAGTGAGTGGGTGGGTGAGTGAGTGAGTGAGTGGGTGAGTGAGTGAGTGAGTGGGTGAGTGGGTGAGTGGGTGAGTGGGTGAGTGGGTGAGTGGGTGAGTGAGTGAGTGAGTGGGTGAGTGAGTGAGTGAGTGAGTGAGTGAGTGAGTGGGTGAGTGGGTGAGTCAGACTGCCTCTACGGCGTCCAGCTACGGGAGTGATTGAGTGAGTGAGTGAGTGAGTGAGTGGGTGAGTGAGTGGGTGGGTGAGTAAGTGAGAGAGTGAGTGGGTGAGTGGGTGGGTGAGTGAGGTGAGTGAGTGAGTGAGTAAGTGAGAGAGTGAGTGGGGTGAGTGAGTGGGGTGAGTGAGTAAGTGAGAGAGTGAGTGAGTGAGTGAGTGAGTGAGTGAGTCAGACTGCCTCTACGGCGTCCAGCTACGTGAGTGAGTGAGTGAGGAGTGAGTGAGTGAGTGAGTGGGTGAGTGAGTGACTGGGTGAGTGAGTGAGTGAGTGAGTGAGTGAGTAAGTGAGAGAGTGAGTGGGTGAGTGGGTGAGTGAGTGAGTGAGAGAGTGAGTGAGTGGGTGAGTGGGTGGGTGGGTGAGTGAGTGAGTAAGTGAGAGAGTGAGTGAGTGAGTGAGTGGGTGAGTGAGTGGGTGGGTGAGTGAGTGAGTGAGTAAGTGAGAGAGTGAGTGAGTGGGTGAATGGGTGGGTGAGTGAGTAAGTGAGAGAGTGAGTGAGTGAGTGGGTGGGTGGGTGGGTGAGTGAGTGAGTGAGTGAGTAAGTGAGAGAGTGAGTGGGTGAGTGGGTGGGTGAGTGAGTGAGTAAGTGAGAGAGTGAGTGAGTGAGTGAGTGAGAGAGTGAGTGGGTGGGTGAGTGAGTGAGTGAGTGGGTGAGTGAGTGAGTGGGTGAGTGAGTGAGTGGGTGAGTGGGTGAGTGGGTGAGTGAGTGAGTGAGTGAGTGAGTGAGTGAGTGGGTGAGTGGGTGAGTCAGACTGCCTCTACGGCGTCCAGCTACGGGAGTGATTGAGTGAGTGAGTGAGTGAGTGAGTGAGTGAGTGAGTGAGTGAGTGAGTGAGTGAGTGAGTGAGTGACTCATTCGCCGATCGATTTTCGTGTAGATGTAACAGCCTTTGTCAAATCTTTCGTCATATCTTGAGATATTTTACAGTTGCTGTACTGGTCTGAAGTCTTGTGTGAGTATTTTTACTTCCTTCCAAGCGGAAGCGCGAAGATGCTACCTATGCTGACTGACTTGAACCAGTCCAACCTTGCACCCTGCGCGCAGATGTTAAGATCTGGTTTGTTCCGTGCGTATACGTAATTTTGTGAGCAGAACCAGTCATGTCGTACGGTATTGTTTTTCATGAGTGACTTGAGGTTGCTTAGAAACTGAGACTGATAATACGCGTACGCAGGAGGCCTTCTCATCACAATCCCAACTCGAAATTCAAATTAGGCCACAGCAAGTAATATATACTTGTTATGGATGACATCAACGCGCGCATTAATTTTCGCCTGATTTCGAAAAAAAAAACCCAAGAGTTTTCCTGCCATCCGACGGTGGTCAGCATGTCGAAAATGGGCAAATATCTCGTAAATGTCTTTCGGTTGAGAGACCATCAGGGATCGAGCCAGCAAACTTGTGGCACAACTGCTCGCATTTGATGGCAATTGTTGACAGCCCAAGGTGTCCATCCCATATGAATACCCAGTGTAGTAGCTGCCCATGCTGGTACAACAAGCTCTTTTCTACAATTGCTCTAGTTAATCGAGATGTATAATACACATCTACAAGGATGTATACACATCTAAAAAGACCTGTTGGTTGTGATATCATGCTCTGTCACCTCGATTCTTGTTTAATAAGGTTTATGATCTCAAAATTTGATAAGGTAGAAATCTTGTTACTCCGTGAAGGAGGCATACCTCCTGCAGGAGTATTCGGGTCAGCCGGTTTTTCGTGTTCGCAGCTAAAACTCACGGTTCCCCTTGTTCAATCGGCATGTAATTTTATACGTCGTCTGCAGGCATGCCAGTGATGATGCACGTATATCAATATTTACCGTAGGTGTTTTCGCGGTCAAGATAATATTCAAAAAGCACCCCTACATTTAGGGGCAAATGGGACCGCCCGCGAAAAACCCGTTGTTTTGAATAGCGGGGGGGTCGAGCATCCTTAATGCAGATGCGCGGGGCGGTTTTTAATGCAGACCAGATGCGGACCGTAATGGTTTATGGATGGCCGGAATTGTGAAATGTGTTCGCACGTAAAAGTCATGTTTGTGTACGTTGTATTTCTATGAATTTTGGCATGTGGTGTGCCGTTATGTCCGTGTTGATGCACGTGTCTTTGTTTTCACCGTAGCGGTTTTTATATCGAGGTAAATTTGATATTTCAAAATCACCCCTATTTTTATAATCCTGTGGAATAGGCCGTAGGTTAAGTAGATATGTGGTAGGCGAGGTTCTCTAAGCAGATATTAGGTGGTTGTTGACTTGTTGTGTATATTCATTTGTGAGTATCTGTTGGGATTGTGACTTATGGTTTGCACCTAAGGTCAGGTCTATTGTCTGGCAAGATGTTAATATCATAGTTGTTCGGTAGAGCTCACACACTGTACTATTTATAGCTTATAATATAGCGACCTGAAATTGGTCGGAGCGCGGAGAATGCGCCAAGATATGTGTTGTTTCCGTGTGCAACTGTGCTAACGTTGCTGTGGTGATCATGTTGTTTTGTTAAGCAGTTGACTTGAGCGGCAAGTGTTAAAATTGTTGACGTGGTTTTAGACTGACCGCCAGTTGCGCAGTTGACTTTGTGTACGTGTCTTTGTTTTTACCGTAGCGGTTATGTGGGACGGTGTTTTCCGTGTGCAACTGTGCTAACCGTTGCTGTTGTAATCATGTTGTTTTGTTAAGCAGTTAACGTTGACTTGAGCGGTACCCGTTTTTTCCGTGTTCGCAGCTAAAACCCACGGTCCCCTTTGTTCAATCGGCATGCAATTTTATACGTCGTCTGCAGGCATGCCAGTGCCAATACCACCTCTCAATCTGCAAATTATAAAATTTCACGGAGAATTGTCGCCTATGGCGTCTTGTTTTTTGTTCGCCCTATCGGATTGAATTTGGAGTCTGCTGAGGATGCCATCCATAAAATTTACTTGCTGTGGCCTTAGCTCAACTTTAGACTTGTCATGACGTCATACGCGCTAATTACTCAGTCACCACTAAGCAAACGATGCAATCAGCACTAATTGCAAACATGGCGGCCGCCTTTGATACCGGGTATCAGTCATTATTTCCACTGATTTGTTGGTTCCTTTGGCCATGCATGCATTATTCTATGTCAACATATAGTATGCTGTGATGTTTACCCATTAAAGGCACCCAAAGTAAAACTGGATTTTCAAAGTCAATTTTCTGGTCATTTTCTAATGTAGTAAGTTGAATCAACCCTATCCCATAGCGTACTGATATCTGTGAGGCAAAAATGTGATGTCGCTGACAGAAAATGGTTGCTTGTTTCGTACGGTATGGTAGGTTGGTAGAGACTCCTCACGTAGCTTGTGTTTGGGCTATATCAAACGCTTCAAGTATGAAATGATGACAAAAATGAGCTAAAAGTAGCAATAAATATCAATATCAGACAGATTTCCATATCCAGAATATTTTGTTTTGCCGCGCTGAAATTGCATAGGATGTCTTTAAAGCTTACTGCGTTTCCATTCTTTGTGTATTCCAGTACACGCCGCTGTATTGTGGTCAACAGGAGGACCGTGCTTTTCGGCATTGCAGCGGCCCGTACTAAGTCGTGCGCCGCCTTCACCGGCGGTTAGAGCTATCATCTGCTTGGCGCTTGGCACTAAGGCGTCCACTTGAAAACCCATGTCATCACTGATATCAAACGTTGTCATATTGCACATTACTACATCAAGCCAGGTAGCTTTAGATAGCTTAAGCTTTGTAACGTGTTTTTTTTTTTATCACGGATATTACGCTTATGTTTGTAACGCAGATCGTCCCCGTATTCGAAATAACTCCCTACTTTGTATCATCTGTATAACCCACGTAAAAGCTACGTACCTCTGCTAACGCATTTGAATGAGCACTGTAGTGTTCTTATTGTATATCGTATATTTTCTAGCTAGCCTTTTAAAATAGCCTCCGGCTAGTTGGGCAGTTCTGGCTATGTTTCATTTTATACAGCCTAATGAATCCAATCAATCTACATGTATCTAGTAATCTATCTACTCCGCATAGTGACATGTACTCTAGTGAGTGACTAGACAGTGAGCCGTATGTGTGTGGCCTCGCCGGACAATACCTAGCCTCCACCAGGCCTTCCTACGGGGGTACGGATCGTAGAATTCGGCAAAAGAAGGGCATAGCTGGCCAGTACTAGTAGAGTCGGTGCGCGGGAGGGTTAGTTTCCCCCCTCCGAAGCAGCGGCCAGTCAACCTCAGACTCCCCTGGCAAATATCTCCCTATTATAGCCAGCGCAGTTAGTCTGGTAGAGACTAGACAACACCTACATCAAAACGGGCCCGTCCTTTCTGTGGTGATCACGTTCCGTACCAGCTACACACATGTTGGTGTGCAATTCTTTGGAATTTTCTCTTATTTCCTTATTTCCCTTTTACTTTGACATTGACAAAGACGACCCTTCAAAATATGTATAAACGAGTGTGTAAAGTTTATCAAGTATATCTTTATGTCATATTGTAATCTTACAGCTTTCTCTACAATGGTAATAAAAATACCAGCCATCGCCGTTTCAAACCCCTTCTGTCCCTTTGCCGCTCCACCATTTAGCAAAGAAACATCCCAACCCCAAATGTGAACATTCCAAAACGAGTGGTTGGATCCCGCTTTTCGGGTCTGACGAAATAACCGGTAACGCTTCAGCAAAATTCATGGAACACTCAGTAGTTTAATGGCTTACCTGATAGTTTGTCCAACGTGAAGACTTTAAGTATGTAGAAGTCCAATGTTGAATGCCGAGAGGAGACGCTGTTCTGGATAGGTGACTTAGGCCAAGGGCTAAGTGTCAGCTAAAACGACGGGTCTGTCCGGGTCTGACAACCACTTCCACACCTTGCCAGTGGTGCGCAGAGCTATACTAGTATTCCATTCGTTCGTCCAATGACACTTAGTTTCACGCATACACGTCACAAAACTGGAAATGGACACCCGACATTCACTTCACACTCTTTTACCTCGAGTCACACACACAAACATTTGAATAATCATAAAATGAAACCTAAAGTGCAAATTCGAAAATTGCCACCCTTTTGAAAACATTGCTGATTTCATTGGCCTCAAGGGAAAACGCGGCATTATGTCCGAACTCAATTGTACATTTTTCTGGTGGACTATTTACTTTTGTTGAACATACTGCAAACATGTAACCTCCAAGAAGATTTCTTCGCGGGAAAGACACTATAGTTGGCCAGCTCGTAATCTGTCTTGCCCCCGAAGAAATCTGCTTCGAGATTAGCAAATGGACCGCCCAGTAGTTTTTGCTGTTCCCTTGAATATTCCGGACAAATCGTATGACATAAGCGTAATGCGTCAGTCGTCACAACTTTTTGGCAGTTTTTTTTTACTTGGCCTGGGTATGAAAAGGACTGTCTGTTGGACACAAATGACCACCGTTAGGGTGTGATATGTTCAGCTGTTGACTTGCAGCTAAATAGTCCCGACAGGACCCAGTCAAATTCATCTGTACAGTAACGCAGCTGGGCGTCAGGCTGCCGGCACGGCGACGTTAGCTCTATTTATTGTTTCCCATCATCCCTGTTCAGATAACTATCCTGAACATCCCCGCAGCCCAAGGAGCTTAGGACATGGATTTTAGAGTATTTCAGATCGCATCTTGGGGAAGGCTAAAGAGAGGAAATCAAGTTTTATTTCAGCAGTGTAGATTTTCGATTGTCATGACGATGACGACTGGAGACCATCTTTTTTTCCCTACCGGGTGCAACCCAAGGGGTTGATGACCAAGAAGGCATCCTTTCATACAAGACAACAAATTAGGGAAAATCCCCCCCACCGACGACCTGTATTTCTGTGCGCCGACAAAATCTTGTTTTCGGCTAGTTCAGCCGTCGCACCGCTTACTTAGACGACCGTAATTAGATTTGTATCGTCAACATGGCGACCTTGCGACAGTGCTAGCGATCTTGTTGCCTGAATTTTCGAACAATTCTACAAAAGTATTAAAATGAGGCTTCGTTAAACAAGTTCACGCTTGCAAATAAAGCAATTGACAAAATGTTACTAACACATCGTTAACATAACGGTTATATAAAATGCATACTAACCATAATCCTCTTCTGGCTTATTAACATTGATTTTTGTTGACCATATTGAGATCAGATAAAGATAAACGAGCTCAAGTAGTTATGTACAATCTATTAAAAACATACCTGGTGGTTCAGGTGTTTCTCCGTCCCCGTTACAGGCTAGGTCTTATCCGCTTCGCTGAATTGTCCCAGCGCCGACGTGCCAGTGGCGACCGGTAACCTCCTTGTGCCAACTAACAAGTCGGCTGGGATGCGGCTGTACACTCATACATATCCCCCGTCCTGTGGCAGTGATGAATAGGCCAGCCGTACAACACGTTTTCTTCTCCATTTTAATGACTTCTGCCGCGCTGAGGCCAGTCATAACACGGATGAGCAGGCAAGCACTGTCCGACCGGGGTGTGCCGAGATGACGTCATGCTAAATATTTATTGTTTGATTACTTGCAGGCAAGAACCAGGCGGAAGAGACTCCCAGAGGAGAAGCATATTCTGCTGCAGCATACCCGTAGCCAGGGGTGGGGTGGTGGCGTCGGGGGGTTCGGAAGAAACCCCCCCCCCCCACACAAGCAAAAAGGTCGACTTTTTATCGAAAGGTCCAAGATTTTTCTTCAACACTGATTTGTGTCACCAGTGGGACTGGAATCCTATTTGTCTCTGATTTTCCCTTTGAAATCCTCTCAAATACGCAGGAAATGCTATTTCAGAAGGTTCAATTTTCAAAATTTTCCGGGGGAGCATGAAACCCGGACCCCCTAGAAACCTCGCGCCCACGGCGCTCGTTGGTCCCTCGGACAGTAGGAAGACCCCCCCAAGCAAAATCCTGGCTACGGGCATGTGAGGATTCCGTGGTAGAGTCTGCCTCTGCCGGGCTAGTATCGGCCGTACTATCATGAGAGGTACTGTACAGCAAGAACTGCGGAGAGCAACAATCAGTGACTGACGGAGACCGTCTCCCAAGACGAAAAGAGCCCAATAAAGACTTGCAGGAGGTTTCAGTTGTGGAAATGTGGAGATGCATTAAACAACGGCACGCTTCTTTTCTTCATCAGAAAATGTTGATTATTACTCCTTTGAAGCGGAAGTATTGGCGTGTCTGTCTGTTTGTGTTTTTGCATATTTTGGCCGGGATAAGGCTCAAGAAGCTGTTGATGGTGATGATATTTGATAACAATAACAATAACAATTCTTTTTTGACTCGACAAAAAGTACAGGGACTTTTGTATGGTCAATATGTGAGTAGGTACTGACAGGATGATTTTGTTGAAAACTTCGAAAGAGGATAACTCAAGGATGGATGGATGGATGGATTTTTCTAATTTTGGATACCTTAGACAGAGATGTACATAGTTAGATGCAATCTCTGCAGATGGAAATAATTTGTATGATTAATAAGGAACTTTTATCATTACAGAGTTTTCCATGATACAACAGGATACATAGGCCATGTGTACTTTATGGTGGGCGAAACATTATTATATTTTAGTAATTAACGAGAAATGCTATAATTGACTTTTGTTGTTAGTAGTAGTGATTGGGATCTCATGCTTGATGCTAATAATAACGTACAATAAAGGTCTTTCATTCATTCAATAATACTAACGTTTTTAATTTTCCCCCGTCACTTTTTGAGGTTGGCAGAAATAAGACAACACGAAAGCTGACAAATAAATCAGAGAGACCAGCACGTCGGCAGAACGTACTGCACCTGCGCAAAACCAGTAATGTATTGTGCATAGCACTTTGGCAGAACATCTCATATAAGGTTGTATTAGAGCATATAAGGTTGACAGCCTGTCTGTAGTTTTCAGATGTTGTATAGGAAAAGATATCGTCTGGAACAGGCAAAATCCAACGAAAAACTTGAAAAATCAGGGTTTTGCGCAGGCGCAGTACGTTCTGCCGACGTGCTAGAGAGACCCAACGATAGCTCGTCAACTTACTTCACTTTACTTAAACTACAACGTTACATCCTAAACTAAAAAGGCAACAACAAAGGGCTGTTTCAACATGGCTCTATACAAAAATAGACAATTCTAAGATCACTCCTTCCCAAACGTGGAATATTCTAAAGTTACCCCAGTACAAAAGTGCACTTTTCAAATTTGATCCTTATGTAACAAGAATTCGGAGACCCTATACCTCCAAGAAATACTTAGAGCTTTTATCATTTTTTTATTCGTCTCATTTATTATGGAAGTAAGGTTGTAATTATCATTTGAAAACAATACAGTTCCCATGGTATAGGGAGTGAAATATAAGTAGTACTATCATATAGCCAGAACACGTTGACCAATCAGAAGTCCCCATTTCATATTGGTTATGACGCCGTAGTACCTTCAGAGTAGTGGAAGTGGCTACGGTGGTCCCCGTTCCAAAAGCAAACAAACAAAAACATTTTAGTATGTTTCATTGCTGTATGATATTTAGTTTGGCGCTGTACTTTCTATATATGATAAGACACTTATCGATATTGGCATCAAAGTGTACATATGATCGCCGCATGATCGTACCAAGTAGTAGTCCGACTTCAGCTCAATAGTGATCACACAGGCGGCCCGTCACACACACGGCGGGGCGGGTTTCCGCGAGTCTCGTAAACGGTCGTTGCCATTTGAAACGGTCGATACCATATCTTTTTTTGAGGGGCAAAATATTTAAAACGTATAAAAAGCAACATTTCAATTGCAAATGTACAGCAGCATCGTGAAAAATAGTAAAAATATTGGTGAAAAAAAGACAGAGTACAAGCTTGGATTCCAACCCCGGTCAAATAGTTCAATTTTAATACCTTAATCCTCTACGCCACGAAACATCACGGTGTTGTCGGAGCGTTCTGATACATTTAAAGTTTGCCGTTCTGCGATATGGTATCGACCGTTTCAAATGGCAACGGCCGGACACGAGATGGAAATCAGCGGCGGCTGGACAGGCGCCAGCAAGCCGATTAGCGGGACTGGGCCCGTCCGACGCAAGGAACAGAATAACTTGTTATTCTAACGACGTTCTGTACGTGCAGGTTTTCTTCTTTCTGTGGTCAGAAAATAATACGATTTAGTTTGTAATGCTCAGTAAGGCTAAGGCCAATTTTGCCCTTTTGGCCCAAATAACTGATCCCTCAATTTTCCTGTGTATTTCATTGAGTGGTTATCTTAGAATTTTTAAACAACTGATGAAACACAACTTCCATAAGTGCAGTCTGATTGCACTGGTTTCACAAAACAACTTAGCTCATCAATACCAAATCATAGCGCAACTCTTGGGTACATCTTATAGAGATAAATTTGGTATGCATTCAGCAGAGAGCATTCCATAACATTCAGGTGGGCACATGCTTACTGATCTAATTATTACATATTCGTTGATATGTTAATACATGTATATTGACCAAAACTGGCATATTTGTAATATTGAGGAATATGTGTGTGTGAAAATCCTGATTTTCCACCTGCCATAGGTTATACACATTACATGTATGAAAGTCCTATTATGTAAAAACACTGGAATTACCAAATTTCCTCCTTAATTATGTATTTTTCATAGTTTGAATGTCATTATATACATCTCTGTCTAAGCTACCTACATACCAAAAATGATAAAAATACGTTGTCCCTTTCGGAATTTATTCGCTTTGAAAGACTTCACCGGAAACTCCCCTGCATTTCCAGAACAAGCTGCTAGGGGGACCAAACCCATGCCACTTATTCCTGACAGGACAAGCTATCTGTCACCAAGAATCAAGACCATAGCATGTCCAGGACAAAAGATACAAAAACCGGAAGTTTAGCTGCAGTACCAAGGTCAGCCACCAGGAGGCCCAGATTTGACCTTGACCTTTGTCTTTCTATGACCAAGGAGGTTCAATCATGCTACTATTGACCCATCAACATACCAAATATTATCACAATCTATAAATGCCTTCATAAGTTATGTTGACCACAAATATGCGGAAACACAGACACACAGACCCCCCCCCCCCCCCACACACACATGTATACAGACAGACAACAGACAGACCAAAAACAATATCTCCATTTTTCATGGAGATAAACAATTTATTTTCATATGACTCATGAGCTTTGGTGGCACTTCCTGAGTTCCTCAGCACAAAGTAGCAGCACGCACGGGCCTCTGCATACATGTACACGCGTAACGATATCATAATGACTTTCCGCGAGAAAAAGAAAGTTTCTGTATTTCCATGTAATCAAATACTGCTTGGACGATGAGCTTCTCTGCGTGTCTTTTTCGCCATCTCCGAGAATGCAAATAGCCCACGTGCCACGTCTTCGCTAATCTCCAAGCAGATCTTTCGGTGGCTGCAACGACAGTATCAAATTGGGCCAGGGAGTATCCATTTGCCAGGCAGCTATCATTTGCCACCCAAAAAAAGATACCAGTACAAAAAGAAAGTCCGATAAAAACGCCTAAAACCCCGTCAAAAATAAGCCAAGCCTAAACCTCTGCTTGGAGAGTACGTCTGCTCCCCCTCTAGTTGCAGTGTCCTCGCCCGGCGTGCCGTAGTCAGTGCGTGCTGCGAGTCATCTGATTTCTGCTTTGTTTTGACTTCACAGAGATCTAAGGGTGTCCGGGTTTCTGTCCATGCCGGGAAGACATGAAACGTTGAAAATATAAGTGTATCACTTCTCAGGAATATGATTTCGGGGACAATGGTGCCGAGTGTCCGGAAGTTTTTTTCCCGAGAGATTTTGCTATGCCTGTGCGTGGTGTGGGCCTGTGCTTTAGCACAAGACAGCGGGGAGACCTTGACACCTGAAGACGTCCCACAAGGAGCCTCCACCTTGGCCTTCGTGTTTGACATTACAGGATCTATGTACGACGACCTGGTGCAAGTTATAGACGGAGCTGCCAAAATTCTGGAGACAACTCTGTCTCGGAAAGAGAAACCATTATACAACTATGCACTGGTGCCATTCCACGACCCAGGTTAGTGCGAATTGTTACGAAAAGTTGGCATAAACGGACTAACTTCCCTTGTTTACAGTAATAACAACTGTCGAACATAACGCTACATGACGAAAGTCCACTTGTGCTTGTTTCATCACTCTATCAGTCTCTATGCAAGACTGTCAGCTTGCATGAATTATGTTGAACTTGAAAGGAAGTCTGAAAGGAAGCTTTATCTCTACTCAATACTCTACATACTCATACACCAAGGACATTATCATATTATAATGTTAGGTGTTAATCTGTGTGGCCTTTTTTCACTTCTGTGTCATGAATGTGTCAAGTATCTAGTCATGAATGATTTTGTTTATTGTTTATTTATTGTTTATTTTGTTTGTTTATTCACCATTGTCACATGTCTAAAAATCCTTTGCTACAATTTATTAAAAGTGGTTATTCTGCATGAATATAAATGGGAAGTGAAAAAAAGTGGCCATATTCATGTAAAATCACATGTTTCAATGTGGCTTGGAAGGTGGTTGGCTTTGCCAGGTGGGAAACGAGTTTTCTGCGCGTGAAAAATTTGCGCGTGAAAAACTTGCACGTGAAAAATTTGCACGTGAAAAATTAAAGTCCTTTGAATTTGTTAAAAAATATGCAGTAAAAATTCTCATCCAAAAAACGTTACACTATGATTACAGTATGATACTCTTATTTCATGACTTTTTATCTGAACTTTAAAGTCTAAAACAGCAAAAAGTTTTTAAAGGAAACCGTCGGAAAATCTTTTATTCATTATTTTCCCTTGGGCAATAGTCCCCAAAATCGATTTCTCACCTTGTTTACATTAGTCCGCCATAGTATTTGCACTTGGGAAGGTTTGAAATTCGCGCCGTACCGCTCTGTCTCCAACGCGGAGGCGCCGCCATCTTTGTGTCACATCCAGGTCCTTTTCATGCCTGACGTCACACCATAAACACGTGACCTACATTTCGCACAAAAAAAACAACAACAACAACAGACGACCAAACGCAGCGTCTCTTGGTGACTTGCTCATTTTTCCTTGGTAACACTCACCTCCCTCAGTACGTGAACAGTCTTGTGAACTACGGTAATGCCTGGAGGAATTTTCCCGCGAAATTTAGGTCACGTGATTTCAAACCTGACGTCATGCATATACTTACCTGGTGAAAAGTGCCCGGATGTAGCCAAAACATGGCTGCGCCTTACGGCGCGAACTTCAAACCTTCCCAAGTGCAAATACTATGGCGGACTAATGTAAACAAGGTGAGAAATTGATTTTGGGGACTATTGGCCAAGGGAAAATAATGAATAAAAGATTTTCCGACGGTTTCCTTTAAATCCCCTGGGAATCAGCTAATTTGCATATTTTCACATGCAGATTTTTCACGCGCGAGTTTTTCACGTGCAAATTTTTCACGCGCACAAAACCCCATCCCGCCAGGTGCTTGGCCTGTGACCTATATATTATTGATTAAGTACATGTAGTAGGCCACACATTTTGTTTTGTGGATGACATTTTGGACAAACACAGCATGAGTCTTAGACCCCGTTCATACAGAATCGCTGAAAGCGGTTTCGATGTGGTTTGGCCGGATTCTGGATTCATGTGGCTCCATCTGAACGCTCCGAATCGCATTGAAAGCGCCTCGATCCCAAACCACATCTGGAGGTGGTTTCAAACCGCCTTGACTGGATCGCGATTTGCGTCTGAACGCGCCGATGCGCTTTTATCAGGTTTACTTTGCATATCAACCCGGTCTTTGACCTCGGGGTTTGCAAATAACAAGCAGCGGCGTCGGCAACGAATTCTTACAAGGGCCACCCGTAGCCTGCGTCTCCTTCGTACTCCTCTGAGCCAGTTGCCAGCGATTATCCATAAGAAAAATTAACACGACAACTTCTAGGGCAGGATGCACTTTCACCCCTAACCTCTAACATTGGCAAGACGCCACCTTGCATGTTTTCATCAAGCAACAATGAATGTAGTTTAGGCGAATCGTTCTCGGGCACGGTTTAGAAGGAACGTGTGGCACGTGGACCAGATGTGAGGAATGTGGTTTACCCGAATCGCGCTCAAAGCGATTCCGTATGAACGGGGTCTAAGACTCACCTGCCTTGTAGGCTTGGCTACTTGACGCACCTTTCAGCGCCAGGTGTTGCAGAAATCTTCAGTCAGATCCACCTTTCATCAGACGTTTCGTCCCCTAATCTGATACGGCCTCCAGGCTGTGGCCGATGGCTCAGAGATGACATCCTCTTGAGACCCCAAAACTAATGTGAGAGGGTGAAATATCTGCGGAACTTTGGGAACTGGAGCCACAATTTTGGGAACTGGAGCCAGAATTCTGGGAACTGGAGACAGAATTCTGCGGAACTCTGTTAACTCGAGCCAGAATTCTGGGAACTCGAGCCAGAATTTTGGGAACTGCCCCAGGAGGCTTGGGTTAATCCCCAAGGGGTCTTCAATGGCTGCCATGTGTTCTTACATCATTTTTACCTATAGCTTACGATATTAACCCATCTAGATGTAAGGTTCAACTGTTGCTGAGATATGGGAAATAGTCCGGAATTAAATTGGAAGTTTACAATTAAAGTATTAATACTGTCTAAAAGGAGTTGGGTAGTTAGTTCTTCTTTCTTCTTCTAAAGGAGGGCATTTTTCTTTCTTTCTTACTACAGTATTCACATCCCTACTAGTACAGAGAAACACAGGCATTACTGTATGTGTTGCTTGACCTTAGTACATGAAATATATTCAGACCGCGCCAATTTTATATGTTGGTTTTCAGAATTGCAACTTAAATAAGGTGGCGTTTAAAAAAATTTTGTGTTTCCTGTTTCCCGACCGACCCTAGCCTTTTTTTGGGGGTGAACACCTGCAAGGGACATAAATTTTTCGAGCTGATCAACCTTTTCTAGCTCCATGATCTGACACCTGAGTGATGAAACGTTGTACAATTGGTTTTCCAACATTGACATTGAAAATATAAGTGTCCTCATGCAATTTTTACTTTGTTAAAATACTGTATTGTATAAGCTGGATCACCAGAGATCGCCAAGTCGAAAAAAAGAAAAAAAGATAATCCCTACCTACCTACGCTAATTTTTTCAGGACTGATTGTGAAACAGGAAACACAACTTTTTCTTAGGACTTAAAAATCTTTTGGGGGAATCATGCTTGTACACTTTGAAAGCCTGCAATCTCAGTATGACTTGATAGGAGGCTCTCTTAAGAGATAGTCATACAATCAATCAAAACGTGACTCTTCAATTGGTTTCTACTTCTAGTGTGGACACAAGTTTGATTTGTGAAGAACAGTGTGAATGCATTTATTTAGCTTTATACATAAATTCTAAAATTGTTTAATAATTGAACCTGTTCAGTTTTTAAAATGTAAACGGCATCAAATATTCCAGCAAAAAAACGATGGAATGCAATCCTCCCATGGTGCAACTGGACCGGTTGAAAAGGGTCGGAAACTTTCCGACGTTATCGAAACAGTGTTGTGAATGAGTCCCTCAAGTTTGCAATTCTGGGGGTATTACTGATGTGGCATTAGCATACATATGTATCCTTCTGAAAACGAATACGCTATCATAATTCATATATAGGTATGCAAGGAATAAAGATGAAGTGACGCTACAGCAATGTTATATTCAGGAACCCAAATTGGGAACTGTGATTCTTCTGTACTCTCCAAGCAGAGGTTTGGGTTTTGGCTTATTTTTGGCGTGTTTTTACGCCAACCCAACTGTTGGGTGGGCGTAAAAAAAGATATCAGTGCGAAAAAGAAAGCCTGATAAAAGCTAAAAACACGCCAAGAATAAGCCAAAACCCAAACCTCTGCTTGGAGTGTTATTTTTCAGTATTTTGAAGGGATTGGAGTAGCAGAGGCTCTGACCACAGAACAATATAGCATATAAACAGGGTTCAAAATACTTTTTTTCTTAGGTTGCACAGTGGGCAGCCTAATCCAAAAGTTAGGTTGCCCATCAATATTTCGGGTTGCCGTCAACACCGGCTGTTTATTTTAGAAGGCGAGCCATAAGCCAGGCCACCTGTAAAGGTACATGTATCACTCACATGCTGGCTGTGGCTGGACACAGTGTATTTTAGAAGCTGTAAGCTGGGCCGCTGTAAACTTTAATTTAGTTTAAACAGTGTTGACGGCAACCAGAAATATTGGTGGGCAACCTAGCTTTTGGATTAGGATACCCACTGGCCATGGGCAACCTTGGAAAAAAAAGTATTTCGAACCCTGTTTATAATATGCTCTATTTTTCTGTGCTCAGAGCCTTGGTTAAAAAAAAACACTTTAAAAAAGTCGCTTTGTATGCAAAAAAAAAAGATAACCGGGAAACCTGGCATCTTCAGAAAGTCTTCCACAGAAAACATGACTTGCGTGCCGAGAGTGGGTATTTCAGACCCTGTCAGTATTTAAATTTGAAGGGATTTATGTAGCAGAGGCTTTGAGTTTGAGTACAGAACATTTTTGTTGCAGATATTGGCCCTGTGATCATCACGACAGATCCAGAGGAGTTTCAGCAGGAGCTGAGAGAACTGTATGTACAGGGAGGAGGGGACTGTCCAGAGATGAGTGTGGGGGCAATCAAGGTGATTTTTTTTTTTAATATAATATGCTGTGGTGAGCAATACCCACCAGATTGTACATACATGTAAGAAACAATCTAGTGGGCAATCAATGGCTCACAGCTGCCAAGTGTTCACAGTTTCAATGAAGGAGATGTCGGTGGACTGTCACTTTGAAGGACTGCAAGCCGTTGTTGATGGTACCCACAACGGTGTCTGGGAGTTACATGTAATTCCAGATCTGAACTCCAGTAGGGATGAAGGTCTGGCCGGTGGAACTGGTTCTAGATACCGGTTGTGCAAGTTCATGGGATGGCATAGCAAGGCTAGTTCTGGTTACATACGTCTGAGGATGTACGGCTTGGGGAGCATTGTCTTCAGGTCCAGACTGATAAGATATTTGTACAAGATAAATAAGTTTTTAAAAAAACTCGGTCGGCCCCTTAAACTTAAAGGTATCCAATGCAATATGAAGGTGGCAACACAAAAAATATTCTGGATGTGGAAATCTGTCTGATATTGACATTTACTGCCGTTTCTTAGCACATTTTCTTCATCATTTCATACTTGAAGCATTTGAAATAGCCCCTAAACAAGCTACATGAGGAGTACCTTTATTTTTTGCGACCAGGTAGAACCAGCCTACAATACAAAACAAGCAACTGTTTTCCATCAGCGACATCACATTTTTGCCTCACAGATACCAGTATGCTATGGGATGGGGTTGATTCAACCTTACTACAGTAAAAAAATCACCAGAAAATTGACTTTGAAAATCCAGTTTTACTGCCCTAATATTGCTTTTTAGGTGCCTTTGTATGTGGGGTTGTAAGTTCAAAATGCTGAGCATCAGACAGTCAATGATGTATTGAATTTGATAAATATAAATTATACGAATATTTGACAATTGTGATTGTAGCCGAACATGATGTTTCTTTGACCTACAGTTACTTATCTATATGTAACTTATCGGCTGGAAAACAGCCCAGACCATTGCAGGTGTGTCTTGCACAATGTGTTATATATCATAAGATGTGCACAGAGCACAGTGTCCTATACATGTACATGTACTCTCAACTCTCGAATAGAAGTACCCCCTGGAATAAAAGTACCCCCTGGAAAATCCTCAAAATCTAATAAAAGTACCCCCTGGAATAAAAGTACCCCCCGGAAAATTTCAAAATTGACAGGTAACCATAGTCTATGCTACTAAAATGTGGTGTCTTCAAAATCTAATAAACATACTCCCCAGAATAAATGTTACCAAATTGACAACTATGTTCATCTTAAAATGCATTTTCAAAGGTCATTGAGTTGTATGATAAATAATAATGTGAAAAAAGAGTTCTTGATTTTTGCTGGTCACTATAATATCAGAAATCAGGAAGATTACATTTAGTGGTTGAAGTTGAACAGAAGTTTACAATATGCTAAATATATGCTCTACATGTTAATCGGTATAAAAATTTCCAGTAACATGTAAAAGCCATAGGAAATAAATTAACCATTGATACAAATGTAGATTTTCTATTCTAATGATATATATTTTTTATTCAATAGGTAGTACATACAACACAATCTACAACTTCACCCTTTATTAGTGTCACAAGTCACCCTTACACACAGCTCAGACGAATAGCAAAATTGCAACTGTTACACAAAATCCACAAGCTGCCATAAACTCAAGGTTCTCAGGTTTCACTTTCAAGTCTGCCCGCTATAGTATGGAAATGAGGGAGGCGGGGCTACAATTCTTGGACAGAATTTCTTTGAAACCTGGGGCATTCTTTTGTAGGGGGAAACATTTTTTCAAAACATTTCGATGTGATAATTAATATAACTAGATTGAAATGTTACTCATGTGTATAGCTTTTTACATAATATTTCACTTCCTCAGAATGCAACATGCATATGTAAATTTTTATCAAAGGGTTTATTAAAAGTAATAAAAAGAATTGTTTCCCCTTCTTTGAAGTGAGCTCTTCCAGATCGTGGGAAGCATCATGGAAGAACGTTTGTACTTGTAGCTGTTTACTTCATTCAGAACGGAATATTTCCAGCTTAAATTGTCATGTTTGTGGTAGGATTGTGGACTTTTTGTGAGTAATACAATTTACTATGCTAAAAGACACTGTTATTTGGTATTGTTTTTATATTTTCACTGGAAAAAGATCGTTTTGAGAAACATGTATATCTGAGCTCGCCCGAATGTAACGTTTTGTTTTTTATAAATTAACCACTACTAGCTCATACACTAGTAGAGCCTAAAATGTCTATAAAAAGTCTAATGGACATTAGAAATGATTTGGACATTGCTGAACAAAGGCCAGACAGAAAGACATTAAGTAGACATGTTTACTGAAAAATGTCATTGAAATAACTGGAAATAGACATTTTATATCCATAGTCTCTTCACACTCAGGTAGGGACTCCCCTAGAAGACAGTCCTTTGTTTAGCACAATGTGTACTTATAAAGATATTAGCATCTGCCTGATAATTAAATGTGTCCCGCCCTCTAAATTGCCTTGGCTTTGTGCAGTGCTTGACTGCCACTTCACAGTTTTTCTAAAGACATTCTGATAGACATTTTCTAAACAATTGAAAACACAACAAGCAAGTCCTCCCCAAAAGAACCCTATAAAGACACAGGAAAGACATTCTTGGAGAATGTCTAAAAAAATTCCGGAAAAAGTAGACATTCTCGAGAATGTCTAATGTCCGTTAGACTTTTTATAGACATTTTAGGCTCTACTAGTGATATTCCCGATATGATACGTGTTCCTAAATACAGCTTACATTTAAAAAAGAGGTAATCCGTCCCTCACAAAGGGACAGGTACGATGATTCAGTAAATCTGCCGTACGTTTGGTGTCAGTGAAGTTTTTCCCATGCATGAGTAACATGTGCAAAGGGACCGCTTTTACTTTGGGTGGGCGTCTTCTATATCCAAAGAAACTAATTTACGCCCGGCAACCTGGCTTTCCGAACAACTTGCACACAGAAGAAAATTGTGTGTGCCGTGAGACCATGTATTTTCAACGCTGTTAACTATGCCCTGATTTTGAAAAACTATTAAACGTAACGTTACCGTCCAAAATAAGAACGTACCGGGTGGATGTTCGGGGGAAAAAAAACCCATAAGTAAGTCATAACGTTACCGTTACGTTTATTCGGGACCAGTCAGAGAAGTCTTCAGTCATTTTCATTTTACGTTTAGGACCGAAAATTTGCCCGGAACTTTTCCCGATTCTGAAAAATAAAATAAACGTACCGTCTAAAACAAGGACGTACCGGGCGGATTTTCAGGTGAAAAAAAATAAACGTACCGGTACGTTTATTTGAGAGTTGAGAGTAGCTAGTCGGTACTTTAAAAGCATCCAATGCAATTTCAGCGTGGCAAAACAAAACATACAAATTTTTTCGCACCACCAATAAATACTAGTAGTAGCTAGAACCAGCCCACGAAACAAGCAACCATTTTCCGTCAGCGACATTGAATTTCTCAGCATGGTTATATTATCACTGTTGACCCATCCCCTACTGTATTATTAGCAGCTTATTTATGCTTTCTTCAATTTTAATTTTTTTCAACTGGGGTACATTTTTAACAAAAATTACTCTTTCAGAATCTGATGTTTTTGGCCAGTGGAAGTGGGCCCACCATGGAAACATTGTGTTGCGCACTCCATTTTGCTGCCATACCCAAATTTTGTGCCGAAACAAATCGGAATGTCCCTGAGGTGAAGCCCAAACTGCCCAAGTTACAAATGACATGAATGAAAGCCCATGACAATAAAGTGATTCTGACTGGGCCTGAGGCCAAAAAAACTTGTATGAACATCTTGTGCCTGAACATTACTTTTTCAGGTTGTGTTAAATAGAAAAAAGAACATATATCTCGTCCATTTTATACTGACTTACATATTCTTCTTTCTAAGAAAGCTCTAGAGATCAGCTTGCCGTCCTCCTTCATCTATGTCTTCACCGACGCACGATCAAAAGATTATTACTTGAAGCCAGAAGCACTTAGACTGATTCAAGAAAAGCAGAGTCAGGTGAGAATACTTTAATTGTATCACAATCACTTCTAGTAGAAGACAATAGACGGTTTCTAGTGTTATTGAATAAGATTACTGAATGTACATTCTAATGCCTATTTATTTGCCATTAGTTAAAACTGATATGGCGTCACCTTTGATTAGCATCAGTCAGTGTCTGGTATTGCAAACTAAATGAAGAGTGACTTGTTACCTTGTGGACTCGTGATGCCCGCAATTTGATCAAAAGTGCCAATTCAGTGCCTGTATTTTATGTGTTGGAACAAGTTCAGCTGTAAACCAACACAGATGAGCTTTCATGATAATCTGTACAGTGGTAGAAATACTTTTTTTTCAATGTTCTGCAATACTGTAGAATGCAGTGTAAGAAATACTAGGTTGCCCAGTTGCACTGATTAAACCTATTTTGCTTGGTGCAACCTATTTCTACACCCAGGTAGCTCAGTGCACTACCTAAATTTTGTGGTAAGGATGAACCTTTCTTCCATTTGGAACTGTTTATCGAGAATTTCCCATGGAAGAGCTAATCACTTCAGGTAAGAGGAAACAACTCTGTGTCAGAAATGTATAAATTCACAATTTGCATTCTAACAAAGTTAATCATAATGTAGAAGAGTTTAAATCCAGACTGCAGATGGGTATTTCTGCAGGGCTCGAAATTAAAGGTGGTCCAATGGCCACTGACCACTAAAATTTAGGCTGGGACAACTAAAAAGACACTTTGGGACATTTTTGGGACAATAGAAAAATAATCAACATCAGAATGTCAGCCCTTCTTTTGTTCATCAGGCACACATCCTGGCTTTTGGATCCGGAAAGTCCCCCGAATTTCCTGTCTACTCTGCAATTATAGTGCGCCTGGGAGTGAACATAAGCAAAATAAAGTTGACTTAAGTTAAAGTCATAGTAAGAATACTTCCCATAAAACAGATTGGGACAGTTCATCCTCACTTCAGGACAATGGAAATTTATTTTTGGGACAGTGCTGGGACAATAGGAAGAAACGTTAATTTCGAGGCCTGTTTCTAACACTGATGTACATGTAGGTGGTTTTTGTTCTCACTGGGGACTGTGGCAACCGAACCCACCCTGGCTATCGTGCCTTCGAAGATATCGCTGCCACAAGTTCTGGACAGGTGTTCCATCTGGAGAAAAAAGATGTCAACCAGGTAAGTTTTCCCTTGATAATTTGTCAAACTTATGTAAGATCACCCCCCCCCCAAGGGGACCAAGGAAAACTTGGGTACAGAAACTGCGAAAAGGAGCAAAAAGGAACAAAAAGAGCGAAAAGGAGCAAAAAGGAACAAAAAGAGCGAAAAGGAACATAAAGAAGCGTTTGGATTCCAAAAGAACGTAATGTAAAGCAAGAAACAAAGTAGATCGCCAATAGCACAAAAATACAAGCAAAGGGAACCGAGTAAAGGAATAAAATACACAGATATAGGCATTAAATGTTAATGTTCTAAGTAAGGTCTAGAATTAAGAAGTGGTAAATAAATATCATGTTATATTTTCTAGAATTTACCCAGAATTAGGCAAGCTTATAAAATTTGACAGCATTTTCGTTAAAACACTAAAATACAGAAGTGGGTGGCAAATAGGCAAATACATGTTAACGTACATTTTTAGAAGTCACCCAGAATGAGGCAAGCTTATTATATTTTGTTTGTATGGCCTTTCTTCTATCTTGTGTTATATTATGTGTGACATAAATGTCTTGCTTTAACAGTTTTCTTCAATATCTGACAGGTGTTAAACTTTGTCCGTGTGTCACTGCAAGCCCGCAAAGTCAACCTGGTGGCTCAGGACCATAACCGGGGCGGGGTACATGAGCTGGTTCTCCCTGTGGACAACCAGTTGAGAGAAATCACAGTTTCAGTGAGCGGTCAGGACCCAACCATCACTGTCAAGGACCCCACAGGTACTAGATAAAGTTTCTTATGTCATATACCTGGGTCGCGATAATGTACGATACAGGTGTTCTGTGTGTGATAGCTATCCTTATCACACAGGGTTCCAACGGTCAACGGTTCAACGGTCCAAAAGTTCCAAAGAATAATTTGAACATACTTTGCTTGCACCATGTGTACTGGTTTTGAAAATTTGAATACTTGACTCGGATGTTGGAATTGATGTTGTTACAGTTTTTTTCTTTAGAGACACCATATTTTCTCAACTTTGGCACATTTCTCATTTAAATGTGTGTTTTTTCGGGTGGGTATGACATTTAATGTTATATTATATTAAATAGAATACAACACAGTGTAATCCACATCACCCTTGGTCCCAGCCCTCCCGTTGGTTGGATCGCCCTCCAACCGACATACGGTTGGGCTGGGACTCTGGTGATACTGACTACACCATATTGTACTCTATATTGGATACCACACAACACATCCAACTGTTTATTTGTTTATTTGTTGTTCGCACATATAGAAATAACATAATAAAATAATAAAATAGTGACAATAACAAACATGCAGGGAGGCCTGAAACCTAAAAGGCTTATCTAGGGCCTACCCTAAACAAAATATAATATAATGCTGTTACAACAATGTTGAATTAAACAGGTAATGAAAATACAAAAGGATAGGAAACTTCGAAACTAGTTTACTATACATTCGAAATGAAGTAGGATAACTCATGATCAGTTGTGAAATTTATGATGATACATACGTAGAGAGATAATAAGATAATTATAATAATAATAAAGATAATCATAATAACTGTATGACATTGTTGATGGGAAAAATTTTTTTCTTCAGAATCATTTTTTGTAATTAGATTTGATCTGGCCCTACCCCACGTGACCCCGTATCACGTGGTCGCCCTCTTCTTTACTCAGTTTCATTCCGAACAGACGCGTGTTTAGTGCGCGCTTCAAAATCAACCCACCACCGCCCCTTCGCCACCAATTAAGGTTATAGTATGATGTATGATGTAGTATCATTTTCATTTAGGGAATTAGATATAAGGATGTAAGGCGTTTGTTCTGGAAAAGTGCGAAATAAAGCTTTTCCCTTTTTCCGGCCAATTCTGCTTCGTTGTAGTGTTTTGAGTGAAAGATAATTAGGAATTGTAAAGTTGAATGAGGGTTACAAGAACCATTTGTTGTTTGGTGCCACTTATTTACAAGTCTCACGTGAACTACCCACAGCTGTGTGTAGCAAGGAGTAAAATCAATGTCTTCAGGGCTCATCATAAAGAATAGATTTATGGGCCATACTGTTTTTTTAAATTTTTTAAATAATTTTTTTTATTGCCTTTTCAAGAAAGTATTACAGTTGTAGGAATACAAATAAAGTATACATGGTGTATAAGACAAAAAACTAAATAGTAATCCAAAACAGTTTACAAACGGTTTCCTAATTAACGAGATAATTGTGGAGTGTTCCCCATTTTCCCATGTGTTTCTTTACTTTTACTTTGACAATTCTGTGCAATAATAAACTCAATCTTACAATAAGTACTGACGAATTTAACAAAACCTTTTAAGGCAACTACTTTGGAATCTCTATTTCGGAAAATGTACATTTTTGCTGATTTGTGAAAATCTTTAAAAGGGTCTTTCTTTCCTCTTTAATTTTGCAAAAGTGATCAAAAGTCACTATTTTCTATGCATGTGGCATCATCCCATGTCCTGTCCTGCCACCATTGTCTCTATGATCTACATGTATGTGAAATCTTTTGAAACAGTTGATTTCGCTCATGCTAAATAGCTAGTTTACATGTAAGTAGAATATTCAACACCACTCTTTAGTCTTGTGTTTAGGAATTCCATTTCACATACTTATTAAGCAACTCCTGTTATACACTTGTCTAGATTTTGTATGAAATTCAGTCTCTAAGTCTAAAGTAAGAAAAGAAGAGAGCAATTATGATGAAAGTTAACATACATAATAAATAAGTTTTTGTGCAGAAGTTAGGAAAAAGTTGAATGCTAAATCAAATGCTAAATGACTTTTTTTGTGGAGACAGTGGACCTTGCCTTTTCTGATTAGTCAACAGAATGTACCACGCCTGCGGGAAACACAGATTTTTCATGGTTTTCATTGGATGTTTGGTCAATGTTGCATCAGAATTTTGTCCGTTGCAGACAATGTCTTTTTTGACACGACATTTAAAAACTATAGACGGGATGTCATCCTTATATTACGGGAAACGACCTTAAATGAGGTGTTCTGCCCAAGTGCTATACACAAGACATTGCGTGTTTCGCGCTGGCACAGTACATTCTGCCAACATGCTCCTTTTCTGTAATGTGTGGGTTCTGTTAGGGGAAAAGTAGTTTTCTTTTTGTCTGGAAAGTTGAACTTGGATTTCATTTTTAATTATGACACGAGTTTTAAACTGTAAATTTCCAACACAAGAGATTCAAATTTTCGACTGTACAACTCCAGTCTTTGTCAAGGAATGAGAGATCCACCGCTTCCGCGACGTCACGTTATGCAGATGACACACGTGACTCTGTGAGCAGTGGATCGTAAGTTGCAGAAAGTCTGTGGTGCCCCCCCCCCTCGTCTCTGTTGAGTGACGGTTGTAGAGCCCTGATGTATATGGCCTCTTTCACACCTCATGCAAAGAAGTCTGGCTCGGAGTCCAAGGTTCTTCAAGATAAGATTAAAAATTCATTTTTAATTGTTTATCCAGGTTTAGTGTTATCTGAAGGCAATGGTTTGACTACGCTGTTGCAACTTGAGTCTGTACTGGTGGTGAATGTGAAGTCCCCCATGCCCGGCCCATGGACACTAAAAGCCAGCAGCACAGGGCTCCACACACTCAGGGTCACTGGACTGAGTCCTCTGGACTTCACTCATGGCTTCTCCAGAAAGCCAACAAGGAACATCACAGCAACGTCATCAAGACCTATCCTGGGTAAGTAATTCTTTCTTCTTTCTTTCTATCCAGTTTTAACGTCTTTTTTCTCCAAAACGGGGGTTAGACGTGCTTGCATTAAGTGCAAGTCTTTTTTGAAGCAGGATTTTTTACAGCTGGATGCCCTTCCTAACAACCCAAACCCTAGTAAGGCCCAGGATCCCTCTAACTGAAGGGGGAAATACGTGTTAAGTGCCTTTCCCAAGGGATTGAACCTGGGTCTCCTTGCTTGACAGTCGGATGCTCTACTACTACATTTTTGTACACCACAGATGCCACTCTAATTGCCAATCTAAATGTATAATAAGTTACTGACTGGAAATTTTCACAAAATTGTACTAAATTATGGAATACATGGAATTAGTGAGAGTTCAATTGAATACTATAAAGTAAAGGAAAAAATAGGACTGACATATATACAACAAAGGTAAGTTGGATTGAGAACACCATCAATTAAAATGTAATATGCCAATTGCAACCTTATTTCCAAGGTTTTTAAGACAAAACAAGAAATTTCCAAGTACATGTAGCTCACAAAGGTATGAGGTCTTTGAACTCTTCTTCAATAGTTTTATTGGTTTAATAGTTGGTTTATCATATAGAAATTTCCCTTCGTAAATTGAAATATGTTGACCATCAACATGTGCGATACTTACCTTTTGTCTCTTTGTACTGCAGGTATTCCAACATATGTGGTTCTGAATGCGACAGGCTTGATCCCTCCTGGTACTGTCAACAAACTGGAACTCATCAACTTACAAGGGCTGTCCTTGATAGAAGTGCCTGTATTTCGCCAGCCAGGGCAGCTGTTCAGCTCTCTGTACAACGTCAGCGGTATCCTCCCTCCAGAAGGCTTCTTCTACCTCCGTGTGTCTGGAGTTGACGTGGATAATTTCATTTTCCAGCGAATCACTCCCTCGGCCCTCAATGCAGAGATACCAGGTAAGTAGTGAGGATGATCCTATAATTGATAAAGCCCCTGTCACACAGCCGAATTTGGCCTCCCAAACACTGCCGAACTCCCCCCAACCATGGTTAGAAGTAGGTTGGGAGCAAGGTAGGCTGTTGTTGGCTGGTGTTCGATGAGGTTGGCTACTGTTTGGCTATGCCAGCTGAATGTTTCAAAATGTTTCAAACATTAGGCTGTGGATGGGAGGTTCGGCCATGGTTGGCTGGTGTTCAGAAGTAGGTTGGGGCATGGTTGGCAGTAAAATTTAACTCAAATTCGATCTGATTCCTATCAAAAGGTTGGTGTGGCCTTAATCTGGCCAGACTGCTCCCGAACTTCAGTCAACCAGTTGGCTGGTGTTTGGGGGGAAGGTTCTGAATGTGTGACAGGGTCTTGAAGCTAAAATTGGTTAGGGTCTTGTACAGTACATTTGTACATTTCAAGCTTTTGTACTTTGATGTAATGGTCCCATAATTTGGGCATACTTCAAGTGGGTTTTTTCCTGGAGAAACAATGATTGACCTCATATTGGCCCTGTCACTGGTGCTGAACTTACATTCACACTGACTATCCTCCTAGTGACTTCACACTGGTCCTGTCCCTGGTGCTGAACTCACATTCACGCTGATTATTCCCCCTAGTGACGTCACACTAGCTGTCTTTAGACCTTATATGCATTTGTTTTTACCCATTGTGCTGAATGAAAATGTAAAGAACCCAAGTCTATGCATAGAGCTGGCACCTGAATTAAACATATGGTCTTGTGCATAAAATGGTGCACTTGTTTGACTTGTCTTTTAGATGAATAAGGCCACACCAATTTGACTTGCCTGTTTTTGGATATTTTTTTCAAAAAAATAGGAATTTACAAGGTCCCCCCCCCCCCAAAAAAAATAGGCCTAAACATCCTATGGTACGTGTAGCCCCAAAAGCTACGATAGGAGCCATGAAGTCAACATACCTGGTGCTGGTTTATAATTTAAACAATGAATTTGAAGTTTTTATGAAATCACTACATTGTTGGATAATAAAAAACTGAGACAACTAGGAAGACAGGGACTTTCTTTAACTGTTGGGGCCAAAATATGACCATTTTGGAGTTGATTCAGAACCTGAATACTTTTTTTTTTTGAAAGCAGATGAAAGATGAGAAAAATGAAGTGGGCAAATCCAAGAACCAATTATTATTGATTAAATTGGTGTGGCCTAAGTGCCATTTGCAATACACCCTACAATAATATATACCAGTGTACATGTACAAACAAGGTTGAAGAGTAAGCTCACTTTTGAAACATCATCCAAATGTCCATAATTACAGCTGAACCGGTGGTGAGTATGGCAGAAAGACAACCAGGCTACTACGAGCAGACAGCAACAGTGGTGTGCAACGTGCAAAGTGTTGTGCCTTTTACTGTTCAGTGGAGTAAGGATGGGAAAAGGCTTGGCTCAGATCTATACTTCAGGTTAGTTGCATGAAATCAGATCATTAACTTGTCTGGTACTAATTCATGTCCCAACTACAAGTAATTCATCCCAATTACAAGTAACGTTACCTCGAGCAGGCAAAAGAACCCACCACACACATCGAAAAGAGTAGGGGACCTTCCCGGTGTGAGTAGATCAAACCATTCCGGCCTAAAGTGGGGTAGGGAACTTCCCGAGCAGCCTTTGTAACCCCTGCTTTGCCTATTGAGTCAATGAAGTCAAGTTTGGTGTTTCTGACTTAGGGAGAAGAGAAGCTGCTGCAGTGTGAATGGAGCCGAGCATCATCGATTACGATGGGTCCACCAGGCTCACACTGTATTGATTTTTTTTTTAAATCATGTACATGTACAAATGTAAATGTGATCACCAGCTTGCTTGAAGTAATGAGAAGATAAAAAAATTGTAGTTCCATGAGAAGTATGTTACAATCCATGACACAGTTTTGTTATCATTAGGTACTATAAATTGTATATTCAGTGGTACAAATTGTAAAATGGCACTCTGTATCTTGTTTTCTGTGCAAAGTTACAAGTTTTACCTGTATTTTTCAAACTGTAAGTATACCTGTATAATCCAAAAATGTTACTGCTTGTGTTTTAGGGAGTCCACCAATGTGACATGGCAGATACTGGATGTGTCCATTGCAGCTGAGGGCATGTATGAATGTAAAGCTTTCAGTATTGCTGGTGTGGGCAAAGCCAGGACTTTCTTGGATGTGAGAGGTGAGAAAGAGTTCAATGTTATAACGAGGTCCAGAACAGTCTCATGTACTTGTTTTGCTCGCAGTTTTCAGGGTTGGACAATCAAGTTTTCAAAAATCCACTTGTACATGGTTATTTCCACTTGCCCGAACCAACCTTTCACTTGCCCAAAATATACATGACTTTTTTAATGCATTTTTTACTACCAGCAAGGAAATTATTCTATTATAGAGTTTATAATGCTGCATGCTTTATTTATCAAAATATTAAGGTGGTTTGAGACTTGCAATGGATTTTCTGACAAAAGGGCATATAATCACATATCATTAGGCCATAGCAAGTAAATTTTATGGATGACATCCTACACAGACTCCAAATTTAATGCGATAGGGCGGAAAAAAAACAAGGCGGGCCAAAAAAAACAAGATTCCTACATTTTCAAATTTTTACGTCATAAACCTTGTCAAACAAGAATTGAGGGGACAAAACATAATATCACAACCAACAGGTCTTTTATTCCTGTATTCAACAGTATTACCTGCCCAAGTAGATGTGTATACATTTCCAAAGTAGAAAAATTGGAGAAAAGAGCTTGTCGTACCATCATGGGAGCTACTACATTGGGTACTCATATGCAATGGAGCTAGCACCTTAGACTGTCAATACTTGTCATCAAACGCAAGCAATTGTGCCTTCATCCCTGATAGTCTCTAAAATGATAGACATTTACGACTTATTTGCCCATTTTCGGCATGTTGACCACTGTCAGAAGGCAAAATAATACTTGTTTTTTTTTCCGAAATCAGACGAAAATCAATGCGCGCGCTGATGTCATCCATAAAAATTACTTGCTGTGGCCTTATGGCAAAATGATGAGTGATTTTGCTCTAAACACCATAGCGGGTATACTTCGCATCCAAAAAATTTACTTGCCCAATCGGCAAGTCCAAGGTGATATGCACTTGCCCGAACAGTACTTTTACTTGCCCTGGGCAAGTGGGCAAGTGGACTTGTCCAACCCTGGTTTTTAAAGTTAGATCACACTAGGATCTGTGTCAATAATAGACTTTACCTTGGGGCCAGAATTTTCAGGCTGCATCAATTCTTTGCAATGTATGTCTGATGACTTATGTAAAGTAATTATCAGCTAGATTATTACAGAGGCTTCCCAGAATGAATAAAGGTTACTGCCCCCCTCCAAAAATGCTTGTCAACACTGATTCAGTATCAGCAGAGCAAAAGAGAAAATATAACATGAATGGCATAAAATTCAGTAATCAATGATATCGACATGTACACAGAAAGAAATGATAGTTTACTCTGTTTTGTCAGATTGGTGTCAGTTGACTCTAACTGAACAAGAAATGCTTTTCAAAAAAACTGGCCGGGAGCCAAGATGGGAATAGCTGGTTGGGTGGTGTGAGTGTGATGACGATGTGTGACTTAAATAATTGGTCTCATTGGTGACTTGAATTGGGCTAATGCTAATAACACTAATTACAATTGTACTGCATCATTTCTAACTGAGAAGAGATACATATACATGTATTTACATGTCGTTTTGTTTAACCTGTATGTAATTTGTGATGATTATGTATGTTCATTCTCTTTTAATTTTGCTGTCAGTATGTTTGTATGTTTATATGTTTTGAACCCTGGAAGATTAGTCATTGACTAAAGGGTATCGAAATAAACGAATAAACGAACGAATAGTTTATTAGTGATTGCATGCATATGATTGTGGTAAAGAATTGTGTCACTTCTTGTTTCAATCGGCCAGTCTTTCCCCGGTGAGCTAATGTTACTGGCTGTCGAGAGACACAACTCTGTGTGTTTTGAGTCTAACTCAAAACTTCTGTTCTTTAGAACCACCACCAAACATTGTGAGAACCATAGGAGGCAGTGCACCACCTGGAGGAAACACTGTACTCTCCTGCATTGTTACTAGTGAGACGCCTTTTAATTTGACATGGAAAAGGTATGTTACTATTTACATGTGTACATGTAATTCAAGTCAGCTTTTCAACTGTTTTGCCATTAATTCTCAAGTACATGTATATTAAAAGTTACCTAGTTACATTAGTTGCATTTTGAGTTTAGTAAATGATTTCTACGCAAATATACAACTGTTACAGTCCTAAGTTATTTTCTTCTAACATACAATGTACATGTATGCATGTTTCAAGATTATAACATTATATAAAGTTGGAACAAATGTGATTATTTTTTGTTGTTAACATTTTTTTTCAGGGACGGACAGCTGCTACAGTTCTTACTGTTGCCCCATATGGAACAGCTGGCCAATGGCTCCTTGAAGATTCAGGTGTGTAACGTAGAGCAACAGGGGCATGTCAAATGAGAATGTACTGCGCATGTGTAAAACTTGGAACGTTATGTGCATAGCACTTCGGCAGAACACATCGTACAACATCGACACAATTCTAATGCAATGTTGACTAAACATCCAACAGAAACTTTGATAAATTCTATTGTACCTACAAGACAACATTTCCTGTACATGCCTGGGAACACATGGCTACTTTTGTACCATGCTGGTCAAGGGTCAAAATGTGTCTAGTTGTTGTCAATAATTGACTTTGCCACTAATAATTGAGAAGTAAAAACAATTCACCAGCCAGGCGTATGCAAATTAGGTCTTAATTTACATAATTAATATCTGCTGAATGTTCCTCTTGTTCTCATAACCTTCTTGGCAAAGGTGAAAATGAAGTGAATTTGAAGTGTTAAAAAAAATAGACCACTACAGCATCGGTAGTACTAGTACCATGAGGTACAGTGTACAGTGTACATGTATGCACACTTAAGATATTGAGGTGTTCAAGGCATTCAAAGATGACAAGCTTAAAGGAACGCAACACAAAATTTCAAATTCATTATTTTCCAGTAGTCTACACATTAAAAAGTTGATATATTTAAATTTTTACATTAGTCCGCCAAATAATTGCCCTGTGCACGCGTTTGAACTTCGCGCTCTCCTAGCTCGCTCGCTGCGATGGCAATGATTAATGCTTTGCTCTGACGTCTCCGTTCCGAACCCGCTTATTTGCATATTGGCAGTGCCACTGGGAGATCACTGGACTGTGATATGCAAATAAGTGGCTTCGGAACGAAGACGTCAGAGCAAAGCATTAATCATTGCCATCGCGGCGGGCGAGCTAGGAGAGCGCGAAGTTCAAACGCGTGCACAGGGCAATTATTTGGTGGACTAATGTAAAAATTGAAATATGTATATCAACTTTTTAATGTGTAGCCTACTGGAAAATAATATGAAATTTTGTGTTGCGTTTCTTTAAGGTCACTACTTGTTATTTTTTTGTCCAGGTTAAGGACACAGCAGACGAAGGAGACTATGAGTGTATAGCAGCTAATGAGGGAGGCCGTGTGTCAGGAATGGTATATCTAGCTGTACAAAGTAAGCACCAATCAAATGCATACATTGACTGAGCCAATTGCAATCGTAACGGCTGTATATAAAGGTGTCATACTTTTTTTGCATTTTGGAACACATCCCATGCAGCTCTGCGGTATCTCTTAAAGTTTTGTACAGTGCATCAAAACTCCTGTTACGTTACAGTTACAGTAGTACATGTAATAAAAACCATGGTATTGTTTGTTCCCTCCACCATGTTAACAATCCAGCATTACATTGATTACTGTGAGGACCAATCAAAATTCAAATCAGTATGATCAGAGTACATACATTTGTAGCAAGGGCATACACTGTACCATGGTAGTCACAACCATGTAGTCTTAGACAATCACCAATTGTGAACTTATGTCACATAAAATGTCAGAAATTATATACCATGTTTGCGTGATTAAAGTTGTACCTTGACTTTAAAGTTTACACCACCAATTCTGGGCATGTTAAGCCCGTCACACATAGCCGAATATGGCATCCCGAACACTGCCGAACTCCCCCCAACCATGGTTAGGATTAGGTTGGGAGCAAGGTCGGCTGTGGTTGGCTGGTGTTGACTGGGGGAAGGTTCTGAACATGTGACAGGCTTTACAGACCATGTCTGTGAGGTTGTCAAGTTTTTGATAAACCTAAAAAAATCCCAGTCTGTACTGCAGTTGACATGACCAGAAGTGTGTGCCTTGGACAGGTTTATACTCCTCACAAGCAATTATGTATATTTAGCTGGAGAGGGCTGGAGCTCAAAGATTACTTTATTATTTTTGTAGCACCACCTGTGATAACAATTACTGACGATGTGAGCACCTTCGTTACAAAGGACAACGTCACAATTGTATGTACGGCCAAGGGTTACCCCAAACCGGGCATCATGTGGCTGCACAATGGACAACTGCTTCTTCCAAGTGCTCACTATCAGGTAAGATATCACTTTGGAATGCAGTATAAGACGTTATTGATATTGAATTGTATTCAAGTCCTAAGTACTATACTATTATTGTGATGTACTTAAGTTACTTAAAGGCTCCAAGTTACAAATGTACAATGAATTGTTGAAATAAAGCAAAGTTACACTTTAAAAAAAAAAAAAAGATGTTATTGATAGAAGTTATTTGTAAAGTGTAATTGTCGATTGAAGATTGTTGTATTGTTACCGGTACTCTTCTTGAGGCTTGGATGGTCGTGCCTCAAATGTTGCAATGTCAGTCTGTTTGGAGAGGCAGTCGTTTTTAGTCATACTTAAATCTTGAAGAATGTGCCATTGCTGCTTGGTAGTCGAGTCTTGCATAATGTACTGGGAAACTAACGAATTTAGTGTAGAGCATACATGTAGAGACTTCCTGAATTTAGCATAATGCGCAGCCGACCCTCCATAATTTAGTATCAATGGAGCATTGTTTGGACCCCCCATACAAGCCCCTTCTAGGTAGTCCAGACTAAAGTCCTGTCTGATTATCAGATATTATTGAAATCCATTGATAATGAATAATGTTAATGACCTGCCCTGAGGTGTATATGGCGTCATAATTCATGGTCGGTTCCTGTAACCGATTCGAATAAACGACCGAGGCCGCAAACACCAGAGGAAAGCAGGTCATTAACGTTATTATTATATACATGTAGCATGTAACTATTTTACGTTTTGTTAACTAAACAGAACATGTGCATGTCCTTTTGATCGTTTTACACATTTTGTACATGAATGAATGAATGAATGAATTTTATTATCGTGTCTTGCAACATTGTCGCCCAGCCCATATGGGCTTATAAGACACCAGAACAAAAGTCATATAATTGAAACATGTTCAAATTGTTTTCTTCAAAACGCATGTTCCATTTGGGTCATTAGAACAGAACGTGTTTCATTGGGGTCATCACCCATGGTCATTGGAACAGGACACGTATTCGCGGGTCAGTATATCAGATATATTAATGACCTGGGTTATGGGGGAAGTGGAGCCTTCTGATTTGTCGACGTTGTCTGGTTATATGATAATCAGATATAGTAGTCGATTTAGATATAGTAGTGTGAGTGATTTGCATAATGTTCAATGGGTTAATGTTCAATCAATTAATCGTTTCCAATACTTAATATGTGATGTTTCCTTTGTTTTAGATTACTGACGATGGAAGTAGCCTCACTGTATTAAATGCAAGGGTGGAGGATGCTGGGAACTACACCTGTCTTGCAACAAACAGTGCGGGAAGCCAGCGAGTAATTGTCAATCTGAAATACTATGGTAAACTGTCTTCTCTGTCTGAAATCCTGTTTTTTTGTGAAATCATTCTTTCTTTCCTGAATGGTTTAATAATTGATGCATGGTTGTGGTTAGCCATTTAAAGTACCTCGTAGCCACTGGCTGAATTGCATACTTTTTACAAATAATGAATTACAGTACATATGATAAATTCACAATCAAAAATTACACAAAGATAAGTGTACATAGTGGGAACTGCATGGTCACTAATTTGTGAACTACAGCTTAGGCCACGCCAATTTAATTTGTTGCTTCTCGGATTTTTTCAGAAAAAATACGAAGCGACAGTGCGAAAAAAAAAATAAAAAAATAAAAACAGGCCTGGGCATCCTATTACAGCCCCAAATGCTGTGATAGGAGCCATGAAGTCAACATAAAAGGCTGGGTTAGAATTTAAACAATGAATTTTTAATTTTCAACAAACTACAACATGTACTGCATTGATAGATGGAAAAACTGTAACAACTAGGAAGAAAAGGACTTTCTTCAACTGTTGGAGGCAAAATTTTTGAGTTGATTCAGAACCAGAATTTTTTTTTTTTGCGAATCAGAAAAAAATGAAGAGGCAAATCCGAGAAGCAACAAATTAAATTGAGGTGGCCTTATAAGGTAAAAATAACAGACTGCTTTTTATGAGCCGATGATGTAAAAGTTAATTTAAAAGATACAAGTCATCAGGAATTAGACTTTGAATTTGAATTCGATAACTAGATTTATTTTGGAGAGTCTCTGTTAATTAATACAATTGGTTTGCATTTTGTTTCCCTGCTGCTAGAGGTCCCCACTGCTCAGGTTTCCTCTGCCTCTCAACTGGTGTCAGTAGGAGACATAGCTGCTCTGGAGTGTCAAGCCTCTGGAATTCCAGCACCTTCTCTTACTTGGTTGAGAGGAGATGAAGATCTGAGTGACGTTCCTTACATAAGAATTCTGGTAGGTACATGTACAATGTACATTGCCTGTAGTTACATTTTTACCTCCTTGTAAATGGAGGTGTTGTTTTTTATTTGTTTATCTGTTTGTCTGTTTTTCTGTTAGTTTGTGTTGGCCAGCAATAACTAAGAATTTTCAGCCAACCTTGGTTGGTTGGTGGTAAGGGAAAGGTTCTGAATATGTGGCAGGGGCCTAAGCTATAAGGTACATGTCAGAAGGTGCTAATGATGATTGTGTTGTGCAGAATGGCAGGCTGGAGATCACAGGAGTACAGATGGGAGACAGTGGGGAGTATGTCTGCGTGGCTACAAACTCAGCCGGATCCACCTCCATCAGCAGTTTCCTTGAAGTTGGGCGTATGTACATTTATATCATACCCAGGCGGCAATACAGTGTTCCCGAAAAAGTACGACCGGGCTTACGACCTGGCTTCCATAGAACGATTTGAACGCGTTTCGCCCTAACTGCGTGCGCCGCTTTCGAAAATTCGAATACAGAATTCGGACTTTGGAACTGATGTTGTTGCATTTTTTTGGTTTAGGGACACCAAATTTTCACTCATTTGGCATATTGAAAGGCGTGTTTTCTTGGGTGGGTATGACATAAATAGAATACAACACGGTGTATTCCACATCACCCTCGGTCTCGGCTCTCCCGCGAGTTGGATCGTGGTCGGGCCGATACCTCAGGTGATACAGAATACATGTACATGTACACCGTGTTGTATTCTATGTATGTACACTATTAACTGTCTGTTGGCTCTGACTATACATGTATACATGTAGCATAGATCTTTGGACAACATGACAGTGTGCACTTGCTGTTCTGGGGAGATGAAGATGACCAAAGAAAACACAAGTTTAATAAAAAATTAAACTGTTCTCCAACTCAAATAAGAAATTAACTCACCAGAATTTTTAACTGAATCTCTCAGTCTTCATCAGCTATCTGACCCAAATACTTTAGACACAAGATTTTTCCATGCTGGGTCCAAGTTCATCAGAAGTTGGAGAACGGTTTAATTATATGTAATTTACCAACTGGGATGAACTTTCATGCTAAAACACAAGGATGATGAGACAATTGTATAGTAAGGTAACCGTTATTATATAATAAGTGTTACATGTATATGTATTTGTCCTTAAGAATCTTACAAATGAATTTTTTTGTGAACTGCTTCAGAGTTGTAATCAGTTCACAGGATGCCTGACAGGTAGATAATCTAACAGACTTCATTGGCACCTGAATTGACAATCAGACTTTAAGGAGAAGCTTAATTTTGACACAAGTGATTAGTGCATTGATTCATCCATGGATATTAATGGAAAACCCAACTTTTTGTGATAATCCACCAAAAGGGTAAGAAGGTAAGGAAAACAGACTGTCGAGTGAGTTTAATTGCCTTTTTCTTTCTCTGTTCTCGCAGTTCCGCCTACTTTCTCAGTCGCACCTGTTGACTTGGGAGTAGACATTGGTTACAACGTCACACTACCCTGTGAGTCTGTGGGCTCTCCAACACCAGTCATCAGGTGGACACACCACGGCCAGCCTGTGGACTTGTCAGACAGCCATTACACACAACTGGACAGTGGATTATTTATACAAAGTAGGGAAAACTTGAACTACCAGAAAGCACAAAGAATTTGACATGAATGTATCTATCCCATTGGCTAATCACAAGTAATGTTATGTCCATAATTGACATCAACAAGATCTAATATGCTGTGTATTGGGAAATTATACGACAGATGAAAAGTTGCTTTGTATCTAAATCTAATTAGTTAAGTCGAAGTCCTACCCACACTGTATGATGTATCCTCGTAGGGCAGTGCCCATCTTCTACAGTCCTTAGGCCACACAGGTGTGCAAGCACAGATAAGACTACATGAAGGTAATGTTAAAGATATTAAAGGCAAGGATAAGAATGCTTAACAGAAAATGTCAACTTCTTTCAGACGTAGGCCTTGAACAGGAGGGGTCTTACACTTGTATAGCAGAAAATTCTCTTGGGAAGATGCAGGCAACTCTGCTTGTAACAGTTACTGGTCTGGGTATGTATATGAACAACTTCAGTGCCACTTTTGAGTTTGTTTGTTCTTTCTGTTTGCCGGAAAATCGATTGACACACTTAATTTAGTTGATCGTACACTTAACCTTGTTTAAGGATGTGTACAAAATGTCATAATTAGGAAGCACATGTAACGTTGTATCAATTTTGTACCTCTTAACATTTACATGTAGAGAGCACAAAGTTACACGGCTATCGAATACATTGTAGCTATGGGACCAATGGCTGGATGGATGGATGGATGGAAGTTACATAATGAACATTAAACTGTTCTCCAACTCCAACAAAAGAATTTGATTCAGGAATTTTTGATTGAATCTCTCAGTCTTCATCTGCTACCTAAGCCAAGTGCAGTAGACAAGTAAGTGATTTCTTTGGCACCTGTGACGTCAGCCCTGGGTCAAAGTTTTCAGAAGTGGGTACCGCTTTCAGAAGTGGCGTCTGGGTGGTGTAGAGGTAGAGCATCCGACTGTCAAGCAAGGAGACCCAGGTTCAATCCCCAGGGTTGGACATGTCCGGACATGCACCCAGACATTGTGCCCTTGGGAAAGGCACTTAACACATATTTTCCCCCCTCAGTTAGAGGGATCCTGGGCCCTACTAGGGTTTGGGTTGGCGTTAGGAAGGGCATCCAGCCGTAAAAAATCCTGCTTCAAAAAAGACTTGAACTTGATGCAAGCACGTCTAACCCCCGTTTCGGGGAAAAAAGACGTTAAAACTGGATAAGAAGTACCGCCCCCTGTCCCAGTTGAGAGAAGTTTGGTGTGCCCTGATGTACAATGTAGATGTCTTCCTTCACTCCTCTCATATTCTACCAACTTCCAACAAACTTTGACCCAGTGCTGATGACAGGTGTAAAAAAATCATGTGTCTACAGTACTTGGGTCATAGCTGATGAAGACCGAGAGATCCGGTTATAAATTCCAATGAAGCAAACCCATTTTTGGGTTGGAAAACAGTTTTATTGCATTATGTAATTTGCTAACTCAATGAACTTTCATGCTGATAGAGCACTAAGTTGTTGACTGTGACTTTTTTCCAGTATCACCTGTGGTGACATCTGTCCCTCCATCAGTCAGCGTGACAGTAGGCTCTGATGTCCGCCTGCCCTGTCCTGTGTTGATGGGAAACCCCCCTCCCCGCCATCAGTGGTACAAGGTTAGTCACTTGGTTTCGTTTATTTCGTTTATTTTGATACCCTTTAGTCAATGACTTATCTTCCAGGGTTCAAAACATTATAAACATACAAACATACGTGTTTACAACACTAGGCATGCCAGGTCTTCACATTCAAAATGGGTGTCCCATTTACACATGGACCTATTACCCTCATTTGAACAACTTGTTTATAAGAAACACTTACTTCGGTAGTTATTATTCACTGGTCTTCAGATATAGTGCTTTTCTTTCAAAGTGTCATTGTTTTCTGTTTTGACACTGTCACAATTGTGGTCTTGTAACACTTTAACACATAATTATTTCAGAATTCACAGATCCCTTTAGACGAGGAGCCGGGGATATTGGAATTTGCTGAAGATCGTAGCCTGACGATCAAAACTGCAGAATTACCAGACAGTGGCATCTATACTTGTGTTGTTACTAATGTTGCTGGGTCAACAAATGTCTCCATCTCTCTAAAAGTACAAGGTAAGGAGAATCGAAGTGTACAGTATACACATGTATAGGTAATACATCAGAATTGTAGGGTATGTCAGAAAAAAAGGACTTTATGGCAGTCATTACAATACATTGTATCTGGTTATTCTGTCTTTGATTATCCCTCAGGAGAAAGTCCATTAGACTAGTACTATATGTACTGTAAGTTCCCTATTAAAGTACATGTATGCATCCCAATAAAAGTACACCCCCATGATTTGGGTGGGATACATGTACCTGTGCCAAAGATTCCTAAACACATCAGTATGCATTTTCATTGCCTGAAATAGTCACAAGTTTGTCCCTGGTCAGAAAAGCTTTTCATGTTGTGGGATAACAATTAACATTGGGATTATCATAGAAGTTCTGATGCTAAGAACTGATAAAGGCAGCAGACAAATTTGCACAGATCATCAACCCCCAAAGGAAAAAAAAACTGATGCCAAAACTTCTACTTGTATTCACTAAGCGTAGACACAATCTTTGTGACTGCCTTTGACTGATCATCATAGAGTAGGGACAGTACATGATATCAAGTGAAGCATATACATGACTGTACAATGTGACGAAAGGCTAAACTTTATCTTCCAACACGTGACAGAGTTAGCCGCAAATTTGGGGAAGTCCCAATTGCTTTACGTGTTGAAAGATAAAGTTTAGCCTTTCGTCATAATGAAGTATACCAACACAGATGAACTTTCATGCTACATGTACAATGTGTTTTCAAAAAAATAAATAAAGGAAAGGCTTTCTTGTCATGTCTTCTTTCCAGTCGTTCCCACCATTACTGAAGACCAGACTGAGTACACTGTGGTCCAAGGTCGCCAGGTCGTGCTGACATGTGATGCTGATGGTGTGCCCTCCCCAACTGTGACCTGGAACAGTCGAGGACGACCTGTAAGTGACAGGCCGGGCATGTCCATCTCAGACACAGGCGCTCTGATGATTAGTTCTGCCAGGCCTGAAGATTCTGGTCCTTACACCTGCACAGCCATCAACCCAGCAGGGGTAGCCTCCAGACAGGTCAACCTGCAGGTGTTTGGTAAGAACATTCTTTCAACATGATTATCCTTGCTTTACTTGATAAAATGTAATAGGAGGGGCTAGATTTAAGATACATGTAAATGAATGAATGTATGAACTTTATTGCTCAACAGTTTTAGAGGGTACTAATACTATGTATGGCAACAATGACAAATGAATGCAATCAATACAATAATACTAGACTCAGAAGTCTATTCTAAAAAAAAACACTATTTACTACTGTAACAGGATTATGGACATAAATGGCGTATTGACATAATGTACGTTAAACGTTTCTGTCTGTTGCAATAGAATGATGTGCCTGAGTATCAGTGCCTTACATACATGTACATGTATAATATGAATGCTGATGGTCTTCACTTCTTCCTCCTAGACATTATCAACTCAGCTGTCTGCTTTATTTATGCTAGCCACAGTAGTACATGTACCTCCTGCTACAACAACAGAATTGAAAGTGCCAGTAGTACATTAATCAACAAGCTTGTTTTTTTAACTAACAGTATTTCGTGTACATGCAAAGTACATGTAGCATAAAAAGATTTTTCCTTTAGTCCCACCATCAGGTGCAAATACCACTGATGTTTCGACCAATGAGGTGACAGCAACAGTTGATGACAAAGTCAGTCTGCCCTGCGATGTGGACGCCGTTCCTCCCCCAGTCTTTGCGTGGATTAAGGATGGACAGGTGATTTCTGGTGATTCTGTTCGACACGCCATCTCCTCATCTGGTACTCTGGACATAGTGGCAGTGGAAGTGGGTGACAGTGGGAAATATGTGTGTGTGGCTTCCAACGTGGCTGGGAACTTCACATTGGACTTTGACCTGTTTGTCCAAGGTAAGACAGGTGACAAGCATGGATGGATGAGCACGTCGGCAGAACATACTGTGCCTGCAGGAAGCCCGCAATGTACAAATCTATTGTGCATAGTACGTCTGCAGAACATCTCGTGTGTCGTACATGCATATTTAAAGCGATATTATGTAAGATTTTTACACAAAAACTGTAATTATAAGTAATTGAAATTTTCTCATCTAGATTGTCATTTTCAATAACATTCAACATACATGTATTAGCATCGCTATTTCGCTTTTCCAGCGACTCAGCACAGCGCGAGAAAAAGCTGCGCCAGGCCCACTGTAGTTTTATGAGGCTCCTAAAAAGAATGTAAACAAACATTGACAACAAACATGGCCGTGATCCATGCTAGCGCCCAGGAGTTGGCAGTTTTCCAACACGTTTTTGCGGCGCAACGACGTTGATCTTTTACTCCCCAAATGTCATTATGAACCCAGGTAGGCTTATAGCACAAGAATAGGTGTAGAGCAATGATGTTTAGAATAGTGAAAATCTTACATAATATCGCTTTAAGGATGATATCCTATCTAAAACAATGTATACACATGTGTAGTTTACAGTGTTGAAAAAGAAAAAAAATCTGGGTTTGGCACAGGTGCAGTATGTTCTGCTGACGTGCTCATACATGTACATGCCATGGAAGGGGAGGGGAGTGGTGGTAGGCTTTCTTAGAATTTCCAAATTATCAGTTTATGCAAATTGTATTATTCTGTTGGTCTCTTTTTTTTTCTTTTCAACTTTGTTGCACAAATTACTGTCTGTCTGAACTTCAAGGTAATCATTTTGATGCACTTTTGTACATGAACAGGAAAATGTTGATATCACTAAGTCTTATTGCTTACAGCACACATTTTAGGTGTTTTATTTCAGCCATGTAAGGTTCCTTACCACAGAGAGGGTCGTGGACAAGGTGGAAAAAAAATTGCTGCTGATTAATGTTTGATCGTTTTGTGATGTGACCAAAACTTAATTCAATTTTGTATGTTCATTGAAAATGCCACTTCCAAATGGCAACTGCCACCTTTCAGTGCCCTCATTTGAAAAACTATCATCATGCAGCTGTCAGTTGGAAGAGAAAATAAAGAGAAAACACATTCTTTAAAGTTATTGACAATTTGTTGATAGTTGTATTGGCACCAAAAAAATTTGACGCTTTAGTACATGTCTTGGGGTAAAACTTGTTCACTACTTTACGTCACTCTTTGTCATAATGTACATGATTGTATACATGTCAGAACCTTCTGGAACATAATTGACATATCATCAGAAATTCATTCATTTATTTATTTACAAATGACCCAAAATTCTTACCAAACTGTTTTCAGCTGTTCCCACCATTACTGAAGACACGACCGAGTACACTGTGGTCCAAGGTCGCCAGGTCGTGCTGACATGTGATGCTGATGGTGTGCCCTCCCCAACTGTGACCTGGAACAGTCGAGGACGACCTGTAAGTGACAGGCCGGGCATGTCCATCTCAGACACAGGCGCTCTGATGATTAGTTCTGCCAGGCCTGAAGATTCTGGTCCTTACACCTGCACAGCCATCAACCCAGCAGGGGTAGCCTCCAGACAGGTCAACCTGCAGGTGTTTGGTAAGGGTCTGCTATTTACATTTGTACCTATTGTACATGTACAAGAAAAATAATCTCACATGCTCCAAAAATTTTACGTGACAATGCAGCCAAGAAGTAGATCATTGAGTCCAGAGGAAGGTAGCTGGAAGCTTGCACCAATGCTGGCAGATCCAGAGAAGATCAGATAATAAGTGTGTCCAGAAAAAGAAAAATGTTTTGTCATATTTATTAAAGACACGTAGAATTTTGGGTTTAGAATTTTGGCGCCCAAAATTCTGAATCTAAAACTTTCCATTCAATTTAACATTGGTAACTAATATTCTATAGCCTGTGGCATCATTTTTTTTTACATTTTGATTGTTTGTAAACAATGCAAAAGTCACGCAAAGTCCATTTCTTATAAAGCCTGCCAAAAAATCACCAGCCACAGAAGTCCCTGCTGCTTTAGTTCAGTCAAGAATGTGTACAGGCAGAATCTACATGTAATTCTGGAAAGTGCAATGTATCAAGCATTGAGTCAACACAAGTGAAACTCTATGCTGAACAAAATGGCTAACATTCACAAGCAGCGATTTGCAGCACGCATATTTCATTATGTTCTCGTTACACAACAAAGTTGCATTCATACACTGTGATTATTGCTGTGCAGTTTAAAAGGTACGTTCTTAGTAGTATGATGTAAAAAAAAACAAGGATTTTGTTTAATGTTGTTTGTTGTTGTTATAGTCCCTCCTTCAGGGTCAGGCTCTGGAACTGATGGAACTGAAGAGGTGACTGTGATGGTGGACAGTCTGGTAGAACTGCCCTGTAAGGTGGACGCTTTCCCTCCTCCAACATTTTCTTGGATCAAGGATGGACAAACGCTGTCAGGCAATTCTCTGCAGCACGTTGTTTTACCCTCTGGAACACTGAGGATTGCTACAGTTCAAGTTGCTGACAGTGGAGAATACAAATGTGTTGCTACTAATGTGGCAGGGGAGTTAACAAAGGACTACACTCTGAATGTACAAGGTGAGAGATATGAAATGTATTGAATTCTAATCACATCATTGACAAGTAGTACAAAAGTTCTGACTTTTGAACAGTCTGAAAGGCATCCAATGCAATTTCAAGGCATCCAATGTAATTTTACTGCGGCAAAACTGGATTTTCAGTCAATTTTCTCGTCATTCTTTTAATGTACTGTTAGTACAGTAACAGTAGTAGGTATAATCAGTTCTATCCCATAGCATACTGATAAGTATCTGTAAGACAAAAATGCGATGTCCCTGAAGGAATTACTGTTGCTGGTTCTAGCTATTTATTGGTGATACTCCAAAAATAAACTAATAAAAATAAACTCATTTTGTAATGATCCTTGTTTTCCAGTCGTTCCCAGTATTACTGAAGACCAGACTGAGTACACTGTGGTCCAAGGTCGCCAGGTCGTGCTGACATGTGATGCTGATGGTGTGCCCTCCCCAACTGTGACCTGGAACAGTCGAGGACGACCTGTAAGTGACAGGCCGGGCATGTCCATCTCAGACACAGGCGCTCTGATGATTAGTTCTGCCAGGCCTGAAGATTCTGGTCCTTACACCTGCACTGCCATCAACCCAGCAGGGGTAGCCTCCAGACAGGTCAACCTGCAGGTGTTTGGTAAGGGTCTGCTATTTACATTTGTACCTATTGTACATGTACAAGAAAAATATCTCACATGCTCCAAGAATGTTACGTGACAATGCAACAAGAAGTAGATTATTAAGTCCAGAGGAAGGTAGCTGGAAGCTTGCACCAATGCTGGCAGATCCAGAGAAGATCACATATTAGTTGTGTCCAGAAAAAGAAAACTGTTTTGTCATATGTATTAAAGACATGTAGTATTTTGGGTTTAGAATTTTGGCGTCCAAAATTCTGAATCTAAAAATTTCCATTCAATTTGACATTTGTAACTAATTTCTATAGTGGCAGCATTTTTTTACATTTTCATTGTTTGTAAACAATGCAAAAGTCACGCAAAGTCCATTTCTTGGTAGCCTGCCCAAAAATCACCAGCCACAGAAGTCCCTGCTGCTTTAGTTCAGTCAAGAATATGTACAGGCAGAATCTACATGTAATTCTGGAAAGGGCAATGTATCAAGCATTGACACAAGTGAAACTCTATGCTGAACAAAATGGCTAACATTTATGCAGCGATTGGAAGCACACAAAATGTATTGACATGACATTCTTGTAACACGACAAATTTGCATTCATACACTGTGATTATTGCTGTGCAGTGTAATAAGGTAGATTCAAGTAATATGATGTAAAAATCAATGATTTTGTTTAATGTAATATGATGTAAAAATCAATGATTTTGTTTAATGTCGTTTGTTGTTGTTGTTAGTCCCTCCTTCAGGGTCAGGCTCTGGGACTGATGGAACTGAAGAGGTGACTGTGATGGTGGACAGTCTGGTAGAACTGCCCTGTAAGGTGGACGCCTTCCCTCCTCCAACATTTTCTTGGATCAAGGATGGACAAACGCTGTCAGGCAATTCTCTGCAGCACGTTGTTTTACCCTCTGGAACACTGAGGATTGCTACAGTTCAAGTTGCTGACAGTGGAGAATACAAATGTGTTGCTACTAATGTGGCAGGGGAGTTAACAAAGGACTACACTCTGAATGTACAAGGTGAGAGATATGAAATGTATCAAATTCCCATCACGTTATTGACATCATCACGTCAGCAGGTTTCCTGACTTTTGACATGTCTTAAAAGTACAGTCAAACCTGCCCAAGAAGGCCACCCAGGGGTGACTCAGTGGTCTTCTTGGACAGGTGCCCTAGTTGGGCAGATCACTTAATGCTTGCACCTATGGGGAAAAAAAAATTGGGACCAGGGAAAGGTGGTTGTTATGGCTAGGTGGCAGCTTGGGCAGGTTTGACTGTACATGTACAATGTAGTATGAGTGTAAATCAAAAAGTTTGCAGCCACATCAGCTACATGTATAAAGTAGTGTACCAAGATAACAAAAGGATTTTGTTGTATAACTACAGCTTGTACAGCCTCCATCGATGTCCACCAAATTTCAAAGCATCACATTCTTCCACATCACCTTTTGAACATTAAGTAGTTGGGGGATTCCCATGGGAAAAACCAAGCACAACTTCAATTGAGGGAGCACACCCCAGTTTATTTCAGGTTTCCATTTGAGGCTGCACACCCTCGAGTACTAGTGTAGGGACTGTCCCTTCCAGGGAATGCATGTACATGTACATGTATATGGGATGGAAAGGTTCCAGGCCAAAATCAGTTTTCACCCCCCCCCCCCCCAAAGAAAACTTCTTACACTTTTCAGCCATGGTAGTATCTCATATCACTTCGCAGGAAATTATGAGTAATGTGAATTCAAACTTGGACCCTTAAAACCCTTCTGTGCACTAGTACTACCACGAATTGGGGTGTGCACCGTTGAGCTGAGCCAGAGGAGTAAGGGTCAACATCAGGGTCTCCCTGCTCTGCTTCAAAATAGAGAATGTCTGCTAACATAATTCCGCCAGGTCCCATACATAATTATGTATATCTGCCACCATGAAAAAATGTATCTGAAGACATCTCCAAATTGAATTCAAAGTCCTGCAGTATAATGCACTACAGTACTGTATATCTACCGGCAAACTATGCATACCTGGGGGTGCTGCCCTAGAGATCTCTCAAACACACTGTTTTTCAATGTGGTGGATATACACATGTATGTAATCTTGCAAATAAGTGATAATGGAGGTTATATAGCAAAATGTAGCATGTTGGCAGAACGTACTGCGCCTGCGCAAAACCCGTAATGTATTGTGCATAGCACTTCGGCAGAACGTCTCATATAAGGTCGGATTCACGTAATATTATATATAATTATATAAGGGTGACATCCCGTCTGTAGTTTTCAAATGTTGTGTAGAAAAAGATATGGTCTGCAACAGGCAAAATTCTGATGCAACGTTGACCAAAAATCCAGCGAAAATCCAGGTTTTGTGCAGGCGCAGTACGTTCTGCCGACGTGCTGCAAAATGTAAATATTCACATTTTTGGACAAAGGAAAGAAAGGTCCATATTTTGTAATGATCCTTGTTTTCCAGTCGTTCCCAGTATTACCGAAGACCAGACTGAGTACACTGTGGTCCAAGGTCGCCAGGTCGTGCTGACATGTGATGCTGATGGTGTGCCCTCCCCAACTGTGACCTGGAACAGTCGAGGACGACCTGTAAGTGACAGGCCGGGCATGTCCATCTCAGACACAGGCGCTCTGATGATTAGTTCTGCCAGGCCTGAAGATTCTGGTCCTTACACCTGCACAGCCATCAACCCAGCAGGGGTAGCCTCTAGACAGGTCAACCTGCAGGTGTTTGGTAAGGGTCGGCTATTTACCTGTTACAAACATGTTCGAGGAACTTTTGATTCTTTAAGACAACACAGACAAAGTTTCATCTAGTTTGCTAACACGTACTAGATTCTTTTCTTTCTCTTGTGATATTTTAGCTGTTGTAGAAGGGCTATGATTGTGCAATAACTACATTTGTAGCAGCACCAAACAGGGTTCTATTTGGTTATCACATAGGCTTTCTAGTGTTCCATAGAATAATCCGAATGCGTTCCGGTTTCAAATTTGAATACCTGATTCAGACGTTGGGATTGATGTTGTTACAATTTTTTGTTTAGAGACACGAAATTTTGGCACATTTGGCCTTGTGTGTTTTCTTGGGTGGGTATGACATAGATAAAATACGACACGGTGCATTCCGCATCATCCTCAGTCAAAGCCCTCCTGTGGGATGGATCACCCTCTGGGCTTCAGCTGTCAGGTGATCCGACCCATGGTCGGGCTGGTACCTCGGGTGATTCGGAATACACAGGCCTCGAAATTAACTTTTTTTCCTATAGTGAATAATTTTAGTGAATAATTTTTTTCCTATTGTACCAGCACTGACCCAAAAATAAATTTCAATTGTCCTGAAGTGAGGGTGAACTGTCCCAATCTGTTTTTAGGGAAGTTTTCTATGACTTTAACTAAAGTCAACTTTATTTTGCTCATGTTCACTCCCAGGCGCACTATATTATTGCAGAATAGACAGGAAATTTGGGGGGACTTTCCAGATCCAAAAGCCAGGATGTGTGCCTGACATTCTGATGTTGATTATTTTTCTATTGTCCCAAAATGTCCCAAAGTGTCTTTTTAGTTGTCCCAGCCTAAATTTTAGTCGTCAGTGGCCATGGGACCACCTTTAATTTCGAGCCCTGATACACCGTGTAGTTCTATACCTGGTATACATGTAGATACATTATACACATGTAGATAAGATAAGAACTACAGAATTCTTACATTGTTATGTTACCAATATTCCCAGAGCATAATGTTTAAGCACATTGTTTTTGTTGTTAGTCCCTCCATCAGGCTCTGGGACTGATGGAACTGAAGAGGTGACTGTGATGGTGGACAGTCTGGTAGAACTGCCCTGTAAGGTGGACGCCTTCCCTCCTCCAACATTTTCTTGGATCAAGGATGGACAAACGCTGTCAGGCAATTCTCTGCAGCACGTTGTTTTACCCTCTGGAACACTGAGGATTGCTACAGTTCAAGTTGCTGACAGTGGAGAATACAAATGTGTTGCTACTAATGTGGCAGGGGAGTTAACAAAGGACTACACTCTCAATGTCCAAGGTGAGATACAAGTGTATGGAACATTTTGAACTCTAATCATGTCATTGACATGTAGTATAGATTTGATTTTAGTGAATAATTTCATCAGGTTGGGGAATGATTGAATAGCAAAGTTCTTTATTCACAACCACTTGTTAAACAAGAGCCAACATTTCGATGATGTCTGTCATCTTCATCAGGGCAATTATGACTGTTTCACTGTGCACTGAAGCTATGTGTTACAATGCGAACAATGCAGGCCTAAATGTAAAGTCACTGTGTGATATAATATTAGACAGTCAATTGTTACTTTTCATTTGAAACCTCACATCTCACTTTATGTCACAATGGCAACCAAATGTCAAAGCATTATCACTTTCTTGCACGTTACCTTTTGAACATAAGTACATATAAGTGAGGGATTCCCCATGGAAAAGAAGCCAAGGACAAACTAGAAAGGCAACATATGCAAAGCAAATGCATAATGTTTACCTTCACATGGTCTAGCCTAACAAACTACTGCTGTTTATTGTTACTCAAACACATTTACATAATACATGGTGAGTAGTCCCTCCAGCTGTGTCCTGGAGAGTGTCTGCTACAGCACCAGTTACCATGGTGACAGATTGTCTGGTCTAGGTCATTGACTTGATTTGTTTGGAGAAGAAGAAGAGGAGGAAGAAGAAACAGAGCAAAAACAAAATGTTTTCCTTCTATGAAGGTAAACATAATGAGCATAGTGGTGGTCAGCATCAAGGTCTCCCTGCTCTGTTTATTGGCACATCAATGAGCACCAGCAAACAGCAAGTGAGAGTAGATATACATTTATTTTCTATATATACAGTAATTCACTAACATTTTTGGATAAAGAAAAGGATAGTCAGCAATTTGTAAAATAAATGATCATTATTTTCCAGTCGTTCCCAGTATTACTGAAGACCAGACTGAGTACACTGTGGTCCAAGGTCGCCAGGTCGTGCTGACATGTGATGCTGATGGTGTGCCCTCCCCAACTGTGACCTGGAACAGTCGAGGACGACCTGTAAGTGACAGGCCGGGCATGTCCATCTCAGACACAGGCGCTCTGATGATTAGTTCTGCCAGGCCTGAAGATTCTGGTCCTTACACCTGCACAGCCATCAACCCAGCAGGGGTAGCCTCCAGACAGGTCAACCTGCAGGTGTTTGGTAAGAGTCTGCTATATTTCTGTTGTACATTGTACATATACATGACATTGTATACATGAAAAAATATGCTCCAGCAACTTGGTGATAGGTAGACAGAACAAAAACCCCTTAAATAGTTTTATCAGGTTTGTTAATCAACACGTACTAGGTTCTATAATTTATCTGTTGACATTGTGGGAACGTTTCGTCTTCCTTCCTCAGGGCATAATGTACAATCTTATGTCATATACATGTGTTCCTAAACACTACTGGACTCTATTCCTTGCTACTAAGTGACATAGAAGCAGATTGTGAGAACTCACAAAGTTAGTGGAAAACATTGAAAAGAGTTTAGGTACATCGGAGCTCTGAAGAGAGAAGCATGATAAGAGGACATGTCTGCATGATAAGAGGACATGTCTGCATGGTAAGATTCAAAATGGTGTCAAAGGTTGGAAAGGGGTCTATTGTCGGCAGTCATTGTGAACACTATGTACAACATGTATATGCAGGTACATGTACTTCCCACAGGTTTGGAATCTCATATTTCTTGTTTGTTGTTGTTAGTCCCTCCTTCAGGGTCAGGCTCTGGGACTGATGGAACTGAAGAAGTGACTGTGATGGTGGACAGTCTGGTAGAACTGCCCTGTAAGGTGGACGCCTTCCCTCCTCCAACATTTTCTTGGATCAAGGATGGACAAACGCTGTCAGGCAATTCTCTGCAGCACGTTGTTTTACCCTCTGGAACACTGAGGATTGCTACAGTTCAAGTTGCTGACAGTGGAGAATACAAATGTGTTGCTACTAATGTGGCAGGGGAGTTAACAAAGGACTACAATCTGAATGTACAAGGTGAGAGATATGAAATGTATTGAACTATAATCACATCATTGACAAGTACATGTAGTACTACAGAAGGTCTGACACTTGAGCTTTCTTAAAGTAGTATGAGGGTAAATCCAAACATTGGTGGTCTCACCAGTAAGAAATCGATTTTCCAGGGTGAATAAAATTTTACGGCATAAATTGTAAAGCCTCCATGGATGTCCACTAAGTTTCAAAGCATTATCACTTTTTTGCACATCACCTTTTGAACATAAGTAGGATTTACCATGGGAGAAAACAACAAATTCAGTTGAGCTGAGCCAGATCTAGAGGAGTGGTGGTCAACATCAGGGTCCCCTGCTTTAATTCAAAATAGGGAACACTTTCTAGGTTTGATAGAAGGGTAGTCCTCACTAAATATTTTCACAGTATCTATCCCATTTTATTCTATAAGGAGCACCTAAAGTGACCCTAGGCCTGATCACAGCTGCAGCTTCCTCCTACTGATAATGAAAGAATACAATGTGCATCTCAAATTATAGGCTGTCATTAATGGGCCCCAACAAGCGGGAAGGGATAGTGGATGTATATTTTCATACACTTTTTTTGGACAAAGGAAAGTCTATATTTTGTAATGATCACTGTTTTCCAGTCGTTCCCAGTATTACTGAAGACCAGACTGAGTACACTGTGGTCCAAGGTCGCCAGGTCGTGCTGACATGTGATGCTGATGGTGTGCCCTCCCCAACTGTGACCTGGAACAGTCGAGGACGACCTGTAAGTGACAGGCCGGGCATGTCCATCTCAGACACAGGCGCTCTGATGATTAGTTCTGCCAGGCCTGAAGATTCTGGTCCTTACACCTGCACAGCCATCAACCCAGCAGGGGTAGCCTCCAGACAGGTCAACCTGCAGGTGTTTGGTAAGAGTCTAGATCTGCTATTCACATGTTGTATGTGTACAAATAGAATACTACACGGTGTATTCTCTATCACCTGAGGTCGGATCGGCCGAAGGCCAGAGGGAGATCCGACTCATGGGAGGGCTGGGACCAAGGGTGATGCGGAATACGCAGTGTTGTATTTTATTTATGTCATACCCACCAAGAAAAACACACATTTCAATGCGAAATGTCCAAAATTTGGTGTCCCTAAACAAAATACTGTAACATCATCAACTCCAATGTCCGAATCCGGTATTCAGATTTTGGAAAGTGTCACACGTGAAATGCATTTTAAATTTTCTATGGAACTTTTAGAAGCCCATCTGATAACTGTTAGAACCCCATGTGATGTGGGTAGTTATCACACAGGCCGGAACACCCACATCAAACGTTTTCCCAGCCCAGGTATGACATAAAGGATAAAAGGAAAATATCTAACATGCTCCAGAGCAAAGTACAAAATGTACTTTGTGATTCGTAGAAGCACAACTAGTATAAATACAATCATGTACATGTTTAAATTTACTATTGTGTACATTACTGATGACAAGAGTAACTGTTGTACTTGTATCTTTTTCTTTTTATTCAGTCCCACCCACAGACGATGGCGATCAGGGTGGAACCAATGAAGTCAGTGTAACTGTCAGGAATCCAGTCAGTCTGCCATGTGATGTTAACGCCATCCCCCCACCCACATTTACATGGATCAAGGACGGAGAAACCCTGTCAGGCAATTCTCTACAACATGTTGTCTTACCCTCTGGAACTTTGAGCATTGCTGCTATTGAAGTGGATGATGCTGGTATATACAGATGCATTGCAACCAATGTGGCTGGCAACTTCACAAAGGAGTTCCTTCTTAATGTCCATGGTGAGTATGTTTTTGGTAGCATTTGTATATGTGTATGTGGTTTAGCACGATAACTTAATTGGTAACATTTGTATGTATGTGTGTATGAGCACGTCGGCAGAACGTACTGCGCCTGCGCAAAACCCTGATTTTTCACGTTTTTCGTTGGATGCTTGGTCAACGTTGCATCAAAATTTTGCCTGTTGCAGACGATATCTTTTTCTATACAACAGCTGAAAACTACAGACAGGCTGTCAACCTTATATGCTCTAATTCGACCTTATATGAGACGTTCTCCGAAAGTGCTATGCACAATACATTACGGGTTTCGCGCAGGTGCAGTACGTTCTGCCCACGTGCTGTGTGTATGTGGTTTAGCACGATAACTTAATTGGTAGCATTTGTATGTATGTGTGTATGTGGTTTAGCATGATAACTCAAGAAGCTATGGATGGATTGTCATGAAACTTGGTAGGTGGGTAGGTCTTGATGAGACCTAGAAAATGATGTGATTTTTGGCAGCTTGTTAAAGTACTGCAGTGGAACTTCCAATTTTGATATCTCGTGATCTGTACATTCTAGGGTCACATATTTTGGTTGGTAGATAACTCTTGTGCTCTGGAAGAAGTGACATAAGTTTGGGCCCCCTAGCAGCTTGTTCTGGAACTGCAGGGGAAGTTTTTTTTAATTTTCAAGAGAGGATAACATAAGAACTAGTTGATGATCATCATGATTTTTGATAATTATGTCCATGTAGGTAGCGTACATTGTAATTAATTCCTGTTGACACACTAATGAAAATTTAATTTAATTTTGCAGTTCCTCCATCTGTTGGAGATGGCACAGTGACCATGAGAGATGTTACTGTTACATTGGACGATTCTGTTAGCCTGGATTGTTTGGTTAGTGGCGTCCCAAGACCTTCTGTTGAATGGCTGAAGAATGGAAAGGCTGTACAAGTCGGAGGTCAAGTCATACTCAAAAATTCTGGGGAGACACTCCATATCCCCAGAGCAAGTCTTCAGGATGGGGGAGTGTACATGTGTGTTGCTACAAACGTCGCTGGGGAGGATACTCAATCCTGGGCCGTGACAGTGTTTGGTAAGTTATAAGACAGGACGTATGCAACTGGTTTCATTTCCTTTCCTTTTTTCATTGCTACAGACATTTTTACGTTTCTTGCTTATGAAAAAACACACATTTAGCCTGGTATAAATATTGTGCCAGGCAGCGGTGTACAAAAGTGGTTTTGCCTCATGTGTAAGTCATACTGTTACTGTAGTATCACTGCTGTTATTTCCAGTACTTTCAATTGAAAGCAGAAATTACCTTTCAAGTACAGGAATTTGGATTGTGCTCAGTTATTTTTCAGAACATATATTCCTGAACATGTTACAGTCAAAGAGTTTCAAAGCCACTCAACTTCCTTTTATGCTAGCATGAAAGTTAATCTCCGTTGGTACATGTAAATTACATGTTCTCCAACTCAAAAAGAAATTAACTCACTAGGATTTTCGACCGAACTTCTCAGTCTTCAACAGCTATCTGACCCAAGTGCTGTAGGGGCCTTGTCAGGAGTCATACATATGGGAAAGGAAAAGCAGGTTCCAAGAACACAGGCAACCCAGCCCTGGATGTTCTGAGGTCTCGCAACACATTCACATTGACTCTCCAGGTCACACTGTGTCTCTGGAAGGGGTTAACATTTTAGTTACTGAACGCGAGTATTTTGTGAGAGAAGCGACAGAAGCCATCTACATCAGGGCGCATTAACCTTCTCTTAACTGAGACGGGGGGCGCAGTACTGACTTCCAAAAATTTTGACCCAATGCTGACGTCACACGCACGGAAAAATCAGGTGTCTACAGCACTTGGGTCAGATAGCTGATAAAGACTGAGAGATTCAGTTGAAAATTGCAGTGAGTTGATTTCTTTTTGAGTTGGAGAACAGTTTTAATTTTCATTATTCCTTTTATGCTAATTGCAAGTTGTTCTTTTGTAGTTCCTCCCAGTATATCGGACAGTCAGACCATGGTAACCCTGAGACCACTGGAGACGGAGGACGTCACTATGGCCTGTGAAGCTACTGGTGTCCCTGCGCCAGTTTTTGTCTGGTTGAAGAATGGCCATTCCTGGCCTGTTGGCAACAGTAGAGTAACAACAGAGATAGAGACCACCCTACAGAGTGGTGGGCAGAGCAGTGTGGCCAACTATCTCACCATCAGGAACGTACGGGTGAGGAACTAAAACATGTCTTCCTTGTATCTCCATTAATTTACATCATATCTGGAAAGTTCATCTGTGTTGGTAGAAGTCATTATGAAGCAGGTTTAAACTGTAATTTCCAACACAAGAAATTGGACTTTCCCAAATTTTCGATTGTACAACTCCAGTCTTTGCCAAGGAATGAGAGATCCACCACTTCACGTTATGCAGATGACACACATGACTCTGTGACGGGGGGCGCCACAGACTTTGCAACCTATGATCCACTGCTCACTGAGTCACGTGTGTTATCTGCATAACGTGACATCACAGAAGTGGTGGATCTCTCATTCTTTGACAAAGACAAGTTGAACATTTTGTACTGTAGAAAATTTGGGAAATTACAGTTTATACTTGCTTCATACTTGTCTCCATTATATATGATTCTGACCTAGCAATACCTTTTCATGTATGGCGAATTTCAAAGTGACTAACAGTTCAAGACATCTTCAATGTTGCAGATAGCCCTGCATACCTTTTAATAATGTATGTAAAATTGGAGTTGTACAGGTATTTCTGGTGTCTACATGTACATGTACCTGCACCTATACTGTATTGGGTATAAGGACTGTGCCAGCAGTATCAATTGGCAAACAAAGAATTCAAATATGATTTTTAACAGCTTCCATTTCCACCCATACTTCAATCAACTTTTCCGAGAATTTTGCATGCACTTAGTGTACATGTACATGTAGGTATGCAATAAAAAGTATTTTGAGGTCTGGTGTTAGTTAAAGTTAAAGGCATTTATTATTTACAATATTATTATGATACTGGAACATTAGTATCATGATCTTCTGATTTGCATGGTAGAAGTTTATTATAAGACTTAATATCTCTATGATACATGTACTTTAGACTTATATAAAATAAAACTCTAGTCGGTTGTAGTATATTGCAGAGACATGGCCTAAGTCAGTCAGTAGGTGTGAGATAATTGGTTTTACTAACACTTTCTCTGGCAGGTTGGTGACACTGCCATTTATAAATGCATTGCCAGGAACTCTGCTGGGGAGACTCACAAGGCTTTCAACATCAGTGTCATTGGTGAGCTTGATTCCTCCATTTCACTCATGACCTCCAAGTCATATGGTTTCCAGCTTCTAACTGCCAGACTGAAGGTCCATGATACTAATACATGTAGATGACATTCAGCCACACTTTGATTTTCATCAGTTTAAAGGCATCCAGTGCAATCTCTGGGTGGCAAAACAAAAAATATTCTGGATGAGGAAATCTGTCTGATATTGACATTTACTGCCATTCCTTAGCATATTTTCATCATCATTGCATACTTTGCTTTTGAAATAGCCCAGAAACAAGCTGTGTGAGCAGTCCCTTTATTTTTTGGTAACACAAAGGAATAGCTAGAACCAGCCTACGATACGAAACAATCGTTTTCCATCAGTGGCATTTAATTTTTGCCTCACAGATATCAGTATGCCATGGGATAGGATTGATTCAACCAAGAAGGTTTAAATTCTACCTCCATGATTCAACTTACTACATTAAAAAAAATGACCAGAAAATTGACTTTGAAAATCCAGTTTTACTGCCCTAAAATCACTTTGGATGCCTTTAAGAAAATAAAATACTCTCTCTGAACTACAGGCAACAGTGGTGGGAATGTAGAATGGGGGAAGGGGCAGTCAATAGTGAAAAAAAAATTAAGCATTCATCATCAACTACAGATCCGTGGTCATTTTATAAATGTCTGTCTGCAGTTCTGATTTAGACACAATATGTTGGCTATATCCTCCCTCATATTGACTGTACACCATGCTTGTTTTGTCAGTGAAACCTCAAATCTCTGGGCCTGAGCCACCTACTCCCATGATCGTGCAAGTTGGGACATCCCTGGCCCTGGAATGCATCACCAATGGAGTTCCTGCCCCCACAGTGCAGTGGAGGAAGGACAGCGCCGTGCTGTCTTCAGATGGACGGCTGACATTGTTGTCCCGAGGACAGCTGCTGAACATCAACACTGCAATCCAGAATGACGAGGGGCTGTACACTTGTGTAGCTTCAAATGAGGGAGGGCAGGCATCCAGGGACTTCAGGGTTAATATTCATGGTAATAATGCCACTCGAGCTTTGTAAGCCTGCCCCACAACACAGTTCAACGGCGTCAAAACTGTTGGTATTTTCCCAAGCTCTGTCCTTCGTAGAAAATATGATTGTTAAACTATTTTCTGACGAAGTATAGTCAACCATTTGGGCCTTATATCAATGTGGCACCCTGGGACTGCCCTTATTATAATTACATGTATAGCGTGTTTCCTATGTATTTTTGACACCGTCAAACTGTGCACGTGCTGTGGGGCACACTTACGTACCTGCACTCTGTCAAAAGACTGTCAGAGTACCAAAGCAAGTTGAACACCCAGGAACAGCCAAACCTGTTCAGGCAATCCCCTCCCAAGGCGACCACCTCCATAAGATGGCCAGTTATTCTTGATCCCTTGAAATTTCCCACTGTAATGTTTGTTAACTGTTTTTTCACAATAATTGGCAGGAAATGGTGGGGAAATTTGCTACTTCTTGTTCGTATTTTCTTCTTGTTGTCATTGGTAATTTTTCTGCCACCCATAATGGGTGTGTTCCTTGGTTCCTACAACCACAAGTCTTGTGGTACATTCCCAAGTCTTGTGTTACCGTAGTGCTTACTAAGTGTTTTTCTGTTCAGTTCCTTCTCAGATAGCAGGTGCGGACATCCGTGAAAACATAACCATCATAGCTGGTGACGTTGTGGAACTGCAGTGTGATGCCGGCGGGAACCCCCAGCCAGTGGTCACATGGACCAAAGTAGGCCACCGTGGTGGTGACACACCCAGATGGAAACTTCTCAATGAAGGCCACACTCTGCAGATAGTCCAAGTCCAGCCTGACGACAGTGGCATGTATCTGTGCACAGCCATGAACAATGCCGGAGACGATGAGAGAGAATATTTTGTCAAAGTGCTTGGTGAGTGCAACAACATTTTCAAGAAAGTTCACAGATTTATTGAGTTTATTGAGTTAAAACTCTCCCTTAGCTGCCCACCCGAGGGTGACAGCTACATGTATTCTTCCAGGAGAGAGTATACACATAAAACGTAACAATACATCAACATGCTCATATATACATCAACATACACAATATATACATAATAATATACATGTATACAATCTTTAATTTACTACCAATTCTAGATTCTATACAGTTTGTTTCAGTCTGTCTTTGGTAAGAGTTTTAAATCTAGTAGGTACTGACATTCTGATATGATATGGAATTTGAATTTGAATAGATCTTGATTTTTTAGGAATATATTTCTGTATTTATTCTATCAAAACTTGATGACGATGATGATTGGATTATTGACTACTCACACAATCTGACATTGGCAGTCAGCTGACTGAATTGGCATCAGACTTTACAAAAGTATTGAAATCAATCAAGTGGGTAAAATCTCGTATTTTAACCCATCAAAAGTTAAAACCAGCATATTTAAAGACGGAGTGCAAAAGAACAAGGATTCAACGTTGCGACATTCAAGTCAGAGCATATACATGTAGGTACAAATAAAATATTTCTAACTCTTTTAAGACAGTAATATCAATGTTCATCAAATTCGAAAATGAATACACTTAAGTCCTATTTATTCTTCTTCAGTACCTCCTACCATCAGTGGATCAGATGAAGATGTAACAGCAGTCGTCAACAGACCTATGGAGCTTCTGTGTCCGGTAGAGGGGATTCCCACACCTCAAGTTAGGTGGCTTCACAATCAGCAACCAGTCAACCAAGACGAGAACATCCGCATCACCAGGCAGGGCCAGACACTGTCCATAACTAGTGTACATGTCTCTCATCAAGGCACGTTCACCTGCATTGCGAGCAACATTGTTGGGGAAGGGCGAAGAACCTTCAGGTTCACAGTACAAGGTATGTACGAGCTACATGCAAGTTGTAGCAGGTTTGGCCACGGTTGGCTGGTGGTTGGCTTTGGGAGTACTGTAGATCAGTAGTGGCCAAATTTGACTCAAATTTAACTGATTTGTGTCTAAAGCTAGGCATGCCCTACATGTAAATCTGGTCAGACTGCTGCCAACCTTCAGCCATTCTTCAGCCAACCTTCAGCCAACCTTGGGGTTTGGGGAAGGTTCTGAATGTGTGACAGGGCATATTATTCGCTTCGGCCAATTTCTACTATTTTTCCAGCAACGCATGGAGTCTGTAAGCTAGAGACTATTATAGCAAACATTGTAAATGATGCTGCCTAAATTCTATTCTAAAGATTAAGAAAGAAAAATTGTTCATGTTTCTGACCTGTACTGTTAATGGCCCATTGTTAGTATTAGTACACATTAGGGAACTTTACAATTGTCAACTGTCTTTATATCATTAATTATGGTTTTTCATTCAACCAACATTCAAATGTGTTTATTTAGTGTGCAGTAAATTGTTTGAATGTCTAGCCTCTACCAGGCTTAGCTTCAGAAGCAACTGGAGAGAGTAGAAATTGGTCAAGTAGACGGATACCACGCCAGGGGAGTTGGTCTGCTAAAACAGTCCTGTAGCAGACCAACTCCCCTGGCGTGGTATCTGTCTATTTGACCAATTTCTACTCTCTCCAGTTGCTTCTGAAGCCTGGTAGAGGCTATTCAAATTTGTAATAGACACCATAATCAACACCATCACAGACTTTCAGTTACCAGGCAACAGTGGTCGTGGTAGACCTAATATAAGAAGACTTGGATGTAGTGCATCCAAAATGACATTAGAATGTGTGGACTGTCCAACATTGACCCACAGGACAGGGTCCCATGGAGACATGGAGTCCAGTCTAGCCGACTGCTGCCCACCCCTGAGACAGGGAAGCCGACAGCAGAATTATCAAAGCCTGGATATGTATCACATTGTATGTATGTATGTATCTGACACCTTGGGTCTCCTTTTCTCAGTTCCTCCCAAAATAGCTATCGGTGAGGAAACGACTGACGTAGCTTCCTTGTTGGAGAGTCCACTGCAGCTGCACTGTAACACCTCAGGAGACCCTCCCCCGTCCATCAGTTGGCTGAAGGAGGGACTGCTCATCACACCGGACACCCCGGGGGTGGAGATCCTGGGCAACAAGCTGACCATCCTGGCGGCAGGTCTGCAGGACAGCGGCAGTTACACCTGTGTAGCAAACAATGCAGCTGGAGAGGACGACCACAACTTTGATGTACGGATACAAGGCAAGGGAATTACCAAGTACATTTGATTATACATAATAATTATGTACATGAAGAATCTAACTCAATAATGCAATGACTTACATATCTTAAGATGTTTATTGTTTCTTACAATTTCAAATGTACATTGAGAAGGAAAGACACAGTGTGCCTTTCCTGAATGACAACAGTGGTGGTCACATAATATCACAGTGCAGAACATTAGATCTACAATGTATGTACATATAAATTACACATGTTAAAACAGCACTCAAAATTATACAATACAATATATTGGACTACATGTAGTTGATCTGAAGGATGATCTGATGTAGTTTTAATCTTAAATGATACATGTATATTAGACTGTATTAAATACTATAACACAATGCTCACAGTTTAAACTTCAAGAATTGTGTTCAAATCTCTTATTGTTTATTATTGTTTATTGTCATTTCGCACATAAAAAAGTAACAGTATAAAATGAAATTATATACAAAGAAATATATGCTGGAGAGCCCAAGAAACCTAAAGGTTTGTCTAGTGGGCTCTCCCAAATCCTATTAATTTTACGTTCTCTTTTTACATACATTTATTACATTTTCATTTAACTTGCAATGTTTTTAGGGACAAGCAAACAAAGAAAAAAATTAACTCAAAATAGGTACAAATAATCTCTTGATAGATAGAAGCAAGTTACATTGGGTTTGTCATGTTTGTTATTGCATAAACTGGAGGAGTAAAAAAAGACATTGGCAAGAAATTTAATTTGCACATATTTTTTTGTATGGACTCCGAGGAAGATTATGAAGAGATCAGATGATATTTACTTTGTTTGTTTGATTCTGTAGTTGTACCAGAAATCAAAGGCCCAGCATCGACAGATGTGCGGACTGTGGTGGGGGACCCTGTCACTCTGCTGTGTGAGGCTGAAGGCCAGCCACCACCATCCCTGCTGTGGCTGAAGGATGGTCAGACCTTACCACAGATATCCAGGTTTGTTTATTTGTTTATTTGAGTTTACCACAAGTACATTGTTAATACAAATGTATACAAGTGGAAGGGAGGACAAAACAGGTGCATAGACACCTTTGCAAAGTTGTCCTCCCAAACACTACAATATAATACAGATTACTTATATTAAATACAAAACAGATTACAATTATCATAACATGAGATACAAACTTCTACAAAATACCATACAGGTTAAGGGTTCTCAGCAATGGCCGGAAGCTGAGGATACTGAGTGTCCAGAAAGCCGACAGTGGACTGTACACCTGCATCGCCAGCAACGTGGTCGGAGAGGACCAGAAGAACTTCATCTTGACTTCTCTTGGTAGGGAATACGTTTTCTCCGCAGTGTTCTACATGTAGCCAGAATTCGTCTTTCCGTCATTTGACAGAATTTTGCCGCTCATGACAGACAAAAATTTTGCCCAATCTGTCATCTTTGACAGACAAAAATTGGCATGTAAGGATATGGAAAGAGATGTCATTAAACTAAGCTTAAGTGTACCAGCAAAATTTGCCCTTCAAAATGCAGGAAATACAGCAGCCGACTTTAGACAACTGTCACTTGGATAGTGAATCATCAACTTTGTAATTCATGCAAATGAGGACCTTATTCGTATACAAACATGTACATGTAGTCAATTAGAAACTTGTACATGTATATTACGTCATACATAGTTTTACATAATACTTAATATCATTTGGCGAAGGTGTGAGGTTGCAGAACTCTAGTTTACAAATATATTGAATGGTTTATGATTATGAAGGTGTCTTTATGCTTACAGTACCACCAAGGTTACGAGATCTAGATAAGGACGTGCCCCAAGACATCACAATAATAGAAGGAGAGAGTGTGGAGCTCAACTGCAGGTCAGAAGGATCACCACCTCCTGTGGTCACCTGGCAGAAAGATAACCAGAACATCAACGTCAACACGTTAAACGATGGGCAAACTCTCATGCTGGAGAATGCTAGAGTGGAGGACTCAGGGGTGTACAGATGCCTGGTAGCAAACCCAGCAGGAAACACCACCAAGGTCTTCGATGTTTCAGTGCACGGTTAGTATACAATGTCATGTACATTTTAAAGAATCCAGTACATATAGATTAAACATACTATGAGAGGTCTACCTTGGATTGGAGTGAAACAGCAGTTCAATACAGTCACCCCAGTCCAGTACAAATTGCATGCCATCTATATTGCAATCCTGTTGAGAATCTGAAGTTCCATCTGTGTAAAGAAAGAATCTTCTGAGACAATTTGAGGGGAGAATATGCTTCATTGCTAATGTAGTGGCCCCAGTGATGTTTTGTTGTTTCAGAAGAAGCCATTTTTGTGCATTTTTCTCTTCAGTGGAAATATAGCTGTATAGGATTCCTATTTGGGTGGTATGCATGACAAAAATTAACAGGGTGGAGTACTCTGGTGTTTATATATTATGAAAAGACTGTTAACAGTAATTTCAATCATTTGTGATACAAAATGTCTCGGCTCGGCATTGCATACCATTTGATATAGTGCATAAATGGCTTTATGTCATATTCTCATAGCTGGGCTGCGATAATGTTAATTAGATATGGATGTTGTTGCCCACTGGGTTCTAACGGTAATAATGATCACACAGGCTTCCGTACATGTAAGTTCCGTAGAATAATTTGCGTTTCACGCACACCGTGTTCCCCACTTTCGAAAATTAGAATACCAGATTCAAACGTTGGAATTGATGTTGTTACAATTTTTTCTTTATAGGGACACCAATTTGAAAGTTTCTCAACTTGAAACGTGTGTCTTCTCTTTTTCTTACCTTTCTCAGTGCCTCCTGTCATTTCAAGTGTGGAGTCGTCAGTGACAGTAGGAGTTGGAGAAGCAGCTGTACTGACCTGCCAGGCAGAAGGCGTCCCTCATCCAACCATCACGTGGCGCAAAGATGGCGTGTTCCTAACCAACTGGGAGAGCGCGAGGCACCAGGTCCTTCCCTCGGGATCTGTGCAGATCTTTTCAGCCAGTGTCCAGGATGCTGGTCTGTACACCTGCATGGCCTCGAATGAGGTTGGCACTGACCAGCAGAGGATTCAACTCTTTGTTCATGGTTAGATGTTTCTATCATTTTTTGTTATTGGATTGTGGTGATTTTTTATGTTTGACATGATTAGATACCAATTATGCAAATCAGAACCTACTTTGCATAATTAGTTACTGAATTCTATATTTATACCATATCAGGGACCATTGCAGCAGCATTCTTGATAAACTCAGGACATTTGTCTAATATTAGTAGTTCATTTTCTTGTAATCAAGCTGCATTTTGCTTTGATTCTTGAACGTTAAACCATAATTGGCAGCCATTCCAGTGGCATTTTGACTACAATAGAGGTGAATTACAAAATGTAGCCCGACCTGATGATGATGACAAAATATAGTATGGCAATTGAGGCTCCTTCCTACCAGAATTCAGGCAGTATTCAGCCAGCAATCGAACTGCACTCGCGCAGCATTTGTAATCCATTCTAAGTATCTTACTGCATTCCAAGTTCCAACAGTATTCTCAGTATTCCTACTGTGTTACAGCTTCATTCCAGCTGCAATTTTGAGTTCGTACATACATGTACCTTGAATATGCAAGAATCATTCGAGGCAGGTTCAAGCACATTCCAAGTACAAACGTGTATTCCAAAGGCATTCTAACAAAGCTGCAAGATGTTTGGTTCTTTTGAAATTCCCATGCACTAACTTGAATGTTGTGCAAATTTTGCAAAAGTCTTCATTATGGCTGGTTCATGCTGATCCAAATCATGTCCGGTATAAGAAACAGTACAAAAACTTTCAGGAACAGGAATGTGTCACTTCACATGCATACATGTACATGTACATGATTGTATACATTGTATATTCATTGTATATAATGTACATTTATATCATACCCGGGCGGCGATACAGTGTTCCCGACCCAGTCGTACTTTACTGTACGACCGGGCTTCCATAGAACGATTCAAACGCGTTTCGCCCCAACCGTGTGCGCCACTTTCGAAAATTCGAATACAGGATCTGGACTTTGGAACTGATGTTATTGCATTTTTTTGGTTTAGGGACACTAAATTTACGCTCATTTGGCATTGAAAGGCGTGTTTTCTTGGTTGGGTATGACATAAATACATGTAGAATACAACACGGTGTATTCCGCCTCGCCCTCAGTCTCGGCCCTCCCGCGAGTTGGATTCGGCCGGAGGGCGATTCGACTCACGATCGGGCCGATACCTCGGGCGATACAGAATACACCGTGTTGTATTCTATATGTATAATGCATGTATATGTATATGTATATGTACATCAGTACATGTAGGTAACATGTGTCCTGAATTTTCATGTTACATGTACAGTTACTGTTAGTAATACAATGTACATGTACATGACATTGTACAATTGTAGCTTATAAGCACAAGTGGAATGATGAAGTTAATAAACAGCAGCTGACATTTGTACTCTTTTTTTTTCTTCATTAGTACCACCAACAATAGGACCAGGGGCTGCCTCTGTCACTGCCTTGGTCAACTTCCCAACATTACTGTCCTGTGAAGTTACTGGTGTTCCTGCTCCAACTGTTACGTGGTACCATGAAGGTAACAATGCAATTGCAATGTACATACATGTATTATTGTAGTAAGAGCTAATTATTAACGGTCTCTCGGAAGTCATCGGCTAAGTTCAATATTGGTCCAATGTTGATTATGTTCATTTATTTCTTAACAGTCTGGTATTATTGATAAAAATTTGATCATGTTTATTGATATTTCGTGACATTGTGTGGTGTAATGGTTAGGTGTTTGAACCGGAACCCATAGATCCTGGGTTTGAATCCCCTAATAACAATGTTGTGCCTTTGGGAAAGGTACTTAATGTTTCTTTACTTCACTCAGGTGAAAATGAGTACTGGTACCTACAGTGTAGCTTCGGTTAGGGACATCCCTTGGATAGGATGTTAAATGGAGGTGCCGTGTTTTGGGGAGAGCCACACCCCACGCACGATAAAGAACCCACCACACCTTTTGAAAAAGGGTAGGGGCATGCCCCAGTGTGCGATGGTCCAAAAACCTACTGTCTAGAGTTGGTGATTCACTTCAAATCACCGGACAGAGGCCTGGCAAACCAGTCTCGGATCAGGCACATGGTGTGATTCACACGGTAATTCACCCGGACGGAGGCCTGCCTCACCATGACTTGTATCATCCAACGAAAGGGTATATCACCCCGTAAGGGGCAGTAACCCCAACCAATATGGTTGACCAATGATGATGATGATGATGATTAATACTTATACCTCATAGTATCGACCTTATCTGGGCATTTACCTTATGCAGTATTTCCTTTGCAAATCGCTAGGTGGCGCACGTATACAAAGCTTAATCGCAAAGCATTCTGGACCTTAGATGACGTAACCTTACCAACACCGCCATTTTTCTTGTGCGAGCGCAGAAGGTGGTGTTCGTTTTTAAACTCCTCCAATTTTCGACTTTTTTCGCCAATATGCTGAGGAAGAAGGACAAAATTAAGTCTGCCACTCGTAGTGGCGACCCGGAAAGCCTTTCTGACGACCATCTGAGTCGTAGCGGCAGAAGAAGCTGGCTGTTTTCCAACATTCGACAGTCAACATTTTCTGGCAGTGAAGAAGGGCGCTATCACGCCTGCACATGTTTATGCCAGCAAGAGTTGGGAGAGCGAAATGCACCCTCTCTTATGCCAGCAGAAAGAGGTGGGAGAGCGAAATGCACCCTCTCTTTGGGGTTCGGGGACCAGGAATCCAAACCCCAACCTTGTTTAGCTGAGCTGGAGCGAAATGCCCACACAGCGGCCGTACGTGGCATGGTGCCGGTCAGCAGGAAGAGAAGGGAGAGCTAACTGCACCCTCTCTAATAACAACTGGAAGAGTTGGGAGAGCGAAATGCACCCACTCTTTTGCATTCGGTGAGTAATTTAACCCGAAATTTCTGATTTTTAGCGGGGATAGAGATGCCCCTACACTACAGCGCCGAAATTATTTGGCGTGGAATAAGGGGGTGGGGGGCGGCAAACAGTCGTTCCACCGACCTCGACCGCATGCTGGCGGGTTGGCTTCCCTAGTCATGCCTCGCCTCGAGGTTGGGGCCAAGACACCTTCCACCCTTTTCACTTGGTGTCGATGCTGCCAACTTTCTTCAGTAGCTCAGTTCCGACCTGGGATTTTCCCAGGTGTCCGGTACAGCCTGTCAACCACCTACCGTTGACGAGGCAGTTGCGTCGACCAGCCGACAGTGTTCGGAGGAGGGTGAAAACGACGAAGGTATTTATAAAGCCTTGTGTCTTGACATGTCGTACAATTGGAAAGGTAAGGAGTCTGAGATTCCTGAACATGTCGCTATTTTTTCTAAGCGAAGTTGCTCAAACTGACGTATTCTGAGTGTAAAGAGCGGAAGGGAGCCTATCCTGCTCCACAAATGTTGAGCTGGCACTTCGGCCACTGACCCTAAAACCGACAGTGGTTATATTTACAATCCTGTTGTGACCTGTACTTAACCCAAATGGTATATGTGTACAATAAAACTTAAGGTCTTCATTCGTTCATTCATTATTGATTAATCCTGAGGAAGGTATGCAGATTAAACCTGACATGGTCAGCGTTGACATGAACATTCCATAATTTTTGCCAAGATGAGACTTTTTGCTGCAAATTCCTAAGTGGAATTGTAGATGCAGTTGCAGTGTGCAAGTGTTCAAATCCTTGTTGGTGTTTAGGGGATTTTGTGTCCTCTACCTTGACTCAATTAATTTTTAACATGAACTTGGTTGTAGTTATATGGAACCGGACATGGAGCATGTCAATAGTGCCAGTTACCTACCTGTTCTTCCAAAATTCCTTTTGGTGAAGGTTTCAGACCAGACGTACCTTGTCGAGTGCATCTAGAGCTAGGTACAGGTCAATCCAGCCGTTCTTAGTAGAACATGGTAATTGCAGACGCTAAAGCATCGAGAATAGGCTAACCCCCCACCCGCTTAGCGCGGTCACACATATGTTAGGCAATACCTAAGGGTTACCTTTTTGCCCTCCTAACCAAGCGACAGCAACATTGTCGAGCCTTGGTCTAACTCCAGGAGTAAGAACTTTCAGAGTTTCGTCCATGCAGGCCCAGTCGATCAGTAAATGCCCAGAGTTCTGTGGTAGCTCTTCCTTTTCCGAAAAATTTTCTCTCTGATCCAACTTGCGGGACAAACAGCTCATTTCATAGGTAGATGACTTTTTCCGAATAGTTCAGGGATTCCACATAGTGAGAGGCCACTCCTTTTTGGTGCTGCATCCAATTACATTGATGTGTCTGTAAGCCAACAAGGCCGAAGTTGTGTTCGATGAGGTGCAGAGTATGCTACTGAAGGGGCCGTAGTTCTCGTCAAACCCTGCAAGGGTCCGTTATTTGCAGTTTAGCTCCTTTTTAGCTCCATAGCTGGGGCTCTATGAGACAATTGCAATCAACAGTTCAACCCTAGTGTTTTTCTAAACCAATATGTTCTAAGCGTCCCTGTGAGTTAGAAGGCCTGGATCTAGAACTGTGGCAAAAGGAGATTTTTGGCTACAATTGATTTGGAATATTTGAGTCAACTTGCAATTGAGCATCACAGCAAGGTCAAGGGAACAATGCATAGAGCACATTGCGTTAGCCAGAGACCTTCTAGTTATGGAGGTGCTGTTTTTTGTTATCAATCTGGAAAAGTTGATATCTTCTCATCAAGCAGTGTCTTTGCTTGGCTTGGTCTGGGTTCTCGAACGTTGACTTTTACAAGGTACCTGCCAGTGGGTGCCTGCCAGTAGACAAAGTAGCAGTTGCTCCTGGTCAATCCTACTGGATTACTGTAGGAAGTGATAGGTGCCAGAGGGCCAGCCAGTGGGGTAGGCTATTTGAGTCTTCCATTTAAGTCATCCTCCCGACCTACTTCACTTCAGGGCCCAGAGTACATCAGTTTCTTAACCTGGGGCTGAAGCAGCTAAGCGATATTTGAGTCAGTCTAACTCAAGCTGCAGTGAACGACCTCCGGTAGTGGATCAGTCATTTGTGCGTAGCTATCTTCCCATAGCTTTTTGTTCGGCAGGCCTTAGGCTGTTTTTTGGTGTACATGGATTCCTCCCTAGAGAGATAGGGCGTGAATTCCAACGGTCACGAACAGGGCCGCGAGTCACAGCCGGAAGCACACATGTACATCACTAGGTCAGAGCTGGAAGCGACCTTCCTGGCAATTAAAACTTCACTGAGACACTCAGCATGTTCTTTAAAGTTGAACAATTCAACAGCAGTTGCTTATGTGACCCACATGGGGGATAAGGTCCTTAGAGCTGGCAGCCTTAGCCTTTAAAATATGATCATGGACCTCACGGAGAGGTTGTCTAATGTTGCCTGCATCTCATGTTCCTATATTGTCAAACCGTCTCCAGCGGGCGAATGTTCGCGGGTTTTTCAGGTCAAACTCGAGTGCAGTTCTGAAGTTGTTCAGTTTTTCCAGAGACTGATAATCGGTCGGGTAATAGCTGACAGTGGATCTGTTTGCATCTCTCTTATATATATGCAGGAGAATATGGGTATCTTGGCATCCAGACCCAACAGCAATGGCAGTGAATGCCTTGCGCTTTCTCTGGGACAGTCTGGGACTAGCATATACTTTTCCATTGAGTCTGGTGTTCAAGGTTCTGAGGAAGTTCAGTCAGATGTAGCAACAGTGTTTTTTGGTAGATCCAGTTTGGAGGTCTCAAGCTGGTACCCCAGGAGGCTGTGCATGTTGTTCAGGGGTTCAACTCTTCCTCTGCAGAGTTGGAATCTGTTGTAGTACCCGTCACACAACTAGAGAGAGACCCTATCCATCGTTGTCGGGTCCATCGTTGCCGCTTGGCCAATATCAGGCGTCAGTTGTAGACCTGGGGCCTTTCGGCCGGACCTTCAGACCTCAGCCTGTTGGCTTGGGGGGGGGAAGGAAGTCTTGACAATGTCAGTCAACTTGAGGGCTATGGTCCAGCTGATGTGATCGCAGGGGTGTCGATCACATTGTTCTGTAGAGTCTGTGGTGGAATATCTAGAATGGCTGTTCCGCCATCTTACGGGTACAGGATTATCCGCGTAGCACGTTCAGCTGTTCTTCAGTACACTTACCAGTGCATCATTGTAATGTGGTTAAGCCACCCTGTAGTGTCGAAGCTTATTAGATTAGGGGTGTGTTTCAAGGTTGTCTTCCTTGTTCATAACACTTTTCAACATGGATGTCAGTTGAGTGCTAGAGTACGTGTTACACTGTTGTCCAGCTAGCAGCCTTGACCCTTGTATGGAACAGCTAACTCTTAAGTTAGTGACTTCACTGGTGTTGGTGTCAGGTGACCAGGGTCAGACCAATGGGGTCAGACATTAGCTGCTCTTGCCTTTTCATTTGTGGACAAATGCGGAATGGTATTTCTTACCCTACTTAAGACTTCTCGACTAGAATAACCTGTGTGAAGTCCTTTGTTTAGCCGTTAGGCAGGACAGAAGGTTGTGTCTTTGTCACTACCCTAAAGAGTATTTAAGGTGTACTTCTTCCCTTCAGGAAGGGATGTTAGAGCAGGAGTTGTTCCTCTCCTACAGACCTTACAAGCTAGTTGGGTCTTCAGCACATGGTAGATGTGTGGAATCAGTGCTGGGTACAGCAGGCGTTGATGGTAATGATACCTTTACATCTCGGTACACTCAAGAGGGGCTTCAACTTTAGCAGCCGCAGCAGCGGGTGTGAGTGTGTCTAACATTGTGAAAGCATCGGACTGGTTTATCTTTCTGAAGTTCTACAGAAGAAACTCAGACTGAGTTACCTTTGGGCAAACTGTGCTGTCCACAGCTCTGAAGTCTGCATAAGGTAAATGCCCAGATAAGGTCGATACTATGAGGTATAATTGGAGATTAGACAAATTGTACTTACCATGAAGGATAATCCTAATTATACCTCATATGAGACCTTATCTGGGCATACCTTCCCGCCCTTGTTTGATCTGCAGCTTCCATGTAGCTGGTCAAGTACCCACCCATGGTGAACAGCACAGGGTCCTTTCTTACTCGCACGTCGTCAAATGGCGGTGTTGGTAAGGTTACGTCATCTAAGGTCCAGAATGCTTTGCGATTAAGCTTTGTATACGTGCGCCACCTAGCGATTTGCAAAGGAAATACTGCATAAGGTAAATGCCCAGATAAGGTCTCATATGAGGTATAATTAGGATTATCCTTCATGGTAAGTACAATTTGTCTAATCTCCAATTCTCAGAGAATTTGCCTGTAATACTTCAATGTCTGCTGATGATTCCTCCCACTGTACTGCAGGTGCACTGTTGGAATTGGATGACCTGAACTACCAGCTTCTGCCTTCTGGGTCTTTGCGCATCACAGCAGTGAAACTGTCTGATCAGGGCACCTTCACATGTCAGGCCAGCAACACTCAGGGCAGCTCGGAGAGAGACTTGATATTGCAGGTGCAAGGTTAGGACATTTTTTAAATATAAGAAACAACACCCGTGTATAGTGCTGTGTACCGGTTCGCTGGACTTGTAAAAACGTTTAATAGGTTCAAGTCCAAAAAAAACTGAATTGCAGGAACCAGTTCCGGACTTGGTTAGAAAAAAAACATGTCACACTCCCCTTTTCGTTCTGAACCACATAAAACCTTCCATAGATCTCAAAATCTGTGCTGCAAAATGAAGAAAACATTGCCATTGGGCATTGTCAAGTGTCGGGCTCCATGTTATGTGGCCACAGTTTCGCCCAGACAACATTGCAAGGTTGCCAACATGCAATTTTGTTTCCCGTGGGTTTAGGTCCGGACTTACAAGTCCGGAACTGAACCTAAACCTCTGTACTTTAATCCGGACCTGAACCTAAAAGTGGGTTTAGGTACACAGCACTTACCCGTGTAGGAATAGCATTTCAGTTGGGTTTTGTTTGTGTGGCACTGAATGGCTAAGTGGCAAGGCTAGCGGACACAAGATCGAGAGGTCACAGGTTCGATCCCTTGCATTCCTGGCTAGACGTTGTGTCCGTGGGAAAGACACTTTACACGACGTTCCTCACTCCACCCAGGTGTAAAATGGGTGCCTGACTTCAGTTGGGGAGGTAAAAGGTGGTGGAAGGATAGGGATGGGCTCTGCGGGGCTTCCAATACCATACCCCAGACACAGTGGACTAACAATTCCCATTGCCCCTATGGCCTAAAAAATGGCCATGGGACTACCTTTACCTACAGTTGTCTGTGTTCCTGAGTATAATATTTTAAAGGCTCACCTACTCCTAATCTGCCCTATGTTTTGGGCCCCCCGTCCATATTTGCTCCTTCTTCTCTAAGTAATGAAGATGGACAGCAAAAAAATAGAATGGTTTATCTAGTAAATTTAAGTCTTTTGGCTGGTGTTTGGGAGTAGGTCAACCATGTCCAGGGGTCAAATTTGACTCAAATTTAAATCAAATTCAGTTGAATCTACGTATTGAAAGGTACATGTAAGTGTAGCTTAAATCTGATCAGACTTTTCCGAACATCAGCAAACCTTGGTTGGTTGGTGGTCGGGGGAAGGTTCTGAATGTGAGATCACTGTTGTTTGAATGATTATGGCCTTGCCTACTGAGCCCCCCCCCCCCACACACTGAATAAAGAGACTCTTTCTACACAACCAAGTGTTTTATTCAGCCGACGTTTCGGTGACCGTCTGTCACCTTCCTCGGGGCAATTCTGACTAGTTCACATTGCACTGCAGCACACATTTTGTACATGTAGGTGTCGCTGCAATAGATGCGTTCCCAAACGTATTTACATACCTACAAGAACACAATCATGCAATGTTTAGGGAACTGTAAACTGTAAGTAACTGTAAAACACTTGGTTGTGTAGAAAGAGTCTCTTTATTCAGTGACTTACCAACCTGATGAAACTATTCCCAGAGCCCCCCACTATTGAGGAAGGTGGGACAGACAGTGTGGTGATGGTGGGAGATGCCGTCACTCTGGAATGTAAAGTGTCTGGAGTGCCCACCCCGACTGTGGAGTGGCTGAAGGATGGATCTGTTGTTGCCATGACTGACAGAACACGTCTGGTGTCTACAGGACTGCAAGTGAGTACAGCAATCCTGCAAATACAGTCAAACTTGTCTACATGTACAATGTAACTTAAAGTCACCCAGGGGACTGAGGAAAAGTGGTCTTCCCGTACAAAAAGCATGGCGACAAATGTGCAGAAAAATTTCCGCCAGTCCTGTTTTACAATATACATGTACTGCCCCATTAATCCAAAGTGACCCAGCCGGTGCCATTTTACATTGCACAATTTGCGCATAGACTGTCATGCTGTCAAAATCCATGGTCAACTGGCTGATTCTATCAAGATTTCTCGCTAGTTTAGTTATCGTCAAAAACCGTTTTCTGCCACACATTATTCAGCTACATTATACATGTATACATGTACACACATACATTTAGCCACAATACATGACGTCATCTTTACACTTCAATTCCACTAAACATGACATTAGTCTTCTTACAAAGAAAGTTTTTAAATAAGGTTTTTCTCCAGTGTGGAAACTTAAACTCTGTCTACCTGTTATGTCACAGATATCTTCTGCAGTTGTTCGAGATTCTGGCCAGTATTCCTGTACAGCTACTAATGCAGCAGGGACAGCCACCAGACAGATACAACTAGATGTACAGGGTAAGTCTGGACATTTTTCCCTTGGATCAGGCCTTCACATCTCACTCATTTTGAAACAGGATTTCATTATAAATATAATTTCCAACAGAAGAAAAAAAATGGACAAATTTTTTGAGCAAGTCCTTTTTTTTCAGTCTTTTTCAAGGATGAATCAGTCTTGAGTCTATGACACAACAGTATATTTACCTTCGCCAAGAAGGTTATGTTTTCGTAGGCATTCGTGTGTGTGTGTGTGTGTCTGTGTGTGTGTCTGTAAACAGTATAACTCGAGAAGGCTTAAATAGATTGTCTTCATATTTGGTAGGTGGGTACATGTAGGTCTTGATGAGACCTCGAAGTGATTACTAATAGATTTTGGGCCCCCTGGCGGCTTGTTATGGTGCTGCAGCGGAACTTCCGGTTTTGATATCTCGTGATCTGGACATGCTAGGGTCATGATTTTTGGAGGGTAGGTAGCTCTTGTGCTCGGGAAGAAGTGACATAAGTTTGGGCCCCCTAGCGGCTTGCTCTGGAACTGCAGGAGCATTTGTATGAAAATGTTTAAAGTAGGATAACTCAATAACCGGTCGACGGATCGTCTTGATATTTGGTGTGTACATGTAGGTAGCTTATGTGATGCTTGACATAATTAGATGGCAATTATGCAAATTATGATCTAATTTGCATAATTAATGAAGATTTTCTATAATTCAGCTACCTTCCATGATATGACTATTATACCCTGTAACATGTGTAATTAAGAATGAGAGTAACATCGCCATATATGAATTCTGTAAATGACGACCTAATTTGCATAATTAATTAGAAAATACTATAATTCCATAGTGGTTGATGTTGGCAATTTCATACTTGCGCATTTTGAAGTTGACTGGAGGTGAACATCATTCAACATAACTTATTCAAATCAGTACCTCATTTGCATAATTTATGAGGAAATGCTAGAATTACCTTCGTTGTTAAGATAACACTGTCATTGGGAGGAGAATATGATCAACTGATGTAATTCATGCAAATGAGGATCTTATTTGCATAATTAGGGGTGAAATCTATCATTCGTCAGTCATAAAGGGTAACCTCATTTGGCGAAGGTATGAGATCGTGGAACTCTAGACTTGTTTTTTCTGAGATTACCAGTATCTGTAGATCGGGTGACAAGTTAAGATTGTGTAGAAAGAAACAAGTGATTTAAAAACAGTTGGCATTTCGCTTATCTGGGAGTGCCCTGGGTACAGCAATAATGGTTACTGCTGTATATAAACCAGCATATTCCCTGCTGTACATGTACATATCAATGTTACATGCAACAATTTGAGCCCTAGATGCTAGTTCTTATACATACATGTAAGTATCAAAGGTTTTTTGGGGGTTGATGTGGTGGTGTATGGGCAACATGGTAAGAGACCAGATAGCCAAGAATGCACAAAGATCAAGGAGAATTGTGTTAGATGTAGTGGAGGTAGAGTTGTAGTGTTTTGTTATTATGATAAGTTAAAATGGGGAGAAACCCTTGGTTATACATGTATGTCTTGTGCATTGAAGAAAAGATCCTTAGAATTTCGCCAAACCATCTAATTGTTCCACTCTAACTTTCCCTGGAGAATGAGATACATTGTACATGTACAAATGTACATGTACAAATGTACATGTAGAACAAAAATGCAGCTGGAATACAAACAGAAAGAAGGCAGCAAGTACATGTAGTATCAAACCTGCAAAATGTGTCAAATTACTACAAAAAGTTACTTCATATTGTCATTCTTTGTCTTTGGTTACTTGTTACAGTACATGTACAATGCAATTCATGCTAACTGACCACAAGTGGCTTGGTGGATGTCATGACTTTGTGCAAAGTGGCATATGAGCTACCTTCAATGTCAATTTTTTTTACCTTTCACAGATCCACCAAAAATCAACAATGAGGATCCTACGGACGTTTCTGTAGTTGTGAACTCAGATGTCGTGCTGCCATGCAAGGTCAGAGGGAGTCCTCACCCCAGGGTGACGTGGCAGAGAAGAGGTCAGTATCAGTATCAGTTTTATTTAAAAATTGACTGGCATGTCACATAGCATATATACAATAAATGACATATGACATGAAGTATGTCAGATTTTCACATATGACACTTCTCAGGTTACATTACACAATCGATCATTAAAATAACAAATGTAATAGACTTTAAAAATCATTAATCCAACATCATTTATACAAACTGTTGTACATAAAATCATACATGTAATACCACTACTCAGGATGTTCAGAGAGCAACTTCAGTGCACGTGGTATAAAGGACTGCTCATGGCGCTTAGTTCTGCTAAATGTCGGGCGTGCCTGTTGACTATGTCTTAAACTGTAAGTGCTTTGCAGCCTGACACAAACGAAATCGTTGAGAGGTTTATCTGAATCATTCAAGATACGTTGTATGGTGCGTACAGTGGCTACATGTACATGTATGTTACGTCTCAAGGACAGAGAGGGAAGAGACTCAATTGGAATTCCAATAATCCTACAACAACAGGTCAGATTCTCCAGAGTGGCAACGGATTCACCCAGAGGGACGATGACTCCTTAGAAATTCGAAGAATAACGGTGGCAGACAGCGGGGTGTACAGCTGTGTGGCTCAGAATAACGCTGGTACAGCTGTTCGGAAAGTAAAGGTCTTTGTGCAAGGTAAGGATGAAATTATGATTAAGATTTCATACGACTGTAGAAATGATCTGCAAGCTCTTTTTGTTTTTAGTGTAGGTACAGCTTTTTTTACATTTCACTTCCTACATACTGCAGTTATATATTCAAATTAGGATTCAGTTATGCAAATGATAGTAATTGCTAAGAAAATGCTATAAGTCCGAAAACACTACAATTCTGCAATCATTATAATGGTAAATGATGGTAATTTCATTCTAAGACTTGTGGCATTTGCAAGTTTAGTAAAGTTCAAAAGTTGAACATTGTTAGATAACCATGCAAATTAGGGCCTCATTTACACAATTTATGAGGAAATGCTACAATAGTCTTCTTTGCAAAGATGAGACTTGCATACTTTGAACAACTTCTTTTTGTCTGGGCCTGTGTCTTTGAACCTATAAATCAAGATCCTTTTAATAGATTTGTCTGAAATTTGGCTTGTCAGTTTTCAAAATTGTACTGCAACCACCATGATTTATAAAATGTACAGACTCTTTATTATGTCTATACATAAATTTATTTGTTGAAAGTGTTGTTACATGTACAGCTATGAATGCAGCATAATTGCGTTGTTAGCAGATAACATGTATGTACAAAACATGTACTAACTGAAGTCCAACTCTCCACAGTACCACCTGTGATCGAGGAAGGCCCCCCCAGGGATATCATTATTACCAAGCAGGGCCAGCCGGTGACCTTACCTTGTAGGTCCAGTGGCAGACCACGCCCCTCTATCACCTGGGAGTTCGATGGGAAACCTGTCGTCAACACTGATTTCCAGCACCAGGTGGGGAAGGAATCTACACGTACATTGTGCAATGTGTCCCAAGTAATCTCCAAGAAGACCCAATGGTGGCAAGGCAGTATCCAACCGACATACCAACTCACAACTCAGTCAGCCTAAACAATGTTTATGTCATAACTGGGCCATGATAATGTTCGATATGGGTGTTCTGGCCCGTGTGATAACTGGCGGTATCACACAGGGTTCTATTTGGTTATCACAGTCGGGCTTCCAAGTGTTCCGTAGAATGATTTAAACACGTTTCGCATGCAGTGAATGTGCCACTTTCGAAAATTCAAACACAGGATTCGAACGTTGGAATTTTTATTGATGATGTTACAATTTTTTTGGCACATTTGGCATTGAAATGTGTGAGTATTACAAAAATAAAATACAACACGGTGTACAAAAAAAAATGTATTCTGCATCACCCTCGGTGTCAACCCTCGAGCCTCCTATGGGTGATACCGAAGACACTGTCTTGTATTCTATATGTACATTTACCCAGAAGTAAGTAAGGCTCTGTTTTTGTCTCTGACTGTAGATGCTGTTTTCTGGTGGACTTCAGATCCCCATTGCCCAACTGCAGCACACAGGAACGTATGTTTGTAAAGCCACCAACGAAGCTGGGTCTTCATCTCGCACCATTACCTTGGAGGTGCAGGGTAAGGACAGCCATGTAAAGGCATCAAGTTCAATTTCAGGGCATTATTTTTTTATGTAGTAAGTTGAATCAATTATCCTATCCCATAGGATACTGACATCTGTGAGGCAAAAATGCAATGTTACTGATAGAAAACAGTTGCTTGATCTGCATTTTGATTTGGCAGGTTCTAGCTTATTATTGGTGGTACAAAGTGTGTAATGGTGAGGAATGTGTGCTTGCGCTCTGCAATGTCCAAGTATTAATTACCCTCTAACATGTGATTTGTACTCTCTATTCGTTTATTTGTTTATTCCGATACACCTTTAGACAATGACTAATCTTCCAGGGTTCAAAACAGCTCAGCTAGCCAATACAATGTTTATGTCATATTTGAGCCACGATAATGTTCGATATGGGTGTTCTGGCCCGTGTGATAACTAGTTGTATCACACAGGGTTCTATTTGGTTATCACAAGGGCTTCCAAGACAAGTGTTTCGTAGAATGATTTCGCGTGCACCAAGTGTAACGCTTTCGAAAATCAAATACATGATTCAGACATTGGAATTGCAAATGATGTTACAATTTTTTTTTACAGTTATGGAGCCTGGGTGCCATCTTCCATAGTTACTGCCGGTTCCCTACTGTCGCTGGCTACCCCGAAACATGTGTGTTTTAAAATAGGATTCAAATTTGTGCAGACATTACTGATGAAGTATGGGTGTCTTTTACAGCACCTCCAGTAATCACACCAGTCCAGAGCCAGAGAACAGTTGTGGAAGGTCAGGATGTGTCCTTACCATGTGAGGCAGAGGGAAGTCCTGTTCCAGCCGTCACATGGCTGAAGGATGGACAGATGATATTGCCAACTCCAAGGATACAAGTCTTACCTGGCGAACTCACCATCAGAGATGCACAGGTATACAAGTATGAGACTACATTTGGTATGTGGCTAGGTATCTGCATCTTATTATCAAATTCTCCAAAATTATGATTACTTGCATCATGCTGTTCACAGACAGACAGACAGACAGACAGACAGACACACGCACACACACACACACAGATCCAAAAAAGGTAATAAAGCAATAAAAAATTGTATAGACTGTTGACCAGAAGAAGTACAATAATGGTCTTTCAATCAGTCAATCTACTGTAAAGGAGCTGTGACCAAACAGTCAGCCACATGTACAAGTATGTAACTAGATTTCTTTACTTGCAGAGAGACGATGGAGGTGAATATGTCTGCAGAGCTCTCAATGCTGCAGGGGAAGACTCCCACCCTTTCACACTAGTTATTTTTGGTGAGTTACCCGGTTATTATAGGTTGTGTTAATGTTGTCATTGGGTGTCTCTATTTTACTCAAGAGAAACTTATTGAATCTCAGACAAACTTGGTCAGAGAAGACAAAATGTACTGGAGGATGAAGTTTAAACATTCGTAAGTTAAGTTTTAACAGGTATGATAATACACTGTATAATTTTTTTATCAAGGTTCCAAACTGTTGACCAAATATGCCAAATTCTGTTATATTGAAATAACATGGCGAACTTGTTACCATGGTACATGTACAGTACTGTCATGCTTTTGTTGTCAGGTCTTATACATTGTAATATACACCAGTCTAGTACAAGGTCCCTCTTCTCTACTAAATCATGCTGCGAGCTGGCGACCTGTTTTACCCTGGTTTGCCAATAATTTGCTTTAGCCAATATCGGGCTGTGGTCCAGTGGATGTTAAACTTAACACATCCTGACTTGTAACTAATCTAGATCATCGTTATCCAACAAGAAATATTACGTGTTTAATATCAACTAATACATACATGAATCAAATTCTCTCACAAGGGTGGGTGGGAATGGGTAAATTCTGAACCCTGCAACACGGTATGATTTCTCTTAACTTTGTCCCATGTTGCTTTGTTGGTCTGGATGGAGTGATACTTAGGGTGTCCAAGTTTTTCTGCATATTTTTTTTTATTAACCAGCAAACCAACTGTATAAGGCATAACACCAGTTTGTACATTGAGACAGTACAAGCAATGGAAGACCAGGCTGGTGCATGTTAACATGCATACAAAGTGATTCTTGCAGAAGTGACTCGGCAGCTAAAACAGGTTTGGTAACCAGGCTAGATTTGTGACAGACATTGCTAACTTGTATCTTTGTTGTGATGTTACCAGTTGTGCCTTCGATGACACAAATTCCTGGGGACACGAAGGTTACAAAAGGCGGAGACTTCCAGCTGGAGTGTGCGGCAGAGGGAGTCCCCACACCTGTTATCACATGGACATTCCGAGGGAAAATTCTTCCAGGTACAACAAAAGACAGATTTGGTTTCAGGTTTATTCTTTTCTAAGGCCACGGCAATTTTATTTGTTGCTTCTCGGATTTTTTCAGAAAAAAATATGAAGCGACAGGGCGAAAAAAAAAAAATTAAAACAGGCCTGGGCATCCTATTATAGCCCCGAATACTAGAATAGGTGCCATGAAGTCAATACAAAAGACTGGGTTAAAATTTAAACAATGAATTTAAATTTGAACTTTTAATCAAACCACTGCATTTGGTAGATGTAACAACTGTAACAACTAGGAACTGTTGGAGGCAAAATATGAGCATTTTTTAGTTGATTCAGAACCAGAATTTTTTTTTTTGCAAATTAGAAAAAAATGAAGAGACGAATCCGAGAAGCAACAAATTAAATTGGTGTGGCCTAAACATCAAAGTTAAGGTAACCAAGGGTAGATAAAAACATTGTACGACCTCACTAGCGGTTGTACAATGTGGTCATGAAATTAAGGGCAACTACATAATTTTGACATGTACAATGTACTTGTTCATAGTAGACATCTAATGCTAGTTTCATTGTAAGTTGATGTCCATACTTTTCTGAAGCTATGTCTTTTGGCACAACACACCAACACTTGATATTCAAAATGATATGTCCGATAAATGGCCCTTACTGGTCTATGAGATCTTTAGATGCAGAAATAAAACACCAAAGACTTACATTTTGTAGCATTTCAACTGTTAAATCAAAACATTCCTGCCTAATTCACATCTTCAGCAGTCCTTTTTACATTTAGAGTTAACTTTCTCAGCTTTCGTTCACAATACCACAATTACCAAACCCGTCATAGCTCTCAATGAACCTCCCAAGCCCAGATGAATGTTAAATTTAAATGTACACTAGTATGGAATGATCTTCCCCTCTCCCTCAAAAATCTTACCTCCCTTCAACCTTTCAAACCATTAGCACGCATGTCAAACCGCACTTGGTAATTGTATTCTATGTATAGTTTTTACTGTGTTATTGTTTTGTAAATGTTTCAGGCGAGTTAAATTATGTTTTGTCAGTGTACAGTCATTGTTTGTAAGTGATCGATTTTGTAATAAGGACGTAATTTGGGTCATCCCACGAGTTCCTTACTGAAGAAAGATTTGATTTTTCAGCATCCAGTGTGAACGGTTACAGCTCACTGGTGGTGAGAAATGCCAGGAAGAAAGATGAAGGGACTTATTCCTGTGAGGCAGAGAACACTGCAGGCAGACGCAAAGTGGTGGCAGCTGTCAAAGTTAACTGTGAGTTCAATCCAAGGGCTTAAAAGTGATAAGCTTGACCAAAGGCATTGTGTAAACGTCATCATGGAAAGATAAATATGAGTTTTAAAATCATTGCTGTTGTCATGTTATTGCACCTGACAAGGATTTGGACTTTTTCTGGTTGTGCGTGTTTGTAACACAGTTGACTGTTTAATGTATGGCTTTGACACTGCAGTTAAAAAGAAGCTGCTGCATTTCCAAACGAAAAAACAAACAAACAAACAAGTGATCCAACATATACTTGATTTTTACACATAATGTTTGGGCCAAAAAAATCACATTCGTCAATAACATATTCATACTGTTACGAATATGTTATTGATGAAATTACTTTGTGATTAGTCTTTGGCCCAAGCATTATGTGTAAACATTAAGAATATTTTGGATCCCCATGTGTTTGTTTGTTTTTTTCTTTTGGAAATGCAGCAGCTATGGAACTGTGTCAACAGGAAATTTTACTAGGCTGTTTTGGGCCTTTTGTCACCAATATTGCTTAGTCGTACCTTTGTTAGCCAGATATTCCTAATACACATGTAAAGTTAAATGTGCATGTATTGTCTGATATTGGGATTTTCTTTTTGACAACCTGTAGCGTCTTTCACCTGCTTATGTTTGGATGTCTATCAGACACCTTCCTCAAAGCTTCTGACTGGAGTACTGCTTCTCACCGTTATATGTAGCCGATGTTCATGTAGGTGGCGCTTTTGTGGCGAGGACACAATCCCAAAAGTGCCACCTACATGTATACTGCTACGTCGGTTACATGTAACGGCGAGAAGCAGTACTCCTGTCAGAAGCTCTGAGGAAGATGTCTGACAGACATCGAAACGTAAGCTAGCAGGTGAGGGACTTTACTGGTTGTGTAAAAAGAAAGTCCCAATATCCTAATAGTATGTTCTACCAACCTGATGAAATTATTTTTGGTTACATACATACATACATGTATGTCTGTATATCAATAATGGTCTATATGGTCTATAATTATGGTGGTCTACACTTCATCGTCTAAAAAAATTATCATGACATGGTATGGATTTATCGCAAACCTAAATTGCAACACGACGTAACCCTTTTTACGCTTTTAATTTGATTCAAATAGAGATGTATAATATTGTAAGTCGTATGTATTGTACATGTACATGTAATTCAGCCAAAGGTTGCGAGGTGTCAACTGAAATAAACCATTCAATTATTCTTTACCATTTTTTCTGCCACAGTACCTCCAATAATCCTAGTGCCGCCGGAGAGTAAGGTAGTGACATTGGCAGGCAAGGTTGTCCTCACCTGCAGCGTGTCAGGAGACCCTGCACCCAGCATCCGTTGGTTCAAGGCTGGGGAGATTGTGGAATCTAGCAACCGTATCAAGCTGCTGGAGAATGGATCTCTGGCCATCTTTGGGGCAACAGTGGGTACAGGTTTACTACTCAGGGTTTGAAAGACATTAGACCCAAACTTCAGAATCTTAAAACAAGAAGTATAACAAAGATTTCTATTATTTGTCTCATACTTGGACATGCTGATACAAGAATATGCTGTATACTAGACTAAGTGTACATTTAATATCTTAACATGCAGTACGTAAACCTACAAAAATATTTGGGTGCACCGACAGAAAAAAAATTGGGTGCACAGCTCCAATTTTGGGTGCACCAAGGTGCACATGCACCCAGTATTTCGAGCCAGGACTACTTTAGGTTCTATCTAATTTTTTTCCTCCATGTGCTGTTACTAATTGATGTAAAAAAGGTGACAATGTTTCCCTTCTTCAGGCAGAAGACAAGGGCCTCTACCAGTGCAGAGCATTTAATGAAATAGGAAGTGTGGTAGGGAATGCAGAGCTTACACTACAAGGTCAGTATGTTTTCATTACCTGATGTATACTGTATGATATTAGAACATTTGCAACTGTTCGGAAAAGAAAAAGAAAACTTCCCGTACATGTACAAAATGTTTGCACGGAAACTTTTGATGAGATGTTTGATTATTTTATCTCATAAATGTAGATTATACATATTTCAGTCTGTCTGAAATCAGTAGATTATTGGGGCACTATGTCTTAATCTGCATTTTTGTTCTTATATTGAAATTTTATGTTTTTAGAAAGAACTTTGTACTTAGTCAAGAGATGTGTTTGTGTTATGGAAGGCTATATGTACATTGAAACAGTGAAAGAGGGGCTCCTAGGATTCAAACCCACGCCGAACCCAGGTTGCCAGCTCATGAACCCAATGCCCTAACTGCTAGGCCAAAAGGTCCGGACCAGTTAGACTGGTTAGACCGCTTGAACCTCACCGTTACAATATCAGGTCCCCAATATCAGACTCAGAACAACTTCCCTAGGCCTATAGACAACACTAACATTTTTGATTAATTTATAGAGCCACCGCAGATTGTAGTGGAACCCAAGAATGTAGTGGTGGACCAGGGTGGGACCATCATGGTGAACTGTGCAGCCATGGGAGAGCCAGCACCTTCCATTCAATGGCAGCGGGAAAAAATCACCATTATTACTGAGGACAGGTTTGTTACTAGTGGTGAACCCATATTGTTTCTTCTCCTCCTCCTTTTCCTGCCATTTCTTTAAATGGATTCAATTTCTTCATTTTAGGCCAAATGATCTGAAATTCGATATGAAGGTTATATTTGGGTTTTTACCATATACGTTTCCGCCAGACAGCCGTCCCGCTGTCCTTTGACGCCCTCTTCCCGCTGGGGATGGCCTAAGCCTGAGAGGAGGCCGTCCCAAAAAAAAAAGGATAATGCCAAATTTTTGCAAGTCTGTGGCTTGATTATGCGTCTGGGGTACTTTAAAGGGGGGCAAAACTAAATTTTTTTTAGTCCACCGCAGTGTAATAAATATACCACAAAGTACAATTCTTACTTGTTTTACATTAGTCCATGACAGATTAGCGTTGTTACACCATTTCAAACTCGCACCTTTAATCTAATTTAATCGGTGAGGTCTCACGTCCTTTGACCCTTGTGACGTCAGGTCGCAGCCACCACGCATCTCACAGCACTAAGTATCCTGCGACCTGACGTCACAAGGGTCAAAGGACGTGAGACCTCACCGATTAAATTAGATTAAAGGTGCGAGTTTGAAATGGTGTAACAACGCTAATCTGTCATGGACTAATGTAAAACAAGTAAGAATTGTACTTTGTGGTATATTTATTATACTGCAGTGGACTAAAAAAAATTTAGTTTTGCCCCCCTTTAAGTACTAAACATTAGAAGAAGAATTCACATGGGCATCTTTGAAGACAGGTAACAGTAAAGGGCACAGTATCTCAGAAACCCAGACACGGGCATTTTAAAGGAACGCAACACAAAATTTCAAATTCATTATTTTCCAGCAGTCTACACATTAAAAAGTTGATATATTTCAATTTTTACATTAGTTCGCCAAATAAGTACCCTGTGCACGCGTTTGAACTTCGCGCTCTCCTAGCTCGCTCGCCGCGATGGCAATGATTAATGCTTTGCTCTGACGTCACCGTTCCGAACCCACTCATATGCATATCACAGTCCAGTGATCTCCCAGTGACACTGCCAATATGCAAAGACATTTTGTAAGCGTGTTCGGAACGGAGACGTCAGAGCAAAGCATAAATCATTGCCATCGCAGGGGGCGAGCTAGGAGAGCCTGGCTGGAGTGGTGACCTGGGTCCTTCTGGGTTCCTCCTAAATACTTCTCCCTCCAGGGGGCGTGACTCCCTTTAGATGACTGCTCTGAGTCACCTCCTCTCTTTTCTGCCTTCCTCACTTCTTTCCCATTTCTTGGAAAGCTCCCTGGCCATTGACCACTTCCTATTACATCACTCCTCATAGCAGACCATCACTGTTTGCTGGGACTCAGATAATTAACATCGCTTAACAACTGTTAGAGTTGCCAAGCTACCATAGTCTATCCAAGCTTAGAGACATAGCAAACTACATAATACATGTAAGTAACCCAACCCCTGAAGGCCTGTCTACATGTATATGATAAAGTTTCTTAGTACTGTCATATAAAGTCAGGGTGTACATGGTGAAAACCAGGGGATTAGTTTTCTTCCTTATATCAGACAGGCATGTTTTTTGCTACACCCATATACATACATGTACAATTGTACAACTGTTACAGTAACTGTTTTTCTGTTTCTTTTCCCTTTAGGGTGACCATATTGCCCAATGATTCCTTACGTATAGAGGCTGCTCAGATGCCAGACTCTGGAAACTACGGATGCCTAGCTTCCAACGGAATTGGAAGTGGAATTTTTATGCCGTTTCGGATAACTGTGCGAGGTACATGTACATGTACAGTCATACAATAACTGATTCTTAAGCACCTTGAGACTGTATTTTAGTCTCAAGATGACACTCTTTGTGGATTTAGCACCTAGTGTGGGACATATCTGTCCTACATGTATATGCCACTATACATGTAAGTATAATACAAGATTATGTACCTTATCACTTAAATGTTTCTAAAATGCTGTTGAACCATAATATTTTGCCAGCCCTGACTTGAACAATGCAGGCTTACAGATCTGTAAACAATAGCCAACTCAATAGGAGAAATTTTGAAAAGAGAGAATTAATTTATTAATCCATATACATGTATAAAATGTCCAGACGGTGCTTTCTACAATGGCACATCTACAGTGTACTGTGTGATGTGTTGCTTCAAATTAAAACATAAACATTTGTATATGTGAAAGGGATCCATCTGATTCAGATTCAGATTTATTCCCAATGACATAGCAGGTACAATATAAAATCAATACCTGAAATTGCTTACAAAGCCGCCTTTAAAATCCAGGGATAAAAGTCATGATACAAGATGAAATAGAATTCTAAAAATCACAGTAGGTAAGAGTTGGTAATATCAAACACTATTTACAAAATGTTTCTGGTGTGAGCAGCAGACACGTACATACAAACCTATCTCAGTGCTAGCGTTACAAGTAAATTAAGGAGAAGTTTTGGCAATGTGAGCCACACACTATGTCCACACTGGTAAATTGGTGTAAATTGGCCCCTAATTGCAACTATAGAGAGAACTAGTTGTCAATAGCATAGAGCAGTCTTAAGGATCTTGGAATGAAAGACATGGCATGATCTGATTCAAGACCTTTTCTGTTTGCAGTACATGGTGGCTTCTCCCCCTGGCAGCCATGGGAGTCTTGCAGTACCACGTGCGGGGAGGGTGTTCAGACGCGCCGACGACGATGTGATAATCCTCCTCCTGCCAACAATGGGCGTTTCTGTGTCGGACCACAGACAGAGTCCAAAACCTGCAATCCCAGGGAGTGTGAAAGTGAGTGTACTGCCTACTGTTCAGAGTCTTCGGCTCAGAACCAAGAGGTCCCGGGTTCGAATCCTGCCTTGTCACCGATCTTGTGCCCTTGGGAAAGGCACTTTACACGACTTTCCTCACTTCACTCAGGTGTAAATGAGTACCTAGCTCAGGTTAGGGACATCCCTCGGATAGGACGTTAAATGGAAGTCCTGTGTTTGGAGAGATCCACACCCCACGCACGTTAAAGAACCCACCACACCTTTCGAAAAAGAGTAGGGGCATGCCCCAGTGTGCAATGGTCCAAATACTGCTAACTGGGAGTTGGTGATTCACTTCAAATCACCCAGATGGTGGCCTGGCGACCCCGTCTCGTATAAGCCACATGGTGATTTACATCATCACCAGGACTCCAGGAAGAATAGTGTGAATTGACACACTAATGGATATCCTTACCAAACCAAACTGATTTGGCAATACTGGGATGTACAATGTATAGAATACAACACGGTGTATTTCGTATCACCTGAGGTACCAGCCTGACTGAGGTACCAGCCCAGCCAGAGGCTGATCTGACCCGTGGGAGGGCTGGGACCGAGGGTGATGCAGAATGCCGGGTACACCTTGTTGTATTTTATTTATGTCATGATCATACCCACCCGAGAGAACACAAATTTCAATGCGAAAAGTACCAAAATTTTAGGAAATTTAGTGTCCCTGAACAAAAAAAGTAACATCAATTTCAATGTATGAATCCGGTATTCAAATTTCCGAACATATGGCGCACGGGAACCTTGGAACTACAATGTATGGAACTTTGTGATGACCAAATATAACACCCCGACATATTGAACGTTATCGTGGCCCAAGTATGACATAAAGTGTTTTATCATTGTATCATTAATCAGGAAAGGACATACAATGTAGAAGAAATCTTATTTCACAGAACCTTACACAATTATGTAATATTGTTCCTCTCAGTTGATGGTGGCTGGTCAGAGTGGTCAGTATGGGAGGAGTGCTCGGCAACTTGTGGTAAGGGTGTCCATCAACGTACCCGGTCCTGCAACAACCCAACACCTCAAAACGGAGGCAAGCCATGCACAGGAGAATCCACACAAGTCCAGGACTGCGACGCTGACCCTTGCCCTGGTATGTACATGTACATGTACCAGACTGCACTTTGCAGCTTGTGTAGTCCAGTGGTTAGCGACCTGCGACTGCCTCTGGAGTAAGTAAGAGATTGGGAGTTCGAATCCCGGCTGTTGTCGCTCACCCGACATGCATGCTACTGTAAAGGGTCACAGTCCTTAGGATGGGATGTTAAGTTGTGGTCCACTGTTTATTGTGCTTGTCTAAAAGAGTTAGGGAAATTTCCCCGGTACAATGAACCTGTAAATACTGTACATAGCGTCTGTCTTCTTCTGTCACAACCAGTGAAACTGGATCGAGATCATTTTCCTTTCCTTTTTTACATGTATGTGACATCTTATACATATGTAAACCTGACTGTATGACACATATGGAAGTAGGAAGGCAGGTACCTTTGTTGTCTTGTTCTTTGTGAAAAAAAATTATACTAAATGATAAACCATTTACTTCAGTGAACGGTGTGTGGGGCCAGTGGTCGCAGTGGCAGCCATGTGACGTGACGTGTGGTAAAGGTGCACAGACCAGACTGCGCAAGTGTGACAACCCTGCTCCCAGCCACGGAGGACTGCCGTGTGAGGGAAGTGCCAGGCAGACACAGATGTGTGAGCTGGACGCCTGCCCAGGTAACTCTTCCATTAAACCACACAGATTTGGTGAAAAGGCTGCAGTACTGTTTAGTGCTGTGTTCCGGTTCGCTGGACTCAGTTCCAGACTTGTTAGAACGTTTAGGTTCAAGTCCAAAAAAAACTGAATGACGGGAACCAGTTCCGGACTTGGTTGGAAAAAAACCATGTCACATACCCCTTTTGGTTCCGAACCACATAAAACCTTCCATAGATCGCAAAATCTGTGCTGCAAGATGAAGAAAACATTGCCATCGGGCATTGTCAAGTGTCGGCCTCCATGTTATGTGGCCACAGTTTCGCCCAGACAACATTGCGAGGTTGACAACATGCAATTTTGTATATACCGTGGGTTTAGGTCCGGACTTCCAAGTCTGGAACTGAACCTAAACCTCTGGACTTGAATCCGGACCTGAACCTAAACGTGGGTTTAGGTACACACCACTAGTACTGTTCTTAAATGCTTTATCTGCTCTTTTAAGTTACCAGTACCAGTGACTACCTTTGAAAAGAATTGTTATATTTTTCTCAGAATGTCAAAAAAATTCATCATGCAGCACTTGAAACTTGTGTTTTCTTTGGCAAACACCAAAAAATTCATCAATTTTAAGATTCAGTTTTACCCCTGTCCTCTTGAGTTTGATCTGTGGCAGAAGTCAGCACAACTAAGGTATGATTCCATCCAAAAGATTTCAAGAGGATCCTGATTGCAACATTATTATTTGCAGAACACCTCAGAATAAAGCCCCTGTCACACATTCAGAACCTTCCCCCAACCACCAGTCAACCAAGGTTGGCTGAAGTTCGAGAGCAATCTGACCAGATTTAGGCCACGCCTACCTTTCGATATGAATCAAATTTGAGTATGATTTGACTCAAATTTGCCCCTCGAACTTCAGCCAACCATTGCCGAACCTCCCGTACACACCCGAATGTTCTAAACATTTTGAAACATTCGGCTGGCGCAGCCCAAGACCAGCCAACCACAGCCGACCTTGCTCCCGACCTACTCCTAACCATGGTTGGGGGGAGTTTGACAGTGTTGGGCTCAGGCCATATTCGGCTATGTGTGACAGGGGCTAAAGTGAGGGCTATCCAAACAGCACGTCGGCAGAACGTACTGCGCCTGCGCAAAACAAAACAAAAATTTTCATGTTTTTCGTTGGATGTTTGGTCAACGTTGCATCAAAATTTTGCCTGTTGCAGACGACATATTTTCCTATCCAACATCTGAAAACTACAGACAGGCTGTCAACCTTATATGTTCTAATACACTGTATATGAGACGTTCTGCCAAAGTGCTATGCACAATACATTACGGGTTTCGCGCAGGTTCAGTACGTTCTGACGACGTGCTTATCCAAACAGTCCTTGTGCTGTCCAGTAGCACACAGTTAAGTAACTTTTGATTTGTGTTAGTGGATGGCAAGTGGACGTCGTGGGGCCCGTGGTCAGCCTGTAGTTCATCGTGTAACAACGGTATACGCACACGTACACGGACTTGTACCGCTGCGGAACACGGAGGGCGATCCTGTCCAGGAGAGGACACACAGGTGAATTTCTGCAACAGCTTACCCTGTCCAGGTGGGTACTAGACATTAGTGATTATTTGTTTGTTTGTTTGTTTGTTTTATTAGGATCTCCATTAGTGTAAATTTCACACTATTTTTCCAAGACGTAAAGCTAGAAGCCTCGTGTTTGAGGAGAGCCACACCTTGACCGCATGCAGTAAAGATCTCTCACACTTAGCAATAAGAGTAGTGGGCCTTCCTGGTTTGAGTGAATAAAACCTTACAGTCTAGCAGTGTTCTAGCCAGCCTGAAAGTTTCTTCTGTCATCTCAATTTTGTTGAGTGCGGAAGGCATGAGGTGTTGTGCCAGAGGCATGACAATCCTAGGGGGGGGGGTGTCTCAGGGGCACATGCTTCCCCGGAAAAATTTTGAAATGTTGACCCCCTGAAATGCTATTTCCTGCATTTTGTGGGGCAGATTTTGCTAGTAGACTAAGCTTAGTTTAAAGACATCTCTTAGTTTAAATTACATGCCGATTTTTGTCGTCAAAGATGACGGATTGGGCAGAATTTTTGTATGTCATGAGCGGCAAAAATCCGTCAAATGATAGAAAGAGGGACGCTTGCTAGAACACTGCAGTCTATGCCCCCAGTCTTAGTGTAGAGATGATAACTGGCATCCTTTATTACCCTGTGGTAAAAATGTACATTTATACTGCCATGCAAAAAAGAAATCTTCGTTTGACTACTTAGGAATGTAAAACATGTAAAACTGTTTAGTAGTTACATAAGACCTCATTGTATAATTTATTATTTATATACATGTAGTTTAGCGTATCTTAGCACCTTTTTGGTAGAACTGTTAAAGATATTAGTCAATACTTTGTATAATACGTGTAGAACCTGTATAGTATATGTACAACTGCTTATTGTACCTTTATAAATATAGTATAGCGTAGCTTAAAATTCACTGTAGAGGTGCACAAGCTCTTAGTCAGTAGTTCTATTCAACATTTTACCATATATAGTACCCGTTATTCAACATTTTACCATATATAGTACCCGTGGAACTTGTATATAGAATTTTGCTAGACCCATACCAGCTAGTATCCCTTTCTGTCTGCCATACATTGTACCAGTCCTGTTACAATTGTTGTGCAATAAACTTGACTTGACTTGTGATCACTCCCTGTGCATGGTAGTCCATGGTGGCTGGGGTCCCTGGACAGCCTGGGGCGGCTGTAGTCGTAGCTGTAACGGGGGACAGCGGAAGCGGTACAGGACATGCAACAATCCACAGCCACAGCACGGCGGCCAGTCTTGTGCTGGTCCAGCCACGGAGACAGATGGGTGCAGTTTTGAACCTTGTCCAGGTACAGTATTTAAATATGCTACATGTATCTGAACACAAGAATCTGATATTCTTCTTCTTTGGAATGACCTGCACATGGCCCCTCCCCTATTTTGTACTAAAACCTCTTTCTGTTCATACTTGACTGTTATCATATCTCTTATCATACTGCATGTGGTAGCCACGTTCGTATGCATATTGACTATAGGCAGTTGTTTACACCCATGACACGGGGTCAAATCGTGACCCAGCATATGCCTTGTATTGAGAGGTACAAGAATAATTCATTTAAAACTTTGGCTAGTCTGACTGTACATGTAATTAATATGTAAGTCATACATGATTGTCAAGAACTTTGAACTAATCGCATTTCACATGCAGCCCAATTACTTACCTTTTAGTAGATTGAATTATATGCCTTAAAATTGATTTTTTTTAAATTAATAATGTAATGTAATCGATCAGGTTTGTTTGCCTTATTTATTGTTTTACTGAATGCCAAATTTGCCTGTGCTTAGTCCATGGGAAGTGGAGCTCGTGGACGGAGTGGAGCGAATGTTCTGCTACATGTGGTCGAGGAGAGAGGATGAGAACACGAACCTGTAACAAACCAGAACCTCGGCATGGTGGCAACTCCTGTCTGGGGGACAGCTCACAAGTACAAGCCTGCAGGATACGCTCATGTAGAGGTAGCTGTGCTTCATACTTCTTACCTTTGCTTAGGCCACACCAATTCAATTTGTTGCTTCTCGGATTCGCCTCTTCATTTTTTTCTGATTTGCAAAAAAAAAGGTAAAAAATTCTGGTTCTGAATCAACTCAAAAATGCTCATATTTTGTCTCCAACAGTTGAAGAAAGTCCTTTTCTTCCTACTAGTAGTTGTTACAGTTGTTACATCTACCAATGCAGTGGTTTGATTAAAAGTTCAAAATTCATTGTTTAAATTTTAACCCAGTCTTTTGTGTTGACTTCATGGCACCTATTCTAGCATTTGGGGCTATAATAGGATGCCCAGGCCTGTTTTTATTTATTTTTTTACATCCGAGAAGCAACAAATAAAATTGGTGTGGCCTTATCTCATACAGGTGTCAGGTATTAGTCAAATAGTCCATGGATTTAGTTAAGTTGCTCCTTTGCTCAGTTGGTATCACTTTACAAACTGCCAGAAACAGTTGAGATCAAATTAGGGCTCACAGTGTACCTAAACATAACATCAGGTACAGTGGTTTAGGTACAGGTCTGGACCTGTACCTGTACCTGAACAATATGACAAATTAACATGTTCTTCTGAACTTCCTCAATAAAACGAAAAACAGTAAACTTGAGAGAATCTTTATTCCAAGAAAACAAAACAGGACAGAACTAGGCAGCCTTATGCCTTACGCCAAAAAACAGTTACTCAATCACCAGTGTCACTGACGAAAAGTAGTAGATGCTACCTGAAATGTCTTGCTTGAGTAACTGTTTTTTGGCATGGATGTCTATCCTTCACCGGCATATAGCCTCATGCCTTATTCAAACAAAACAGAACCATGTGGACTGTTTCTTGTTGCATACAATACAGTAACTATAGCTGTCCTTGCAAAATACATGTATGGTGCATATTACATGTACAAATGTAGTTATACTCCTTCTAGATGTCACTTTGGTCACCTCTGTGTCACATATGTACCCATCCGGTACTTAGTGATTCGGTATTTTATACATATTACCTGATTTTTGTGGTACTGTACCGGTACGCAGCCCTAGATCAAATGGTAACATGGCTTGCGTTTCTCAAGGTCTACATGTTGTTAGTAGCTGTTAATGTATTATATATTGTTGGAAGACTTACACCTGTAACTGGGATTCTTATGTCTGACATCTACATATCCTGGAGAAAGGAGAAAGTAAAGTCCTTAATCTGATTTTTTTTCTGGTGCCCACTTGTCCAGGCAGACCAACCCAGGCATATGGAAGCATCATAGGCACAGTGAACAACCTGGAGTTTGGAGTGGCTACCCTGTATGCCAACATTACAAAGAGCAGATCAGGAAACCACAGGGTGATAGCAGTGATGACAAATATACCAGCTAATGTCGGTAAGTTTCAGGAGTCAAACCTGTTCGTATTAAGGCATCCACTCAAGACTTTAGCCCCCGTCACACATTCATTTGGTGTGCCAATCGGCCAACATCTGCACATTTGCCACAAAGAATTTTTTTTTCCATATAGTATATATACATAGTATTACATGTATCAGATGACCAGTACATGTAAAATGCATCTTGCTTAGTAGGGACAGGATATGTAATAACTATGTAACTTGAGGGACTCTTAATTATATACATTTAGGTTGGTTCGTTTTTTGCTGCTCACCAGCAATCTGTGATTTCCCATTCGTGACCTACATGTATTCCCTGCACAGTAGAATGTACTTGTGATATGTAGCCTTGTTTGAATGTTCTTTGTTTTTCCAGGTTTTTGGCTGAGAAAACTTGTGTCCATCCTGACCCCTGTATATTGGACAACAGCACTGGAGGTGGGGGAGGCTGTCAATGGCTACACACTGACTAAGGGGATTTTCCAGAGAGAGACACAGGTGGAATTTCCCACAGGTATGGTAAAATAGTGTGTGATACAATTTTTATTATATCAGAAACCAATTATTTACCATCATGTCCAAAATGCACCCTTACTTTCCCACTATTCCTCAACAAAAGAAAACAATTTTCCTACTAAAATCAAAGAACCCACATATTATAGACGAAGTGGTTAAATTCGTCTCCCACTGCCTGAAAAGAAGAAGTCAAACCCAACAAAATTAGTACCATGTATGTTGTAGAATGTAGTATCACGTAGTCTCTCATACCATTGTATCTTCTTTTTCATGTTGTTTGTTGTTACTTGTTTGTACAATTTGCAATTAGCCCTCGGGCATGTGTTTGCAATAAACTTCTTTTATATATTTAGATGGAAAGTAGGTGTACTTTACATTTAGCAAAAATCTGCTTGGTGAGGAAAAATTGTATATTTAGCAGTTAAAGGCTTTCAATGCAATTCCGGGGCAGCAAAACAAGAAATAGTCTAGATGAGGAAATCTGTCTGATATTGACATTTACTGCCATTTCTTACCTCATTTTTGTCATCATTCATACTTAAATGTTTGAAATAGTCCAGAAACAAGTCACGTGAGGAGTCCTTCTGCTTTTTTTTTTTACCACCAATTAAATAGCTACGATACGAAACAAGCAACCATTTTCCGTCAGCAACATTGCATTTTTGCCTCACAGATATCAGTATGCTACAAAATGTATGGGATAGGGTCGACTTACTTTCATTAAAAGAATAACCAGGAAACTGTCTTTGAAAATCCAGTTTTGCCGCCCTGAAATTGTGTTGGGTGCCCTTAAGGTACATTGTATAATATTGAAATAATAAAACTTTTGACACACACACACACACATCTTCATGCCTGCCACAAACCTGTTTGCAGCTTTACACCTGTTCAGTTTACAGTGTTTCTTAATTTCTTTATTTGGATTTTCCTTCTCAGGAGAAACGCTGTACATGACCCATAATGCAAGGGGTCTGGACGACAATGGCGTCCTGCAGCTGGACATTGTACTGAAGGGTGACGTGCCGCGCCTCTCAAGTACAGCTAACATCATCCTAAAGGACTATGTAGAAGACTATGTCCAGACAGGGCCAGGGCAGATCTACGCTTTCTCAACACGGATGTTCACTGTGGATGGACATATGCAGGTGAGACAATCATTCTTTATTTGAAAATAAGAAGTGACATAAAGCCCAGGTCACTTCGGTCATTGCTGGCCGAACGTGCAGGGAAACAAACAATCACAAACATGTACATTGTACATGTACAGTAAAAAAACATACATAACACTTCACATAATATTGCACATTATGTTTCACTTTACAATCGTTAAAAGAATTTGATAAGCTTAGAAAAAAAGTTATTGTTTATCAATGTTTCCATGTTACATGTAAATGTATATATTTGGTGTGCACGCTATCAGCATACTCGCTGCCTAGTGTACACCATGTATTGTCCTGTCACAATTCTTGAGTAAATAAATAAAAAGAAAATGTCATCATTTACGATTCCATTCATTTACATGTGTTTTTTACGCATTTAGTCTGAATGAGATGGCAGTTCATCAGTTAGTAGAGTCCGGTGTCTGTTTCCCAATTCGGCTCATGACGTGCATTTAAGATTAGCTTCCTTCAACTGGTAGCAAACCAAATTATTGTAGATGGCAAATGAAGAAAGCTAACAATCTTTGTCATCCAAAGCTGATAAATTATTATCAATTACAGCCCTACTTCTGGTCATCAAAATGATCATTAAAAAAAAAAAACATCTAAAGCAAAATGTTCTTCACCATGCAGTACTTTGAAAACCTAAAATTGTGGGTCTTGTTTGTAGTTTGTAGAAGTTGGTAGATTGTTTTTACGTGGCAGGTTTTTTTCAGGGGAGGGCTTTGTTCAGGGGGAGAGAGCTGTATCATCCACACCAGAAGTGTGCTTTTGAATACCTTAATATGATGATGAACACACACTCAGGCAAGCACACACACACACAAAGACACCCAAAACAATACCTCCAGGTTTTCTCGTTTATGTTTTGATCACCTGTCTTCCTTGTACAGCCCTACACATGGAATCACACCATACATTATGATAAGAGCCTGGGACAGATGCCCTATCTGGTGGAGAGGTTAACAGTGTCCAGTGTGGGTGTGGACTATGATCCTGATTCAGAAATACTGGACTGCAAGCTGGAGGCTTCCATATCGAAAGGTGAGTTTACACAATGTGACACTCCTATTTTTACCTCTTCCGGGAGGTTATATTTTCAGTCAGAATTTGTTGGCTTCACACTTATAATGTACTTATAATAAACAAAGTTAAGTTATTTGATTGGAACATTGAACATAAAATGTAACCGTAGTACAGATCTGGATTTAAATGTGTCCACAATGTTTCAAAGTGTAATAAGACTGTTCCAAAAATGTTGGAAATGTCTTCAAATGCTTGGTTATTGAAACTTTCTAAACGGTGTTCTGAACACTTGAGTTAAACTTTGCAATTCTGCGGGAATTACTGAAGTTGCATTAGCACACCTTCCTTCAATACCCCGTTTATAAAAAGAGTGAATATAGGGACACAATGAATGATGTTACAAACTGGATGTTGATTGTTCCAGGAGTCCCCAGTAACCAGTGTCCGGCAGGCTTTCGGCTGGACTCAGTTGGACCCTACTGTCGAGGTAAGCCAGTGTGCCTGGATTCCTGCAGATCTCATTTTTTCTAAAATATTTTGTCTGTAAGTTACAATGTAGCATTCTTACTAGGGGTGCGTACCGGTCCACCTGGAAAAAGACTGGAAAAATAGTATCGGTCCGGTCCAAAAAAACCGAAACGTTGGTGGACCGTTTTTTGGGGACCAGAACAAAAATCCATACTTGTTACTACTGATGATCACCACACACAGGGAGGCCTGCCAGGAAAATGAACATCCAGCGTTAAAATAAAGAGATTTACCTTAGTTTCCGTCTCTCTCATTTTGCAGCAATATTTTTCCATATTTTCGTTACCGACAGACATCTAGGAATCAAAAAGGAGAAGTTTACAGGCTGCGTATTGGTTGGGAGTAGAACATGTTAGTTTGCCAAATTGTTCAGGTACAGATCCGGACCTGTACCTAAACCTCTGTACCTGTACCTGTACCTGATGTTACGTTTAAGGTACGCAGCCCTAATTCTTACAATGTAAATGGAGGATAATGTTATTACTTCTTTAGATAAGTTAGTGCAGTAAACACAAAGAAGCTGCTTGAATTAATCATTATCTTTTACTGGTGTTGTTGACAATCACGCAAAGTAGAGCAACTGCACACTGCACAATTAGCCTGGGTACCATCCTGGTTAGTTTACGTCTGCTGCAATACTCTCTACCCACCAAAATGGTACATTGTAGCTACGCATAGACTCCTCTCTCGTGCTATTCAATTTGGCCAATTTTTCAAGCCTCAAGACCTCGCTAAGTTCTTGTTCCAACGTGATTTATTCTTTCATTTAATATTATCACTTGGATTATACTCAACTATTTTACTGTCTGTTTTCTATATGTTTATTTATATCATACCCGGGTGGCGATACAGTGTTCCCGACCCGGTCGTACTTTACTGTACGACCAGGCTTACAAACCGGGCTTCCATAGAACGATTTGAACGCGTTTCGCCCCAACCGTGTGCGCCGCTTTCGAAAATTCAAATACAGGATTCGGACTTTGGAACTGATGTTGCATTTTTTTTGGTTTAGGGACACCAAATTTTTGCTCATTTTGCATTGAAAGACGTGTTTTCTTGGGTGGGTATGATATAAATAGAATACAACATGGTGTATTCCGCATCGCCCTTGGTCCCGGCCCTCCCGCGAGTCGGATCGTGGTTGGGCCGATACTTCGGGCGATACAGAATACACCGTGTTGTATTCTGTATATATTACAATGTATACAATGTACTTCTGTTGTGTTTTTTTGTATGTGGGAGGGCAACCTGTAAAGGTGCAAAATGCACCTGTTTTGTCCTCCCTTTCACCTGTGTGGAAAATTCTAATCAACAAACTTTGGGATCCTGGTAAAGGCTAGAATTGATCTGATGTTCCTTCATTTTGCAGATGACAATGAGTGTGCGAGCAACAACCCCTGTTCCCACTTCTGCCACAATGCCATGGGGAAATACTTCTGCTCCTGTCCTCCTGGCCTCATGATTGCTGTAGATGGACACACATGTGAAGGTGGGTGGTTGAAGTATCACACTGTAATACACTGATTTCATCATACATATAGGGTATGAGGCATCAGGTGGGAAACGCGACAATCATTGAGGGGTCCAGGGGCATGCTTCCCCGGGAAAGTTTTGATACCTTGACCCTCTGAAATATTATTTCCTCCATTTTAAGGGGCTAACTTTGCTGGTAGACAAAGCTTTAAGTTACTTTGATGCCGATTTTGTATCAGTCAAAGATGACGGATTGCACTGCAAAATTCTGTCAAATGACAGAAAGACGGACGTTTGCTAGAACACCGGTACTCTGTATGTAATGTAATTTGAAGGATTACCTTCTCAGTCTCTCACCTTCCACTGTACTTCTGTAGATACCAATGAGTGTGAGCAAGAGAAGGACATCTGCCCACCTCATCAGGACTGCCTCAACACTGTTGGTTCATTCCGCTGTGCTGCTCGCTGTAACAAAGGTTACCATCGCTCAGCCAATGGGAACAGGGACTGCCAAGGTTGTGTTTTATCCATCCCGTTACTCTCATGTACATGTACATGTAGATGTAGCTGTGGCGACTAAAGAAGCCTCTTTTATAATATATATGCTGTATATGCTGGCTTCTTAGTCTTTGGGCACTCCATTCACCAGATTCAACTTTTTCCGGTTGTACCATGTACCAAGCACGTCGGCAGAGCGTACTTCGCCTGCGCAAAACCCTGATTTTTCACGACGTAATTTGCTGGATGTTTGGTCAACGTTGCATAAAAATTTTGCCTGTTGCAGACGATATCTTTTCCTATACAACATCTGAAAACTACAGACAGGCTGTCAACCTTATATGCTCTAATACAACCTTATATGAGACGTTCTGCCAAAGTGCTATGCACAATACATTACGGGTTTCGCACAGGTGCAGTACTTTCTGCCGACGTGCTCATGTACCAGACCTGGCCCTTATTATAAACCCCCAAACAAAAACCAAGATTAACCACAACAGCACCTCAGATGGCATAACTCTTCGCCTGGCAGCCATATTGAATTTTTCCCAGCTCAAAATGACTCCACAATAACAGGCCGTAAATAGATTTTATGACAGTTTTTGTCAATGTACCAAAACCAGGTAAAACATTGAACTTTGGCTAGTTGGGTAGTTACCATGACAGATTACACTGTATTTATAGTCAAGTCAAGTCAAAGTTTATTGCACAACAGTTGTAGCAGGTACAATGTATGGCAGATAATAATTTACTAGCTGGTATGGGTCTAGCAAAATTCTACATATGGGTTCAAGGGGCACTATATTTCGCAGAATAATTATAGATAGAACTACTGACTAAGAACTACATTGTAGTACATCTCTACAAGTAAGTGTTAAGCTACTCTATACTATGTTATATGAGGCCATTGATTGCAATAATGAAGCATGTTTAGTAACAGCTGACTTTCCCTATTCTGCACAGACCTGAATGAGTGTGAGAAGGTGCCGTCTATCTGTCAGCATGAGTGTATCAACACTGTGGGCGGCTTCAGATGTACCTGTCGACAAGGCTACAGGTTACTGGGGAAGAACAATTGTGCTGGTAAGTCAGATTCATATTCAGATTTTATTCCCAATGACATAGCAGGTACAATATAAAATCAATACCTGAAATGCGTCATTGCTTACAAAGCTGCCTTTAAAAACCAGGGATAAAATTCATGATACATGATAAAATAGAATTCTAAAAATCACAGTAGGTAAGAGTAGGTAATATCAAACACTATTTACAAAATGTTTCTGGTGTGAGCAGCAGACACGTACATATATGAGCGTGTGTTACAGGTCAGCTCAAACAAACCTATCTCAGTGCTAGCATTACAAGTAAATTAAGGAGAAGTTTTAGCAATGTGATCCACACTGTCAGACTATGTCCACACAGGCCAAATACCAAGTCCCAAATACAAATATTTTCTCAAACGCCACTCAGCAAACATAAACAATTAGAAATCTCTAATTGGACGTTACTAAATTACATGAGTGAAAATATTGTGTTTGATCCGAGTTATTAGAAGAGTAACCGCAGTGTGTACATTCATTGTGGCGGTTTACATGTACGCATCACTTAAATTTTGAAATCAAAAATCTTTATTTTTTAAGACTAGGACTGGACTAGGCAACAGTTGCATTGCTGCCTAGACCAAACTCAATGTCAAGTTGATAATACAATTACTTGTTAGGGTTCAGAAAAATAGTATCTACAGAACCAGAACACTTGCTGCTGGTGTTGAGTCCCAATTTAACAGTATACTGGCATGCACTGGTTGAGAAATAGGTACAATCCACACAAGTAAACATACCTGTCCTTGGTGCTGAACACCATTCACACAGGTAAATATGCCTGTCCTTAGTGCTGAACACCATCCACACAGGTAAACACACCTGTCCTTTGTGCTGAACACCATCCACACAGGTAAACATACCTGTCCTTGGTGCTGAATACTATCCACACAGGTAAACATACCTGTCCTTGGTGCTGAATACTATCCACACAGTGGAACAAACCTGTACATGGTGCGGAATTTTGCATACTAGGCATTTCCTAATATTGGACTGACTGCTCCCAACCCACAGCCAACCTGAGGTTGGTAGTGGTTGGGGGCAATATCTTGGGTACATGTACAATGTAGGTCCTGAATGTGTAAAGTTGGCTTAGCCTGATGTACATGTACATGTACACGTATGTTCTGCAGATGTCGATGAATGTAAGGGTCCCACCAAGGCTTGCAGCCCTGAAGATCGTTGTATCAACACCCGAGGCAGTTTCACTTGCCGTCCTGTCTGCAATAAGGGCTTCCAGCTAGTTACAAATGGATCCTGCATCGGTAGGTTTGAGTCTATCAGGGTACAGCTTGTTTTATTATGGGTTCACCACTAGTGGTGAACCCATATTGTTCTTACTCATGTTTCTTCTTCATTTCTTTAAATGGATGCAATTTCTTCATTTTGGGGCCAAATGACCTAGAATTTGGTATGGAGGTACAGTGGGCAAATACCCTCGGATGATTTTTTCATTTTTTTTCATACAGGCTTTTAGAATGGTTTTATTTGGGCTTTTTGGCTGTGTTATAGGAAATGACTATAGCTCTGTGTGTTTACCATATTTGGAGTGTGACCATATTTGGAAAGTTGCAAAGTGGTCATTGAACCTTTTTGATAGTGACTTGACAAGATGCTGTTTAAACAACAAAAGCTCTGACTGCTGTGATTTCACAGCCCACATGTCCCGAATTCTTGTTTGTTCTATTCGGCTACTTGACATGGGACCTACTACCTCTTGTTGGTCTTAATGGAAAATTTGAGGTCACTACAACATGAGATTCTAGTCTTTTACCCTGTATAACATTGATATTTTGCCACTACAGACATAGATGAGTGCTCAGCTGGTGTCACAGAGTGCAGATTTAACCAAATTTGCCGAAACACCCAAGGCAGCTACAAATGTGTGTGTCCCCGAGGCTTTCACTCTCGTGCAGTAGGATTCCCCTGCACAGGTACGGTTACACAATGGTTGGATAAGAATATTAATATTTGTTGTTGATTCTTATACACAAGATCAGTGGCATTATGATAACATACTTCAAAGTCATGAAGAGACCCTACGAATTTGTGTATATGCACATACAATGTACATGTATTTTACCATCATAAACTGCTTCACTGCATCATAACGATATTTGCTGTCATTTAGATCATACAACATGTAGTTTAACTTAGAAAATGTGAACTTAGAGACAAGCTTCAGAAAATTAAGCCTACCCCTGCTCATGTTAATCTTATTGGGTCTGATATAGAATCTTTAATACTACCTGTACATTTATAAACTCTTGAACAACAGACATGTCTATTTATGGTGGGTATATGTACATAATAATACATGTACAGTCATGTAGTAAAAGATGTATTCAGAGTCCCATGGATTCTTACTTTTGTAGTCACTTTTTCTTTCGTACTTTGCCTTGCAAGTACAGACCACAGGACAACCAAAAATTGTGTCTCACCATCAACATCATCTTTTTTTATATAATGAAAATTAAACTGTTCTCCAACTCGAAAAAGAAATAGACTCACAGGAATTTTCAACCGAATCTCTCAGTCTTCATCAGCTATCTGACCCAAGTGCTGTAGACGTAATTTTTCTGCACGTGTGACATCACAGCACTTTTCCATTAGGCCTAGGAAAAAAAATGTTGTGTTTCCTGTTTCCCGACCGACCCTAAAAAAAACTGCCGACCCTAGCCTTTTTTTGGGGTGGACCCCTGCAAGGGACATACATGTACATTTTTCAAGCTGATCAACCTTTTCTAGCTCCATGATCTGACACCTGAGTGATGAAATGTTGTACAATCAGTTTTCCAACATTGACATTGAAAATATAAGTGTATGCAATTTTTACTTTGTCAAAATACTGTATTGTTTAAGTTGGATCACTAGAGATTGCCAAAGTCTAAAAAAAGAAAAAAAGAAAAAAAAAGATAATCCCTACCTACCGAACCTAATTTTTTTCAGAACTGAAACAGGAAACACAACATTTTTTTTCCTAGGCCTTATGTAATTTACCAACTCACATGAACTTTCATGCTAACATCTTCTTTTGTTAGACGTGGATGAATGTCAGCGCCAGCCCCGCCCCTGTGCGCACAAATGCCGTAATCTGCCGGGGTCCTACAAGTGTGAGTGTCCACCTGGGCAGAAGCTGCTGGCTGACCGACGATCGTGCGCTGGCCTCTGGCATGACACAGACAAGTAAACATATCATATGAACTTCCTACATCTTGGTCTTCTTTTTTTCTCTGATGTTTCTCTGCTTTCTTTGGTGTCTGGTGAGGTTTGGAGAGAAAATTGATTCCACTTTGAAAAACTCTTTTTCATTTTTCATTTTACATAATAATTTTAGTAACGCTATACCTTTTTAACTGATAATTTGTTGATTTAATTTTTGTAGTCATAATACTGATCCAACCTCTGACCTCAGTTCTTAATACTCAATTTGTGACTTTGAGTCTGTTCTTGTATGTTAGACTGTACTTATATGTAATATACTATATATTCTGTTTTATGTATGTGTATTGTTCAACGAGCCCTGGAAGATTAGCCCCATAAAGAGGCTAAACAGTATCTTAATAAACTAGTAAACTAATACTAATAGAGTTTGCTTGCTTGGTTAGTTATAAAACAAGATTATGACCATTATTGCTGCATAATTTATTATATTAAACACAATGAACAATAAAATTATTCGTAATATTGTAATAGGCTTTGGAAGGGTATGTATAATTTTCTTGTTAACTGATCAACTTCCACAGCTTAACAGCAGTCTCAACATCAGGATTGTGTGTTTGTCATCACAGTTTGTAATGTTGCAATCTAACATTTTATATGTTATATTTTTTATTAGTAATGTGCTACGGTCAGGCTGTGAGGCAGGCTATAAGGAAGTAGATGGAGTCTGTATAGGTAAGACAACATTATCCATCTTCATTTGTCCCATCCAGTGACAACTTACATGTACATGTACATGTATGTACATGACTTTTGTACAATGTAGTTGTACAATGTAACTAAAAAGTAATGTATGAATACAACATGTAGTTTGTTTAAAGGCACCCAAAGCGATTTCAGGGCACTAAAACTTGATTTTTAAAGTCCATTTTCTGGGCGTTTTTTAATAAGTTGAATTGTATATCAACCCTATCCCATAGCATACAGATATCTGTGAGGCAAAAATGTGATGCCGCTGACAGAAAATAGTTGCTTGCTTTGTATCATAGGCTGGTTTTATTTATTTATTTATTGGTGGTACCAAAAAAATACATGTAAACTGACTCTTCACGTAGCTTGTTGTAGGGCTATTTCAAACGCTTCAAAATGATGATGAAAATGTGTGAAGAAATGGCAGTGAATGTCAATATCAGATTTCCTCATCCAGAATTATTTGTTTTGTTCTTCCACCTTGAAATTGCATAGGATGCCTTTAATGCTATCAACCTTTTCTATTCCAAGAAGCTTACATATATATTTAATGTGCATTTATTTAATGTGCCTAGTATAGAAAACCTGTCCATGTTTTCCACTTCTCTCTTTCTCCACAAGACAAATGAATATGAGAATCTCCAACGTCCTTTGTTGTGTATCTGTATCTGTATAGCCGCCCTTTGGTGTAACACACCAGCTTCGCAGGCATGCGGCGCAGCAGAAGCTGGCTACATTACACCGAACGAGCTGTTACACCTAACCTTTGAACGTCTAACTCTAGACATTGTTTAAAACTATCTAGTGACAATGCCCCTACTGTACTTGGTGGCGGGGAGTTCCACTCTACGATAGTTCGAGGAAAAAATGAGTTTTTGAACACCTCAATCCTTGGTTGACAGCTCTGGTACTTGAAGGCATGACTATTTCTTGTTCTTTTCTTATGTTCTAGATGTGGATGAGTGTGCAGGTCCCAGGTCCAAGTGTCAGCATGAATGTCACAACACAGTGGGCAGTTACCAGTGTCGCTGTCCCACAGGCTATCGTGTCATGCCGTCTACAGGGCAGTGTCAAGGTCAGACAAAATAACAATAAGAATGTACATAAAATGTACAGCCTGTCACACATAGCCGAATATGGCCCTCCCGAACACTGCCAAACTTTCCCATGGTTAGGCCACACCAATTTAATTTGTTGCTTCTCGGATTTTTTCAGAAAAAATACGAAGCAACAGGGCGCAAAAAAATAAAAATAAAAAAAGGCCTGGGCAACCTTTTACAGCCCAAAATGCCATGATAGGAGCCATGAAGTGAACAAAAAAAAGGCTGGGTTAAAATTTAAACAATGAATTTTTAATTTTCAGTCAAACTACTGCATTGATGGATGGAAAAACTGTAACAACTAGGAAGAAAAGGACTTTCTTCACCTGTTGGGGCCAAAATATGAGCATTTTTGAGATGATTCAGAACCAGAATTTTTTTTTTTTTTTTGCAAATCAGAAAAAAATGAAAAGGTGAATCTGAGAAGCAACAAATTAAATTGGTGTGGCCTTACATGAAGGAGTAGGTCGGGAGCGAGGTCGGCTGTGGTTGGCTTGTGTTCGGCAAGGTCGGCTACTGATCGGCTGCACCAGCCGAATGTTTCAAAATGTTTAAAACATTCGTGTGTGGAGGGGTGGTTCGACCATGGTTAGCTGGTGTTCTGGCAGAATATCCCCCATACTATGATGGATTGTTACATTTCACCGCATTAAAACTATTGCTTGGCAACATATCATCATATGTAAGTGAAGCACGTTGGATGTTTGGTCAACGTTGCATCAAAGTTTTGCCTGTTGCAGACGATATCTTTTCCTATACAACATCTGAAAACTACAGACAGGCTGTACATGTCAACCTTATATGCTCTAATACAACCTTATATGAGACGTTCTGCCGACGTGCTATGCACAATACATTACGGGTTTCGCGCAGGTGCAGTACGTTCTGCCGACATGCTTGTAAGTGATGATGTCTTTAGATTTAGAAGCTTGTTGAATCTATTGCCTTGTTATGAAGGGTTTGAAGGCTCAGTATGTAATGTGTGAAATCTTCCTGATACAGAATTGACAATACTTTAAATATATCTGTGGGTCTTCTGTGAACAAACATTGCAAATGAAGAATCTGGTCATGTAAGGTTTTAAAAATGTAACGTCTTAACACAGGTATTTATATCTTTTTCTTGCAGATATCAATGAATGCATTGAACAAAATATCAACTGTGGACCAAACAAGTTGTGTTTCAATCGGCGAGGTGACTATGAGTGTGTGGACTCTCCATGCCCACCCAACTACAGGAGAGAATCTTCCACTGGGTATGTGTCCTCTCACTTTCTCACAGAAGATAGGAATGTGCAGTATGTGTTTTAAATAAAGGTTATTGGACAGGCCCAAAACTGCCAAATGTTCCTTCTATCGATCTCATTTAAGCCCGTCACACATAGCTGAATATTGCCTGAACTCCAACCATGGTTAGGAGTAGGTTGGGACCAAGGCTGGCTAGAGTTTAGCAGCTGTGCCAGCCAAATGTTTCAAAATGTTTAAATATTTGGGTGTGGACAGGAGGTTCAGCCATGGTTGGCTGGTGATTGGTAGTAGTTTAGCAGTAGTCAAGGCATGGGCATGGGCAGTCAAATTTGACTCAAATTTGATTTGATTTGTATCAAAAGGTAGACGTGGCCTTATTTTGGTCAAACCAGACTCCTACATGTGTAAGTGGTTATACACATCAAATGACAATGAAGCATGTCAACATTGTCGGATCTAATTTAGCTGACACCAATAGATACTATTATTTCGATTCAGACAGACAATTTTTGGACAACTTAAGACAAAATTTGCAGAAACACTCTAGTATTATAAGAGGTGTTCTAGATTTATTTGCCTGGATTAGTACCTGTTGCACCATTTTAAGTGCATGAGAACATGATGACATTTGTTCCCTTGTTTAGGTACTGCATAAGAGATTGTAACCCAGAAGACTACAGATGTCCTACAGACTACGCTGTGGAGTACAAGACCCTGGCCCTGCCGTATGGCATCGACGCTAATCAAGACTTACTACGCCTCATAGCTTACTTTGAAGATGGCAGACAACACCCCAAAACAACATTTTCCATAACCGAGCAAGAGAGTAACCTACCCTTTGCATTACGACCAGATAAGGGTACAGGCATACTTTATACATTAAGGCCCTTAAAACAAGCTCGGTCCTTTCAAATGAAAGTACGTGCTATATCATATGACGAAAGTCGTATCGAGTACCAAACAACATTCATTATCTACATCTCTGTGTCATCATATCCTTATTAAATCTTATTCCGCCTGACTCCTATTAGAGAAATACATGTACATTGTATGTCATTGGGTGATGGGGAGTTCAGATCAGTATACCACCATATTCTGTCAACTATTGTTCTTATTTAGTCATCAACATAGCTTGGCAAACAAGCTTTGGTTTTAGCCAGGGTTTGCTTAGAAGTGTAAAATGGTTTTAGAGAATACAATTTTTGTAAATGTATTGATTGACGCTTTTAGAAATTTACTACCTACACCGGCTAGGAATGTGAATTGTTGTTTGTCTACTTGGTATCATTTAAGTGATGTGTGTATGGAAACATAAGGGATTGGTAGCTACTATTACTTGCAGTAGATGCTCAAAATTCATCATTACCGAAAATGGATTTTAATTCTGACTACCTAACTTTCAACCCTGCTCTTTATAAATTGCTGGCATAGAGCATTACACGCTGCCAGTGACAACAGTACCCGTTATACCATGAATCAGTCATTTGTAGTATTTTGTATCATGATTTTATGTCCCCTTTGACGTTTTAAAAGATTTGTTCTTTGTTGTCATTGTAGGCATTATATTTGTTTTTTTGCGACAAACAGTACCTGTACGTGTATATGTTACAAGTTGATGTTGTCAATGTATTAGATGTGAGTATTTTTGTATACAAGTTGTATACTTGAGGTAACATTGCTGGTATGTATAAAAGATTTAATTTTGAACAGGGTCTGGTGTTCAATGTTACCTGTTTATATGCAAATACAGGAATATGCAACCTGTACATCAGGGCTTTACTAGCATGACTGGCAGCAGTTTTGTAATGCCCTTGTTTAGGCCACCCCAATTTAATTTGTTGCTTCTCGGATTCGCCTCTTCATTTTTTTCTGATTTGCAAAAAAAAAAAATTCTGGTTCTGAATCAACTCAAAAATGCTCATATTTTGCTTCCAACAGTTGAAGAAGTCCTTTTCTTCCTAGTTGTTACAATTGTTACATCTACCAATGCAGTGGTTTGATTAAAAGTTCAAAATTCATTGTTTAAATTTTAACCCAGTCTTTTGTGTTGACTTCATGGCACCTATTCTAGCATTTGGGGCTATAAGAGGATGCCCAGGCCTGTTTTTATTTTTTTTTCGCCCTGTCGCTTCATATTTTTTTCTGGAATCCGATAAGCAACAAATAAAATTGGTGTGGCCTGATGATTTATTAGCAACTGTAAGGTAGATCCCAGCCATGTGCTGAATTACATACTCCATTACAATTCATTGTCAAATATACTTAAAAGAACTTTTAAATATTTCTTGTCTTAATGCTTTCTTGAAAGAATTCGAATTTTACAAAATTTCTAGAACCCCATACCTTATAAGGGTTTTGGAAATGTGCTTGTTGATTAAATAATATATGGTAAAGAAAGTTGTGGTAATATTTGACAATAGTGGGAAGTTGGGGTCAGCATTGCTCCAGTAACTGTGACGATTTGATCCCACTGCCTTATCACAAGTTCATGCATTCCACATGTGGCGTAATGGTTAGGGTGTCTGGCCCAGAACCCAGAAGTACTAGGTTCGAATCCCTGACATGCCCCGTTGTTGCGCCCTTGGGAAAGGCACTTTACACAACTTTCCTGACTTAACTCAGAAATGAGTACTAAGCTTTGGTTACCAACATCCCTCGAATGTGTAAGTGGAGGTCCCATGTTTGAGGAGAGCCACACCTCGAGCACACCCACGACACTTATCCAAAAAGAGTAGGGGTCCTTCCCGGTGTGAGTGGTTCAAACCTTACAGTCCTATGGCCGCACCTGGGGTCGTATTGAAGTCACCTGAGTAAGCGTGAATAATGGCAGCCGTTCCTGACCCTTGTGATTCAGCCCCACCAATTGTAAGCACCTCACAATTCAGCCCTTGGCTGCAAGGAGATAGCCATCCGATTTTGTAACGGCCAGCCCGATCGGATGGCACCCAGGCTAGCAAGGAGAGTCAACTGGGGGTGCTCTTACAACTCTTATTTATTTCTGTTTTCTTCAGCCAAGGTGACCCAATTCAGTGGCATATTAGCACTGCTTTCTAGTAGGGCCCTGGACAACATGCATTACATATACATGTATAACACGTCATACATTCAGGACGTTCCCACGGCTTTGCTCCCAACCAGTCCTAACCAAGGTTGCCACTGTAGGTTGTTAGTAGCATGGAATCCATATTGTAATCCATATTCTAGCTCCAGTTCGTTTGTCTGATCACATCCATGAAGAATACTGTAAATGCGTTTACTTTCCCAGTGGTTTCACCTGTCCTTGGTGCTAAACACCTTCCACTAGGGCTCCGTACCTAAACGTGACATCAGGTACCGGTCCGGACCTGTACCTGAATAATCAGACTAACATAATATGTTCTTCTGAACTTCCTAAATAACATTTAAAACTTGACAATGTTTATTCAAATAAAACAGGACAGAACTAAGTGGCCTTATGCCTTATTCAAACAAAAAAGAACCATGTGGACTGTTTCTTGTTGCATACAATACTTCAGCTGTCCTTGAAAGATCTTAGTTATGCTCCTTCCAGAGGTCACTTCAGTCACCTCTGTGTCATATTGGTATGTACCGGTACTTAGGACCTGTACCTAATAGATTTTCGCGGTACTGTACCGGTACACAATACCTACCTTCCACACAAAGACATACTGTCCCTGGTGCTGAACACCATCCACACACAGGCAAACACACCTGTCCTTGGTGCTGAACACCATCCACACACAAGCAAACATGCCTGTCATTGGTGATGAACACCATCCACACACAGGCAAACATACCTATCCTTGGTGCTGAACACCATCCACACAGGCAAACATGCCTGTCATTGGTGATGAACACCATCCACACACAGGCAAACATACCTATCCTTGGTGCTGAACACCATCCACACACAAGCAAACATGCCTGTCATTGGTGATGAACACCATCCACACACAGGCAAACATACCTATCCTTGGTGCTGAACACCATCCACACAGGCAAACATGCCTGTCATTGGTGATGAACACCATCCACACACAGGCAAACATACCTGTCATTGGTGCTGAACACCTTCCACACACAGGCAAACATACCTGTCCTTGGTGCTGAACACCATCCACACACAAGTAAGCATACCTGTCCTTAGTGCTGAACACCATCCACACACAAGTTAACATACCTGTCCTTGGTGCTTAATACCATCCACACACAAGTAAGCATACCTGTCCTTGGTGCTGAACACCATTCACACACAAGTTAACATACCTGTCCTTGGTGCTGAACACCTTCCACATAGGCAAAAATACCTGTCCTTGGTGCTGAACACCATCCACACACAGTCAAACATGCTTCATATTTTTTCTTAAAAATCCAGTAACCAACAAATTAAATTGGTGTGGCCTTACCTGTAAACTTTTGTAATAAGCCTAAATACAGTTTTACAGCTAAGCATACCAGCACTTTACACAGGTTTTGGTTGGGAATGCGTCTTTGAGGTGTAAAACATGTTTCCAACATGTATTTCAATGTTTCCAATTTGAAAATCATTGAGACATTGCGAGAAAACGCAATATGTAAAGTGTGCATAAGCTTTGGAGCAGATGTACACATGCACTTGACATGAAATCAGATTTTCTCAAAAACTGATGATTTTCAAGTCGGAAACATTGAAATGTAAGTTGAAAACGGGTTACACCTAAAACAAGCATTCCCAACCAAAAGCCTATGTAATTTATTGTAAAGTTGAGGTACATTTAGCTGTAAAACAACGTATTAGGCCTAAAACAAGCTTTACAGCTAAGTGTATCCAAACTTTTCTTCACATGGGTTTTGATTGGGGATTTTTGTTTTAGATGAAATACATGTCAGTAATATGTTTTACAGCAAAAACAGGCCTCTGCAATCAAAACCCATGTAATGAAAAGTTTATCAGAAGAAAGTTGAGCATCTGTGTATTATAATACTGAGACAAACACTTCTTACAATAAGTTTCTCCAGATTTTTAATTCTCATTTTGAAAAATATTTCCCTCTTAAAACTGTCTCAACAAGAAGGAACATGGAGAACAAAGGGATTACGCAAGTCCTCTAGTACAAAATACAGAAGAGGAAGAAGGCGGTCGAGGGGGACCTTGCAAAAATAGGTTGCGGATGGGAGAGGGCGCAACGGACTGCAACAGACAAAAGACTGGAAGACATTGACGGCCTGTCTCGGTGCTATGCACTAAAACGCACCGATGATGATCATGAACAAAAACAACAAGCTTCACAGGAAGTATTTGATACATGTAACCCTACACTGTCAACATAACAAAAAATACAAAACATATAGAAACAAATTCAACTGTTTTTATTCGTACATCTAAGAGGCAATACTATCAGAATAGGTTTACATCTGAATTAAATAACATACATTGTGTACATAATACTTGGAAACTTATAAATAAATTTCTTGTGTCAGGAAATGTTTTTGGACGGAGAAGATGACATACCAAACAAGAATTCGGAGACCTCATATCTCCATAAAATATGGCGTCCATATTTAGACTTTCTCCAGCCTTGCAAAGATGACACGTATACGGGAGAAGTCACGTTTCCCGTCGGCTGAACAGACAATCACGTGACCCCTACCCTGATGCTAATGATCCTCCCCCCTTTACCCTCTGACCCTTCCTCCCTGTCCCCCGTAGGGTCATTCGTGGCTCGTTCTTCCACTGTACGGCCACATTTCCACCCAACCCGCCCATGACTAATCCGAGAACACCTGGTTCCTAAGGACGTTGATTTCTCCTTATTTGACATCGCTATGCATTAGTAGTTCCTAGTGGCTTGTATGTCCAAGGTAGTCTTAAGTTTACTTGTGACATCGCTTACATACTCAGTTGTAACTTGACCTTACGTTATTATCACCTAGTGCCCTGCCCTTCCTAGCGTTCACAGTGTGACCGGTTTGCTGGACTCAGTTGTTGTTAAGCTGGAACCTTTGTGCAGCATAATGCTGGACCCGTGTACGATTGTCGTAATTTTCAGATCGGCCTTCAGCCGTTTTATCTACTACTGTCAGTAGTTACTCAGACTGTACCTGTGTTACTCCTTCTTGCTCGGTTGTTGTTTTTCACCACTTTTCTGACCATGGCGTTTTATCAACCTTGATCACATCTTTAAGTTATTAAGACTTCACCGTTTGGAAGCTAGTTACGAGTCAGGATGCGTTAAACATCCGCTGGACAGAGCCTTGGTTTAACCGACCAGCCCGACTTTGGCTAAACATTTGGCAACCAGGGTAAAAGATGTCGCCAGCTCGCAGCATGACTCGTTAGTAGATTGGAGAAATCTTGTATTAGGCTCGTCTATAAGAATGTACAAGATATGAGAACAACGCTATGTAGACAATTGTTCTGTTTGCTGAGTTGAGGAGCCAATAAATGCTTGACCGTACGGTGACGTTGAGCTCACTACCCCATTTGTGTGTGTTTGTCTGTGAAATAGACGGGAAACACAGTTCTCTTCGGAGCTTGCGAAGAAGAGAACGATCTGAACTGTACGCGAGGTCAAGTTGCGGCGGCTCGGGGACGTTAAAGGGGTATTATGTAACACTTTTGCACCAAAAATTGAAATATTTTGATTGAAAAAAGTCTTCACGTGATTGTCATTTACTTCTTCTTGTACCATCTTGTTGTACCATCCAATGTGCATGCGCCAACTGCTTCTGCAGGGTGAGCAACTTGGCCTGGACAGACATATGTGTGCCTGTATGTACGGTGACGACTGCCAGAACCCAAATAAACTGCATTAATGAGGCCTTTGTCTGTCTGTCTGTGCCTGTTATTGAAGAGCAACAATGAACCTTTTTTATTTTTTATTTATTTTATTAATAACAAGGGAATAACATAAAGTGGGAACCATCCAGATACAAAGATATAAATAAATAAGGATCAACTATCGAACAAAGAAAAAGACAAAAGTAACCATACTAAAGGTTTACCACAACAGTACTATACTACTAATCACCAAGAGAGCCCCATTTTCCCAGATGTTTCTCCACTTTTCCTTTTCTAGTAGCAATATAGTATTCAACATTTTTAAAGAAATTTATGTATCGAAGAAAAGATTCAAAATTTACTTTGTTGGATTTTCTATTATTGTATATAAAGATTTTTGCTAACAAAATAATTAAATTTTGGATTGTGGGGATACCAGGAAGCAGGTTTCCAAAAATAATGATAAAACTATTTAAATAAATATGTTGACCTGTTTTTTGAAGGTACCAAGTTTTTATTTTATCCCAAAAGCTAATTAGGTTAGGGCATTCCCAAAACACATGAAGGTAGGTTTCTTCCTCAGACTGGCAGAATGAGCACAATGGATTATCAATACATTTCCAAATATGTAACAGTCTGTTTGTAGGTAAGAACTTATGTAAGAGTCTGTATTGAAAGAACCTAGCTGATGGGTCAATTGTACAGTATGTTAAGGAAGTATATGCTTGTTTCCAAGGGATGGGGGTGTCAAAAAGGTACAGCCATGATAATTGTACATTATGAGAAATATCTACAAGATCATTTGATAATAAAAAGAATTTATACATACTCTTGTTAATTTTTGTCCTCCTTAACCACACATTGTCCTGCATTACAGGTATACACACTTGATATGGGGAAGTATTACACGAAATTGATTTCCACTTATTTGGAATAGCAGAAACCAATTGTGTGTACTTAAAATGATTACAAATATCCCCATACTTTGTAGAGAATTCTCTATAAGACATAATACTACCATTCCAGTTCAAAATATCATTTACAAACACAATTTTCTTATTGATAAAGGCATTAAGCACAACAGGTACACCTTCAATTAAAATACTTGCATTCATAAAAAGTAATTGCTGTTTGATGTCAGCAGGGGTTGTGGGGGTCTTATATTGATATTTATACCATGCCATTAAAGCTTCATTTAGGAAAGAACTAATTTTGAGGTGCTGTATGGATTTCAGTTGAAAAAAAGGAAATAAATCAGATCCAAAAGCTGGGTGCATCCTCAAACACCATGCACTAAACCAGTCTTTATTAAAATACAATTTTGGTACCCATGAGGCTTTAATGGTAAGTGCAAAGGCAAATAGATTAATAAGATTTAAACCCCCATTTTCAATAGAATTATAAATTGTTTTCCTCCTAACTCTTTCAGGTCCTCCATTCCAGATAAAAGCAAAAATTTTCTGTTCATAACGTATAAAAAACTGTTTATCTGGCAATGGAAGGACCTGAAAAAGATGGTTGAACTGAGAGACAATAAGTGTATTAATAATTGTGACTTTCCCAAATAACAGGCGACACTTTAAATATGGAACAACACTTTAAATCCGGACAACTTTGATTATTAAGACATAATCATAAGTGTTAGAAGGAAACTTAATATTCTAGATTATCACATACTACATGATAACAATTACGTCTACTAGGTAACATTGGTAGGTCCCGGTGGACTAGGTCAGTTCTGCAGAATTCTGCATCGGAGCGCAATTTAAAGTGTTGTTCCGGATTTAAAGTGTTGTTCCGGATTTAAAGTGTCGCCTGTTAAATAGAGATAATTTTTTTCCTTTCCAAGGATACAAAATTCTCTCTATTTTGGTTAAAACGGGCTCAAAATTTACATTAACAATGGTATCTAAATTCTCAGGTATATGTAATCCTAGTAATTTGACATTTCCATCAATCCACTGAAAAGGGAGATGGGTGGGCAGTCTGAAATTTGTGTTTCTTAATGATCCAATTCTAAGTATTTTACATTTTTCATTATTCAAGGAGAGGCCAGAAATTTTTGAAAAATCATCTAAATCCTTAAGTACGGCATAAAAGGAGGCTAAATTAGGAGAAAAAGGGAAATTTGAATCATCTGCGTATTGTGAAATTTTAGTGGGTCTTCCATTAATAGCTAAACCAGTCAAGTTATGATTAAGGCGTATCTTGATAGATAGCATTTCCACGGCAATGATAAAAAGGTAAGGGCTCAATGGGCATCCCTGTCTTACACCTCGATGTAAAATAAAGGGGCAAGAAATATAACCATTATTTAACACAGAACTAGTGACATTATTATATAAAACCTTAACCCAGGCAATGAACTGTGGACCAAAGTGGAAAAATTCTAAGGCTTTTATGATGAAGTCCCATCTAATTGTATCAAAGGCTTTTTGGAAGTCCGAAATAAAAATAAGTCCAGGTTTATCTTCATGTTCATAATGGTCAATTGTGTCAAGTATACGCCTAATGTTGTCCCCTATAAATCTCCCATGAATAAATCCAGTTTGGTCATCATCAATTATTTCAGAAATAACAGATTTTACTCTTAAAGCTAAACATTTGGACAATATTCTCGTATCGCAACAAAGTAAAGTAATTGTCTAGTATTGAGGGGTCTTTGTCTTTTCCATCGCTACCCTGTTTTAACAATAACGAAATAATTCCTTGTTTCTGGGTGTTGGCTAAATAACCTTGTGCTAAAGAGTAATTGAAACATTCAAGCATAGGGACTTTGAATACAGAATAAAAATGTTTGTACACTTCAACAGGGATTCCATCTAAACCAGGGGATTTACCACTTGAAAAGGAGTTAATTGCATCAATCAATTCTTTCTCTGTGATGAGACCTTCACAACCCAGCTGCTGGTCATGTGACAATGTTTTAGCATAATCCAGGGGGAAAAATCTTGACAATTTTCAGGGGTTAGGGGTAGTGGAGGGTCTTTGAAAGCATACAAGTTAGAATAAAATTCATTTTGTTTTTTCAGAATTTCTTCAGGGTTACAAGTAAAGGTGTCATCTGAAATCTTTAATTTCTGTACGTTCTTTCTGGTGTAATTTCTATGAGCCATATTTAAAAAATATTTTGTACATCTCTCACCAGACTCCATCCACCTGGCTCTTGAGCTTATCATTATTCCATTTAAACGTTGATTGCCTTCGTCAAGAAGAGTATGTTTTCATGGGCGTGCGTGTGTGTGTGAGTCTGTAAACAGTATAACTCGAGAAGGCTTAAATGGATTGTCTTCATATTTGGTAGGTTGGTAGGTCTTGATGAGACCTAGAAGTGATAGGAATATGGGCCCCCTGGCGGCTCGTTATGGTACTGCAGCGGAACTTCCGGTTTTGATATATGGTGATCTGGACAAGCTAGGGTCATGATTTTTGGATGGTAGGTAGCTCTTGTGCTCGGGAAGAAGTGACGTAAGTTTGGGCCCCCTAGCGGCTTGCTCTGGAACTGCAGGGGCATTTGTATGAAAATGTTTAAAGTAGGATAACTCAATAACCAGTCGATGGATCGTCCTGATATTTGGTGTGTAGGTAGCTTAAGTGATGCTTGACATAATTAGATGACAATTATGCAAATTATGATCTAATTTGCATAATTAATGAAGGAATTCTATAATTCAGTTACCTTCCATGATAGGACTACATAATTATGTATTCTACTGGGTTTGGCTGTAATGGATACGTCTGCCCCAAAGTGTCCCAAGTGGGTAAGTCATTAATCATGGCTAGTGAGTGCAGACTGCTTTCACACGTGTTAGTCGTTAGGTGATCTCATGACAGCTGTTTCCCAGGCACCCCTCGCACAATGTAAGATTGCAAGCTGTTGTATCAGCCACATTTGGGTTTTTTTTACGTACTTGTAGCAAACGGTATATCACTTTTACCTTCTTAACGATAACATCCTTTGACGAAGGCATGAGATCGTTGACCTCTAGTTATACAGTAAATCTAATTCTTTTTGTTTATTCTCTAAATCCTGGAGGATAGAATCTGGAGGGGAGGGTAAACTATCAATTTGGATATTAAGTCTATTGATATCATCAGTTAGTTCTTTCTCTTTGCATAGGTATTTTTTTTTCCAACTAGAATATTTTATACAATGTCCCCTGAAAAAACATTTGGCAGCTTCCCACACGATATGGGGGTTAGCTGTATTTCTATTAATTTGAAAGAATTCATTCATAATTTCAATTGTTTTCTGGTAAAAGCATTTGTCCTCTAACAAAGATAGATTAAATTTCCAGTACCCCTTACCCCGAGGGAACTCTGCAGTTACAATAGACATACAAATCAACTTATGATCAGATTTGAAACTGTCTAAAATTACACATTTGTTTACCCTATTCATTAAAGAAAAACTAACCAGGAAATAATCAATTCTACTAGCTTGACGCCTACGACGCCAAGTATATCTAATACAACTGGGATTTCTAAATCTCCAAATATCATATAAGTCAAATTTGCCTTTCAGTTGAGAAATGGAGTCGTGGGCTTTGGGGTGATACGTTTTGTTAGTTGAAAATCTATCCAATTGTGGATCTTGTACAGTGTTAAAGTCTCCAGTTATCACCAGGTTTTCATTGCTATCAGGAACGTTATCTAATTCATCTGACAAAATAGAAAAAAATTCCGGACAATCATCATTAGGAGCATACAAGTTGACAATACAAAATCTATAATCATCAATACTTAACCCTAAACAGTACACCTGGGGTCCGCGCGGACCCCAGCACTATATATTCTGTAATAGTTTTTTTGTTTCTAATGATTTTTTCTGAAATTTCAGGTAATTGTCACCCACAATGTTGTGCCTCAACACAGTGCAGAAAATTCCGTTTCCCCCATTTTTTTTAAATTTTGTATCTGATTTTCTTTTGGGGTCCGCGCGGACCCCAGCCGGCTCTCGATCGTAATAGATACACTGGCGTTCTTATACTTTACTTTTTTTCTTATACTTTACTTTATTTTCAGGCTTTTATGATAAGTGACACATGCTTTCTAACATTAATAACATTTTATATAATTTAATGTGATTTTTATTATTAATTTATGCTAATTTGATGACGTCATTGGTCAAAACCAAGATCCAAGATGGCGGATAATTAAATATGTATGACGTCATTGTATGACGTCACTGGTGTTGCTAAGGGCAACATAAGCTTTAGCAGACCTTATCATTTTATCATAAACACTTTTTGTTAAAGTTGCGTTGTATACCATTAAGTTTTAAGAGAATAACCTATTTATAACGGTTTTAGCCATTAAAATAATATGAATGACGTCATAATGACGTCATACTACGTCATAACGACATCAAAATTGTTGTATTGATTAATTTTTACTAGTACACCATCTTCTGAAAATTTGGTGGCCATACGATATACCGTTCCCGAGTTCTGAGGGGGGTAATAAGCCCCCTCCCCCAGTCCCACGAACCTCCAAAGCTTTAAAAAACGGGTATTTCTTGATTCCTTCTTTTCTTCACCAAAAATTGGAAAAGGTAACAATGTATGATTTTTGTGCGTAATGTGGACTCAGAGGTACACACATCGATTCAGCAAAACAATTGAGCTGGTAGCATACTGATAATTTCTAAAAATTAGCAAAAAACTGTTTTGGGGTCCGTGCGGACCCCAGGTGGACAGATTAATCAGTCCGGGAAGGTGTACTGTTGAGGGTTAAATCAACAATAATCCATCGACCATTACAATCAATTTTAGTTTGGTGTATATTAGGATTAATATTGTTTTAAAAAGGATGGCTGTACCTCTTTGACTAGAAGTTCCATGAGAAAAGATAATGGAACCCCCCCACTCACTCTGCCAGCTATTCTCATCAAGTAGGGTAGAATGTGTTTCTTGTAAACAGATAATTTGATATGGTTTGTCTTGAAGCCATGTAAATACCCCCCTACGTTTAAAAGAATCTCTAAGCCCATTACAATTATAACTGGAAATCTGAACTTCTACCTGGGTCATGGTGGGTTGGGAATGGCTTGTGTTGAAGGGGAAACATCTGGGATTAGAGCGCACGGTGAAGTCATACCTGTAAGAAATACAACTGAACAAAGGTAAACCAAACTGAAATATATAAACAATATAACTGAAAGGCTAGAAATCATAGTATAAGCAGCATTGTATGCATACAAAAGTGAATAAATGATAATCAAACTGAGATACAACTCTGCTGGATGGTTAAAAATAACCAAGGAAGAAATGTAAACAATATCATAACTGAATCTGAAATGGTTCAACAGAATCAAAATAACATAAATGGATGGTTCCCATTAATAGATTGAGACAAGGTTTCCAGAACCCTGTACAATAAAGTAAGACACATATATACAGAAATTAACCACATATTTAGCGGCTAATTTGCATTCACTCCAGAATAAGAACTTAAACTTACACCACAATGTAAAGTGTTCAATAAATGATAACATAATATAAATAAGGATAATGTAAAGAAAACAAAACAAAACAACTTATTTTATCATATTCACCACTCCAGTGAGACATGAACACAAAGACTACTCAGAGTCTGTGCATCTGTTACACTTTTTCACATTGAATACATCAGGAGATCATTTATTGCATTTTGCTCTGCTGTCAAAAAAGAAACAGTACTACATGAATATACTTCTCCTTGTCACAAAAGAAACAGTACTCTTGCAACAGAAGAACAGTACTGCACAAATATACTTTCTGACAAGAGTCTTCTCAAAAAAGAGACAGTACTGTATAAATATAATCTCCCCTGTCACATAAGAAACAGTACTGTTACTGACTGTATAAATATATTGCTTTCATGTCACAAAAGACACTGTACTGTATAAATATAATGCTCTCATATCACAAAAGACACAGTATTGTATAAATATAATGCTCATATCACAAAAGACACAGTACTGTGTAAATATAATGCTCTCGTATCACAAAAGACACAGTACTGTATAAATATAATCTCTCATGTCACAAAGGAAACAGTATTGTATAAATATATTGCTTTCATGTCACAAAAGACACAGTACTGTATAAATATAATGCTCTCATGTCACAAAAGACACAGTACTGTATAAATATAATCTCTCATGTCACAAAGGAAACAGTACTGTATAAATATACTACTTTCATGTCACAAAAGACACAGTACTGTATAACTATAATGCTCTCATGTCACAAAAGAAACAGTACTGTACAGATATACTTCTCTGCTGTCACAGCAGGAACAGTACTGTATAAATATACTCTCTCATGTCACAAAAGAGACAGTACTGTATAAATATACTCTCATGTCACAAAAGAAACAGTACTGTACAGATATACCTCTCTGCTGTCACAGAAGGAACAGTACTGTATAAATATACCTCTCTCACTGTCTCACATCACAGAAGAAACAGTACTGTATAAATATAATGCTCTCATGTCTCAAAAAGAAACAGTACTGTAAAAATATAACCCAGAAGGAACAGTACTGTATAAATGTACTCTCTCATGTCACAAAAGAGACAGTACTGTACAGATATACTTCTCTACTATCACAGAAGGAACAGTACTTTATAATATACCTCTCTCATGTCACAAAAGAAACAGTACTGTATAAATGCCTTGGCATTGTTCTTCATCGCTTCATCTCTCTCAGGAACAAGCTTAGCCCTTGCCCATTGTAGGGGAGGGGGGAGGTGTTCATACACTGCCATACCTTTGCCTCGCAGCTTCCGGCCCTCGAACAAAACTCTGTCCCGGTCATGGAAGTTGACAAATCTCACAAGCAGTGCAGGATTTGGACGGGTTGTTGATGGTTTCGAGAGACGGTGAACAGCAACAATTGGCGGGTTGAAATCCAGGTGAAGTTCCTTCGTCAGGAATTCGCCAAGTAGCCGGACGCCATTTTAGCTGTCTTGGGAGGGGGGCGAGTTGGTGTATTCGTATTTTCCTCGGAGCTGCTGCCAGTGTGGCTACCCCTGGATCTTCTGTGTCTCTTTCCCATAGGCACACGGCACTCAAAAGTACTTGTAACAAGATTCTGTACACAAAAACTGGATGGCTCGGTCCAATGTGGCTAAAAAGACGGAATTTTTCTGGAGCGGATACACTCACGTCTCTTACACGGCCGCCATCTTGAATGAACCTTTCCATAAGATACACAACATTGTATGAGGCCTCCAACACTTCACCAGTGTTTGCACGTATTTTTGCAAACACCAGTGTTTGCACGAGTTTTATTGTTGTGAGCACTGTAATTTATTTAAGCAGACTTTTGGGGGTAAATATGGCGAAAAAAGCCTTTTTCATGAACAGCAATGGAGTATTCTGCGATTGTACAAAAATTAACTGAGGCTTACTAAGCCATATTCTCATAGCAAATTGCAGCAAATGATAGCCAGAAAACCATTTTACACCTGGATGGAGTGCCAAAAGTCGTGTGCTACGAAGTTCTTTTCTGCACAACTTCTAGTCAGGAATGCAATTGAAGAATTGATCCAGCTCGTGAAGTCTCAATCTCGTATCCGCTCACCTAGTCACATGGCCACTAACAAAACTTAACGTGACTTGTCGACATGTCATTGGGTCAATCTATCCGCGGGCTTCATGCCTAAAGCATAGCGGCTGTAGACAATTGGGTCACAAGTCATAAATGTTAGAGAAAAATAGCGTTAAACCAGCTCTGGATTCATCCCCAGTAATTTAGTCCAACCAAATGTGTGTCCACAGGACGTCACGTTACGTTTAGGAGTTTCTCAGCTCACCGCGGCTAGGTCCAAAGTTTCTGGAATCTGGAACTAATGGAACAGCTATAAGGCGGTATGTTAATACTAATTTTGCAAGTCGTCCACTTTTCTAGACAACCAGCTCCGATTCGAGCTGGTTAGACAGTGGGTAAAGGTAGTCCATAGCATTTTTCCATAACACGTAGGTGCAGTGAGTTGATGATCTACTGTGTCCATGTAATTACATGTATAATGCAAAACCGTCACCACGGCACACTAGCAGGTGTATAAATGTGATATTTATGTGAAATTGATGGACAAACTGAAAATAATGTATATAATGTGATTACAGTAAGAATTTGTCCAAAATGTAAAATCATGTAGACAATCCAGGATTGCGCAATTGGGACTGGGGTGGAATGATTTTTGATTGACAGAAAAGGGGTCAGACAGCGTGCAGATACAATAGGATATTATATAGTACACGTGTCCTTCCACAGTTTAATGGACAGACAGCAAATACTTGTGGGTCAATTTGTGCCAGAGAAGATAACCTACCTATCAAAGTAAACAAACAATGGTAATAAGACACCAAACGCCTGTGCAGCAATAATGCTTCAAGCACTATGGACATGTTTCATATTGGTGAAAAGACCATCATTTAACATAGATTAAGCTAGTCTCAGCACAAAATTTACAAAAGCCCTAAATATTTCATGGAGTTATGTGGTCTACGACCTCTTCTAATTTCTGGGACTTGTTAGAAAATAAAGGTATAATGGTTAATCTTCTTGGTCACTGTATCGATGTAGATTTTTTTTTTATTCCAACATGCACCGAAAAATACAATACGTATATAGCGGTGACGCACTCAAGCAAATTATGCTTATATTCACGTCACCACTGGACTTGAAATAAAAATTACATAACCAGACAAAGCAAAGTCACATGGGAAACGTCCAGATAACAAGTAAACATAGTTGAGCCATGAAAATATTATAAAATAATACGGAACTATAAATCAAATATTAAATTGCTTAGTTATCGATGTAGATTGGTGTATTCATTAGATTTTAGACGACTTAAAAAAAGCACATAGATGTAGCAGATTCTGTTTTGCAAACTAGGGCGCCATGACACAAGACGTCTCCACCGAGGCCATTACCACGCCCCGAAAATTGCTGTGTATTCTGCTCTTCACTGCGATTCTATTACCGTTTGTAGGAAGGGCCAGCGTCCCTGTGGTTCTGTTGGAGTTACAGATGCCTTCGGATAACAATACAAACACCAGCGTCTCTAAGGTCAGCTATGAGAGAGAGAGAGAGAGAGAGAGAGAGAGAGAGAGAGAGAGAGAGAGAGAGAGAGAGAGAGAGAGAGAGAGAGAGAGAGAGAGAGAGAGAGAGTTTATTCACTAATAGAAACCTTTGCAGCACCAGGGCTGAATTGCGGTTTCTTCATACAAATACATAGTTATCATAATACATCTTATCAAAACTTAGCAGCATCATACATTAGAAATAAGAATTAAAACAAATAACAAATCATGGATTTGAAATTCTGTTATAACGTTGATTATCATTAATTAGCTATAGATGTCTCGTTATTTGATATGCACCAATGTGTATACTTGAAAACACGGAATTTTGTCTTCAAATCACAACTTGCCTCAAATTTTATCGTGGAGGAAAATACGACCAGCATGTTTTTTTAACCATCACTATTTATATTCATTGTCGTCATTTGAAAGCCACAATCTTACTGTGTGAAATGATATTACTAAATAGTTTTACCGGTATACCTTTTGTATCAAAGAATGATAAACATTTGCAATTGTTGTCCACTTGATTACAACACTCCATCCAGGCACAATACAGTCAGTTCCAAGTTGGTGTGATCCTGAGTTCAGTCTACATTGGACTGCTGCCCTCAACTTTCGTCGGGGGTTATTTGGCCTATCGACACTCTGCTATTAGGTGTGTTCTTTTTCTAAGTTTAAACTGCTGGCATGGTGAAAAATTACATTAGATGTTTTAAAAAATCGATTTGAGTACACTCGGTACTACGTATACTTGTCTCCAAACTAATTATGGTTCCATGTAAAGCCCCTGTCTAAATATTGACATTGATGATTACTTGTTTATGGTTGTCATACAGCTACACAAAAATAGTAATACCTTACCTCATATACGCTCGTTATTATCTGGTTTATTATAGTCAAAACTTGGAAAAAATGGCTTGCGTTATGTGTGCCCCATTAATAAACGTAGAGCACTTGTTTTTTAATCAGTAGCTGACTCTCTCTCCGGCAAAGGTAGAACCATTTATCAAAATTGCTGGTTATGGGAGAAAAAACCCTTAAAATGACTAAATTTTAGAAAGATGAAAATTCTACCTTCGATGGTTCTGGTACCCCCCTAGTACACCCTTTTAATTTCAATGGTGTATCTTCAACTTTTGGTGAAAAAAAATGGGGAACCATGCTATATGGAATATAAATGTTATGTTTTTATCTCTATCAGGGTAGCCGTTACAATTTCAGTAATTTTTTTCATAAATTGTTTGATTTTAGTATGTCTCCAAGGGGGTCCCAGACCTAGGTACCTCCATAAGTAAATAGCTGGAGGTTTAAATTATATGGCCGAGTTGGCCGACCTCCATCTTCCAACCCATCCTGGTTTTCTCATGCTTACTAACCCATAACTAATGCCGAATTTCAGGGTGCTGATGGTCTCAGTCGGCCTCAGTTCTATTGTCCACTGTCTCGCTCCTGTTATGTTTCAACACTTTGAGACTGCAATAATCCAACGTGTTTTGGCAGGCTTTGCAGAGGTAAGAATTGACTAAAGGGGTAAGGATATATTTGTCACAATTTGATTGAGAAAACCAAGAAGTAGACAGGTATTTTCTGTTAAGATTCGAATAGATTTCATATTGTTAAACAAGAAACCAATGATGTCATATTTCTGCGGTGTTTTTTTGTAATTCTTGTTTTATTACCTTCGCCAAGAAGGTTATGTTTTCGTGGCCTCGTGTGTGTCTGTGTGTGTGTGTGTGTGTGTGTGTGTGTGTGTGTGTGTGTGTGTGTGTGTGTGTGTGTGTGTGTGTGTGTGTGTGTGTGTGTGTGTCAACAGCATAACTTGAGAAGGCAAAGATGGATTATCTTGATATTTGGTAGATGGGTAGGTCTTGATGAGACCTCGAAATGATTAGATTTCGGGCGCCCTGGCGGCTCGTTATGGTACTGCAGCGGAACTTCCGGTTTTGATATCTCGTTTTCTGGACATGCTAGGGTCATGATTTTTGGATGGTAGGTAGCTCTTGTGCTCGGGAAGAAGTGACGTAAGTTTGGGCCCCCTAGTGGCTTGCTCTAGAACTGCAGGAGCATTTGTATTAAAATGTTTAAAGTAGGATAATTCAATAACTGGTCGACGGATCGTCTTGATATTTGGTGTGTAGGTAGCTCAAGTGATGCTTGACATAACTAGATGAAAATTATGCAAATTATCATCTTTGCATAATTAATGAGGGATTTCTATAATTCAGTTACCTGCATGATAAGACTATTCTACCTTGTGACATGTGTAATTAAGAATGAGAGGAACATTGCCATATATTAATTTTGTAAATGAAAACCTAATTTGCATAATTAATGAAAAAATACTATAATTCCATAGTGGTTGATGCTGCCAATTTCATACTTGTGCATTTCGAAGTTGACTGGAGGTGAACATCATTCAACATAACTTATTCAAATCAGGACCTTATTTGCATAATTTATGAGGAAATGCTAGAATGGCCTTCTTTGTTAAGATAACACTGCAATTTGGATGAGAATATGATCAAGTGATGTAATTCATGCAAATGAGGATCTTATTTGCATAATTATGGGGAAAACTCACAATTTGTCAGTCATAAAGTGTAACCTCATTTGGCGAAGGTATGAGGTCGTGGAACTCTAGTTGATCATGTATTCGCGGATTCTGTCTATACATTTTCCAACTGGCTCCCATAAGGCGGTATTCATTCATATAGCAGAAAATTAAAGGCAGGTTATGAAAAACATTTTCAGGAATCTTTCTAGGACCTAACCTACCGTCCTTTCAGTGTCTCTGCATACTGTAGTACAAGAGTACCTTCGCATGATACAAATCATGTTAATCGTTCGAACTAATAAAACATTTTTTCTCAGTGATTATGCAAGTAAGAGCCTCATTTGCATGAATCATATCAGTTGATCATATTCTCCACCCAATGACAGTCTTATCTTGTGAAAAAGGCTATTCATGACCCTAGCATGTCCAGACCACGAGATATCAAAACCGGAAGTTCTGCTGCAGTACCAACAAAAGCCGCCAGGGGGCCCAAAATCTAATAATTTCTAGGTCTCATCAAGACCTACCCACCTACCAAGTTTCATGACAATCCATCAAAAGATTCTTGAGTTATCCTGCTAAACCACATACATACATACATACATACATACATACATACATACATACATACACACACACACACACACACACAAACGCTATGGAAAACATGACTTTCTTGGCGAAGGTAATAAGCAACGATGGAAACACAATCAAGCATACAAAGAAACACACTAGAACACAAACCCTGCACAGAGGCAAAAATCGCAAACCTAACACATCTCTCCTATTACTTGTCCAGCTTGACCTGGATATGGGTTGCACATACAATGACACCCATATAGAGCCCTGTATATGTGCGGTTTGGGGGTATTTCACAAATGAACGCATCACACCGCAGCGAAACGCACCGAATACGGAAATAACCATGCCACAGCAGCGCAAAAGAAGTCAAGGGTCTATGACCTGATTAAGACGTCAAATTATTGAAAAATATTGAATGCCGGCAGGACAAGGGTTAATTAATATACGTGTATAGTCAACACTTAGCATATCAACTGTTCATCGTGCTTTGAGACATACTGTATGTATAAGACGGTGTAAAATTTTCCGGCATTAAGGTTACAAATTGATTGTAATTATATACACGCTTTCATATCAAGTTTAAAACTTTCCTTCGTTATCTTCCAAAGGATCATGCATGTACGCCTAGAATTGTCATTAATACCATTTCATACACTCAGGGACCAGGCGAACCCGCAGCTTATGGGGTTCTAAGTGAATACTTGTCACCGACGCAAAGCGCTAGAGTTTCGCCATTCATCTTTGCAGGTCAGAAAATCTAGACACTAGTATATTGTTCTAAAATCACCAAACAGATATCATTTATATATCAAATACTAATGGAGAGTTTTAAAAGATGCGTGCTTCGGTTAGGGACGTCCTCTCGGATGGGACGTAAAGCTAAAGGTCCCGTGTTTGAGGAGAGCCACGTCTGGAGCACGTTAAAGATCCCACCACACTACTTATCGAAAAGAATACTATTAGGTGTCCTTCCTGGTGTGAGTGGTTCAAACCTTTAATACAGTCCGGTCTTACGCAGCTTGTACTTACGTGTACAAAACTGGTGTGTTACGCCTAAATGCGGTTTACCAGTTATGCGAAACAAACAAAGACATGAATTAAACTGAAATATCATATTTCGGCATCAACCTTGACAAGTACACGAAAAGCACTATTCAGGGGGCTATCATAATCATCATTTCTTACATAATGCATCTGAAGCAATGTGTCATGATAAGAATATTTTATATAATTTCATAAGAATCATACTGTTTCTGCTGACAGCAAACTACCTTGGCCAGTTTCTTGGAATATTTGCGACCGGCTTCATAACACAAAGGCTGGTCTGGCAGGCACCATTTTACATATATGGTAAGTGAAAACTAAGCATTTGGCAACCTGATTGAGTGTAAGCGGAAACCTTTATGTGGTCGTAGTGTGATGACAGAATGTAATATTGTCTTCTGAATACTATTAGCTGACATACTATAGAAAATTAGAAAGGTCACCGCAATCATCCTTTCCGCCGTAAAAGCAAGCATTCATAGTAATAGTTTCCAGTCTTACTTAGATAAACTGTTTTTGATATTATACATTGTCACCATTGGTCATATCAATATCACTACCGGGGGTATGATTGTGACTTTTATGTGAATTTGACAGAAAAACTTTGAGAAATGTGAAATGATGTGACTGACATGTTAAAGATATGTGAAAGGAGGAATGTGGGGAATGTGAATCGTGACATGGGGATACTGAACCCTGGACGCTAATATATAAACGCCCCCATTTGCGCAATTATCTCAAAGACTGGGGCGGAATGCATATGATTTTTGGTTGACAGAAAAGTGGTCAGACAGAGTGCAGAGACAATAGTGTCACTGCACAGGTTAATGGACAGTGAACATTTAGGGCAAAGGATCATATATAAAGATTCCAAAATGACAGCATTTAACATCTAGGTTGTCTGTTTCTTCCGTTTCACCATTCACATTACTCCCAAATACTCCCTTTCACATGTAACGTTTATGTGTAGTCACATCATTTCACATTTCTTAAAGTTGCTACGTCAAATTCACATAAAAGTCACATTTATACACCTGGTAATGTATGCAGGTGGCCTGGGGATGGCATGGTCAGTCGTGTCGGTTGCGTGCGAACTAGCAGGCGTATTCAAAAAGCGAGATGCCACGGACACAGCTGAACAAAACAAGGAGGATGGCGAGACAATGGTGGGAAATAACGAACATCAGAATGCATTGGATATTGGGATTTTCTTTTACACAACCAGATATTCTCTCGCCTGCTTACGTTTCGATGTCTATCAGACACCTTCCTCAGAGCTTCTGACTGGAGTACTACTTCTCGCCGCTACATGTAGCCGATGTACGTGGCGCTTTTGAGGCGAGAACACAATCGTGGCTAAATTTGTATCCCCCCTCGTCCCGGTTCATTACAGGGGTTGACTTTCTTATCCAGATCGCTGATAGACATCTGAAAGACATTGAAACATAAGAAAGGTGAGAGAATCCCTGGTTGTGTATAAGAAAATCCCAATATCCTAATATTGTTCTATCAACCTATTTTTGGTCATGGTGTGTATTGTAGTATAACATCTGGTTGGGAACACAAAACACGAGGAGATCTCGTCATAGCGGATAGAATAAATTCAGGATGGAGGGGTTATGATATTAATCAAATCTATCTTTCTTGAAACTCTGGTGGAAAGAAGGAACGACCTCTGTCGTAGGTTTGCTGTCAGCATGCAAAAATCAGAAAGAACTGCAGACCTCAGTTGCCCCCAACACGACTAGAGTCACATGGACGTTGTCTTAGGAACTCAAAGTCACTAACTCTCCCGATCACTCTCACTACAAGATTCAGTAATAGTCCAGTACCATCACTGCTGAAAATACTTAATGGAAAGAAAATGACACCACATATTGTTTTATGTTGTAATTGGATTTAATGTTGTACAATATGTCACGGATTTTACTGTTACGGTTAAGTTTTAAAGCTAATACGGACGATTTTATCACAGTGGATTTTATAATATGTAAATAGTTTCGTAACTTTTGGAATCTGATACATCTGACGAGATAGAGTACAAATGTAACAATGGGCACAATTCTGCCTACATGCCAGTCGTGCCGCAAAGTCGATTGAATAATAAACCATTTGATTGATTGATTGATTGATTGATTGATTGATTGATTTTCTCTGCAGAAAAACATTCCATTCTTTCGCATTTTCACGTCTCCCGCTGTTTTGGCCTTCCATCTGCTAAATATTGCGGCCTCCATTTGGGACCCAAGCCTCCTTCCACTCTACTTCAACCAAAGCTTTGGGGCAAAGGTCGAACTGGTAAGACGATTTTACATGAAATTTTCTATAGAAATACATAGAAGGCAGTGTGTGTAAAAGGGGGGGGGGGGTAAGGGTGATCATACTATTTAAAGCAGAGGTATTTCTATTTAACTTTATTACGCAAGGTTATCCTAGTTTTATAATTGTAATTAAAGTGCAAATTTACAAAAAGATAATAGGGGTTCACACATCATAAGTGTTAAAATATTAGTAACGACATCGAGATACTAACTTACAATAAACCAAACCGTCTTGTAACTAGTCCTTCTTTTCATAACATTGCAAAAATCAACATGTAGATCAGGACTGCACACTGTTAAACTTTTCCGTATCTTTAAAAAAAAATCAACAAACACAATAAATGGATATGGCAGTTGTCTAGTATAACCTTGATTTCTCATCAGGTGCACATTGGGAAGATTGTGATATTAGAAAAGAATACACGTTTGGTATTGTTAGATATTAGCAAGCAATACGCGGAGATGATAAGGCTTCCAAGTAATAAGCAAGCAGCCAAAACCACAAATTCCAATTAGGCCACAGCAAGTAATTTTTATGGATGACATCAGCGCGCGCATTGATTTTCCCCTAATTTCGAAAAAAAAAAATTTTTGTTGCCCTCCGATGGTGGTCAACATGCCAAAAATGGGGAAAAGCCATGCATCAGTTGTTTCAGCAAATTTCAATTGTTGACAAATTAATGTTGTAATAGTTGGCACAATATACTATTAGGTAGATTATTATTAAGTAAAAGTCTATCCATATCGTCTTGAGTTTAATATCGTGCTAAACCCCACACATACCTACCTACATACTTACAAACGCTACCAAAAACATAACCTTATTGACGAAGGTAATTTTTTTTCGTTTACTTTGTGGGTATGTATGTGAAAGTGACTACGAAGTAATCAGCTAGCAAATTATTGATCTTTTTTCTTTTATTTTTTTTCATAGGTCGGGATCTTAGCTGGACTTCCTGTCCTGATATTTGGAGCTCTGGAGCCATTGTTTGCCCTAATCGGAAACCGACTGAGCAAGCATGTTTCAACGACTGTCGCACGGAAAACCATGGCTGTCATCAGTATGTATTACATCGCACATTTCCTGTAGTTATTCAGTAGAGTTAGGTGCCAGGATTTAAAAAAACTGCTGTAACTTCAGTCATGTCATTGAAAATCTAAATACCGTACTTTAAACATGATACCGTGAATACTTCCATGAGGCTGGTGAGTCACTGAATAAAAAATAAGCAACCACGTGTTCTATTCAGCCAACGTTTCGTTGACTGTCACCTTCCTCAAGGCAAATCTGACTGGTTCACATTAATTATTGATAGCACATGTGTCGCTGCTAATAGATGCGTTCCCAAACGCAAAGTATTTGCATATATGCCAGTTTAATACAGGGAACGATATCAATGCGACCCAAAACGTACAGGAGTGTAATATATACATAATTGTTGTCAAGTACAAACTGAGCAACAATTAACATGTACTTCTTAAGAATGCGGTCCCAAACGTGACCCAGACTATACTCACCTCATCACGGTTCAGGGCAGGAGCTCTGGGCTGGTTGTGATGGCCGGGTGGCAGTCTGACGAGGTGGCTAAACCACTTGATGCGTGGGTGTTCTATGTACTTAAGTGCGTTTGTGAAGCCAACCATTTCCCTGATCACCTCATTTCTGATCTTGTCTCTTCTGGTAATCAATGTAAGCATGTGTAATTTAACATGAAAACTTTAAAACCTTTAAACCGAAATTGCTGAGTTAAAAAAACTGTCTTGGCAACACGAAAATATTTGAGCTTCACTCAATAACATCAAATTGTTGTCGAATTGTCGTATTTTAGGAAAAAGTCACCAAGCTTGGTGGTTCTAGCGCAAGCTGTTCAGACGTTATCTGACATGAAAGTTGACCTCAAAAGCCCCCCCCCGTCTGAATTTTTAAATCATCCAGCGTCCTATTTCACTTTTTTTCAGAATTACATGTTTCTGTATCAATTTAAGGTGTTTAATCTACTGCTAAAATGACAAAAAGGAAATGAAATTGCCGTAACAATCTTACAGTTTATCACGTGATTTTCAAATTGCTACAAATCGGTGATAAGATCCCCCTGTTTAATATGTAGGTTGTCTGTGTGTTTCCGGATGTCTTTTCGTGGCTGCCTTCACCACCAACTCTGTCGTGGCTGCCTGTTTCGTCGTCATAGGCTTTGGATGTTCTGCAGCAAGAGCCGCAGGTTGGTTCTTTGTACGTGTAATATAGCAAACAGCTACTTCAGAACATTACCTTCTACATTGTAATCTTTATACCAGTCCAAGATGTACTCTGTTATTATCTCTTTTCAACATAGTAGAGCTACAGCATCTCAATGACAGTACTTTATGTTCTTTACTGCTACGAGGGTCCATGTCACTCTCACATTCACAAAACTTTGACATAGTTCAAACCTTTATTTACTGTACAGATTCTCGTAATTGATAGATCACCAACTTGTCTTGTTTGTACTTATTTTCTGAAAAATAAATAAAACAGCTACTTCCATTTAGACTTTTAGAATGTTCTGTGTTCGTGTTGTAGTGGTGTGCGAGAAAAAGCTTGCCAATGGGTGTTATTTCTTTTCGAATAAGCAGAAGTTGCTTATGTCACCAAAAGTTTGGGACTATGAAAGAACAGTATGGATAATTATATACACATGCAACTCCTTTTTCTCAATAACAAGTCATGCGATAAGTAAGTAACCATTAGCTGTTCGTGGGGTTACACAAAAGAATCTCCTACTTCCTTTTTCCTTTACATGTACCTTATTGTAATAAAACCGAAATAGATAAATAAATTCACTAAGCATGCCTGTAGCCAGGATTTTGCTTGGTGGGATTCTTCCTACCATCCAAGGGACCAACGAGCGCCGTAGGCGCGAGCTTCCTATGAGGGTCTGGGGGCATGTTCCCCCGGAAAATTTTAAAAATTGAACCTTCTGAAATAGCATTTCATGCGTTTTTGAGAGGATTTCTAAGGGAAAATCAGAGACAAACAGAATTCCAGTCCCACTGGTGATACAAATCTGTCCACCTATTAAAGAAAACTTTGGACCTTTAGATAAAAAGTGGACTTTTATGCATGTCCGAACCCCCCCTGGCTACGGGCATGCTATTGTATCTTGATGAAAGAACATGGCCAAATGAATAATGACCTTTCAGACAATGCAGAACAATTTTTGATTTAACAAGGCAGTTTGCTTTGTTCTATAGATTGATTGTAAAATTATGTCTTCCACAGAAAACTATATAATCTACAAAACATTTTTAATTTAGTAACATGTGTCCCTTTTTGCTTTCTTATCTTTTTTTGCGGGGGGGGGGCAGACTCGTTTTCTTTTATGGGAATCTGTTATGTGTTTACTTTTCTATTATTCATAGGTTTGAGTGTGAAGTAAAATATTTCATTATCCATAATGTACAAGTGGCGGCGAGAAAATTTGAGTCCGCCGTCATTTATTCTTTGTCCCCTTTATTTGTATTAGTGTCTTCTCTGAATAAAAAATAATAATAATCATCGTACAAACCTTTGTACTTTATGTTTGTAAATGTGAGTTTTGAGAGTCCATATGCATTGACATGTTCATATTACTTTTTATGCTCTCCCCTGATTCTCTAAAATATGAACGTTTTCATCGAAATCCTATTCAAAGACGACTTTGTCGTTTACAGTTGCCGATGCCAATCCATTTGACATTGCGCCTCGATATGCCAGCGTACTCTCAGGGATCTGTAGAGTTTTATGTCGTATTGTGGGCCTGTCATTCCCATTGTTGGTGACAGCACTAATTACCAGGAATAAGGTATGTAAAATTTATTTACATTGTTGTTCCACAATAGTATATTCTATCTCACAAAGGTTAAACCTGAGATAAAAATTTTCAACGTCAAGTGAAAAAATAACATGCTGTAAACCCTATTCAGACCGGGCTTTTTTGGTCATGCTGGGACCGAGGGGGGCTTTTGAGGCCCGTCCTCCGTAACTCAACAACTACTTTGCGTAGGACCACTAAATTTTCAGGTGATCGTGTACTAGTAAAATTAAGTCATACTAACAATTTTGGTGTCGTTATGACGTATTATGACGTAATTATGACGTCATTTATGTTATTTTTTGGCTGAAGAACCGTTAGAATAGCCTTTCCCGTAAAACTCAAAGGAATGCAGCCAAACTTGAAGAAAAAGTGTCTATGATGTCTATGTTTTATGTGAAAAATCATGGAATTTGACCAATGACTTCATGAAATTAGCATAAATTAGGAATGTTAAATGATGAAAATTACATCTAATAATAGCAAATGTTACTGTTAGAAAGTGTGTAATTTAACATAAAAACCTAAAAATTTTATGGTTTACCCAAAAATCACTGAATTTTGCAAAAACTGCCGATCAGAAAACCATTGCCATGGCAACACGAAAAATGGTTAATTTGTGTCACTAAGACGAAATTGTTGCTAGATATATTCTAGGAAAAGTCACCAATTTTGGTAGTTCTAGCGCAAGCCGTTCAGGCGCTATCCAAGATAAAAGTTGGCGCAGGCCTCAAAAGCACACACCCCCGTCTGAATAGGGTTAAATTAAGGGAAAATATTTGTAATTCTAAGGTGTTATTTATCAACTATTTGGGGGTTTTGTACGTACTTCTGCTTTTGTACGTACTATAATTCATTACTGTTTTCAATTTTATGGTGCCTTTTTATTTCGTTAATGTTGCCATATACATTTATGTTTGATTTTTGTCCCATGGAGGAAAAAAACATATATAAAAAAATTGTAGGTGACATTGTTATAACATCTTGCAATTTATAACATTTTACAGTCACCCAAGGAGTGGTCTCACGTTGTCCTTATTACGGCCTGTGTGTTTGCTGCCACCGCCCTTTTCTTTGGAGCCTTCGGTAGCGGAAAGGAGCAGCCCTGGGCCGGGTTGGTTTTGCAAGGTCACAACGTCGGCATTCAAGACAGCGGAATTCAACGAGATTGCAAGAAAAAGGACAAAGGGGGTGATGAGTTGCTACCTCTAGTCAATAAATGATCATTACCTTTCTTTCAGTAAATGTTGCGTCAATTTCACACTTCTTTACAACCGATTTTCAAAATCCTTGCAACTACAAGTTTGACTACTAGTAATGATTCATGACCCACTTTTTTCTTCTCTGAGTTTATGAAATAACATCTGGTCATTCACCTGTAACTACCTGATAGAACAGCGAGTAGTTTTATTTATTCACATATGTTTAATGAGTATTGGGCAGAAAGCACAGTTGCTTATATGACGCCTTCTACTCAAAATACACAAATATAAAAACAAGAGTAAAACATAATAACAAAATACATACATAATTACAAAGTGGGTCAAGTAGAATGAGTACAAACAAGACAAGTTGGTGATCTATCAATTACGAGCAAGAAGAGCGAGTAATTCCGCTGCAGTACCAACAAAAGCCGCCAGGGGGGCCAAAATCTAATCATTTCTAGGTCTCATCAATTTTCCCAAGTTTCACGACAATCCATCAAAAGCTTCTTGAGTTATCGTGCTAAACCACATACATACATACATACACACACACACACACATACATACATACATGCACACACACATACAAACGCTACTAAAACATAACCTTCTCGGCGAAGGTAATTAATTGCTTCAGGTTTATTTTCAATCTTATCAAAACTGATATCCTGTTTCCATTTTGACAGGCCGTGTTGATTTGATTACTAGTATATGGATGGCATCCGCACGCGCATCAATTTTCGTTCCTTTTCAAAAACGTTTTTAACCATACTGTAAATGATACAAAGCAGATGCAAAATGAGCAAATAATTGTATGTGCCGTAAATTGCCCCCAAAAATCAGAAAACGAATACTAATGTGACCAAAGTCAATTCCAAAGTCCAGAAAGAGGATGTGAAAGAACAAAAATGAAAAATCTATTGTTCGGTGTATCATACCCTGGGTGTTTACACTAACAGGCGTATAAATGTGACATTTATGTGAATTTGATGAATAAACTCAAAATAATGTAATACAATGTGACTACAGAAAAAAAGGGAAAGCGTTATTGTCAAATTTGTAGAAGATCTAGAATCATGTGAACAATCCAGAATTGCGCAATTATCTAAAAACTGGAGCGGAATGGTTTTTGATTGACAGAAAGGGGTCAGACAAAGTGCAGAGACAATAGGACATTATATAGTGTCCTTGTACAGTTTAATGGACAGTGAGCAAATAGGGAAAGGACATATTATAAAAAGATGCCAAAATGACAGTATTTAGCATCCATTTATACCCCTGGTAGTGTTAGTCATTTGTTCCACCTTCCTGACCACTTTTCATCAGGAAGACAGCTTTTTGGGGGGCCAAACTTTTTTCATTCGCACACTCGAATCAGTTCCCAGAGGATTGCATCCATATAATCAAATCAACATGGCCTAATAAAAAAAAATATATATTTCCTTTTTTCATTATGGACTGAAACAAAGTTCCGTGGAATGCATTAAGTTAGTAATAACTAAGCTATAAAGGGAAATAGGTTTCGATAATAACCGGATATACGATGCTAATGAATAGTGGTGTATTTTTCTTTTGTTTAGTTAAAGATAAAGAAATATAGCAGGTTTGTCTGTCAGTAATGAGTAAAGATATTGACCGAATGTTTAATCCGAAAAATAAAAGATAATCTACTGAGGACAATACTATTTTGCTGTTCTCCAGATCCATTTTTATGTCGTTGGGTAGCTTCTTTTTTGGATGAATATTACTGTTATTAAAACAGGATTATATGATTTATGCTTTGGCTCCATTTTTAAAGTGGTAACTTTCTAAGGATAACACTATTTAACCAAAAATATCCTTTATAGTCGGGAGAAATCACTACATCGAATAACTCAAAGGTGGAAGTCCACTTTATTGTAATTCCTTAGTTGATTACATATTTGATATCTCTGGAAAGACAGAAACATCAGCATGAAGCATAACATAAGATTCCTCCAGGCCCTTTTACTCTCCATATTCCTTTACATCTATTTTCTAACATATTACCTCCATATCCCCAACATCCATGATACATGTAATATACGTATTCTATGGAAAGTAGAGCATCAACTGATGCTATTTATGCAAAGAAGGACCTAATTAGCATACTTAATGCAAACATGCTATGATTCATTATTGGTAAATGATGCATGTGACATGTGTTAGTTAAAGAACGTACATTTGCCATAGGCGCGGTTCTGGATACAACAACATCACCAGAATACGAAAAAAGCCGAACCGTTTTAGTAGTAGTTGCACAACCAAATTAGTAGTTGAAGTCCTGTTAATATATGCACTGTACCACTATTCTTGAATTTGTACGCCTGCACCTAGCCCAATATAGCATACCACTCATCGGAATATTATGTTGTTATTACCCCTTGTGTACAACTTTAAAACGATGCAACTTACTCAGACTTACATTGAAAACACCAAGCGCTTCTAGCTCTCCTTGATTGTTCTTTAACAGCCAAGTAGATATAGAAGTCACAACACTCCATGTTGTTAAAAGGCCTTACTTTTTTTAGTTCTTCTAGCTCTGATTGCCCAATCAGATATAGAAGGTTAGTAATATAATTCTTTAATTTGTTCTTGTATCAATATGAAATTCTCCTGGTTGTCATTAGCATTATTTCATGTTTTGGGGTGGTGGGACTATGGCGCAATTATTGCATTTATATGTTAATTGTATTTTTGTTTTGTGGCGCTGTTAATATAAGTGTTAAACTTGAGTGCAGCGCCACAATGTCCTTGTCATTGTTTTGTTTTGTGTTGTGTTGAATAAAAAAATATTAAAAAAGGGAGTTGATGCCGTCGATTAGTATTTTCATCAGCTCCACTTCGGTACGCCCCAGCCGCTGATGGTTAGACACGTCACAGACTGCTTTGTCAGCCTCAGAGGTTTCTAAAATAAATAAAATTCAGTCAATAAACTAAGGAACCAAACTAGCGAACTAAACGTAAGCATTAAGAAGAAAACCACGGGCACTTAAACAAACAAAAAACGAACAAAGCATAAAAGTTCATCATGAAAGTTCAAAAGTCATTATGAATTAGAGACTAAGCTTTAACTTCCAACACTCTTTTCTGTCCACGCATATTTCCTCAACAAAATGTGGCAATGAGAAAATGGCCCACTGTAAATTTTCTTTCATTGCCACTTTTTGTTGATGAACTTACACAATCCTGATCGGACCAAGGAGGCTGAAGACAGACTGATAAGGTAGACATTTTTTGTATCCAATTAATGTTTAGTCAATGCGAGTTTTTCACGGTCTAGAACGTATACATAGGTGATAGCCTTTTTCTTAGATATTTGCTATGTACTGTGATAGGAACCTTCTTACCATCCTGTGCGCACCACGTCTTGCCCTCAACCCACCCCCGTTAGATTTCTTTCGCACAGTCCCTTACCTCCATGTTGGCCCCTGACGTCCAACCCAAGCCGACGACATGTGCTTTTGAATTCGGCGATGTTCCACTCATTCGGCACATTCACGTGCACGCTAGCGCGCAGGCCCGTGCCGAGATTGGTAGGACAGCTGGACAGGTACCCATACTGTTTGTCAAACGCGAACGCAGTCTGCGAATCCTTCAGTAGAAGTTTGTCGATGGCATTTATGCCTCGACACAAACGATTGAATACTTGCTGGACGTCTGCTCCTGAAGGTAATAATGACAATGACAATGATGTTTTTTTGCACATTCATGCCCATGTGGGCTAAATGCAGTACATGAAGTTTACATGATACACTCGTATACTACAACTCTATAGGAGTTCTACACTACATCTACTGTATACAGATGGACGAACATATAAGGCTATCATTGATTATATATCTTACGTGTTTCTTCCCTCTTTTTAAAACAGGTGTATACAAATTCACAGAGTTTTTCTTGTTCATTATTGTTAGGGGATGCCATAATATGTACAAATAGGTCATCTTTTACTAACTGTTTACATCGTGTGTCTAACATATGAAGGCTCAGCATGTTACACTTAAATGTTCAAATGGAACGGGCAGTTACATGGTTATAGACATCATCAAGTACATATATTTTTTTAGGTTGGCGGTTATTTAGATGAAGGCCGGTGAAATAAGGTCGTAAGGACAAAGTAAGGACTCCCAGAAAATTGAGGACCAAAGAGATCACTAATAAGAAATTTGTTCGCGAGCAAAATCCAGCATATTTCACACCATTCCCTTTCCCATACAAAGATGGAATGTTCCTAACCCATCCCGTGCAAAACAAACATTCGAAAATAACTTCTGACGAGTTATTCCGAAATGAAGCCTTCCCAAATTGACCCCAATTAAAAAAGATTGTTCCCTCTCTTCAAGAATGGACTCTTCCACCAACATATAGTGTGTATACACAAAAATGACTTTTTCATAATAATAATAAACCCTAGTCAAAAATCTTATTAAAAAAGATTGTCCCCCTATTCACGAATGGACTTTTCAGGTAACCTCTGTGTTATTTTATGGATCAGCCGCAAGTTGCTTCAACACGAAATATAAACTTTTCATAAGTACCCCTTTTCCAATATTGAATTATAAAAAGTAATTGTCTCAATTTTTTAAAATGGACACTTCCGGGGTCCCCCATGCTATGTTATGGTCCAGTTCAAAACATATAGACAAAATGTGGAATTTTTCATAATCACGCCACTATATAATTGAATTTAAACAAAAGTGCCACTAAATAAAAAACAAGAATTCGGAGACCTCATATCTCCATGAAATATGGTTTCCTCAAGACAAGTAACATATTTGATGTGAAAGTCCAATCATTTGGCAATGTTTCTTTTCAAAATGTTATCATAAATTATACAAATGACCTCTATATTAACATAATATATGCATGGTGTTTAAAACTATTAACTAACCTTCACATGTCACAAGTATGAAATTCCCATCATTACACTAAGGAATCAGAATTTTTAGATTAATTATGCACATGAAGTCCATATTCGCATAATTGGTATCTGTTGATATTCTACTTGCGATAGATTATACACATTACATGTATGAAAGTCCTATTATGTAAAACACTGGAATTACAGAAATTCCTCATGTATTATGCAAATTAAGTCCTCATTTGCATAATTTGCATCTAATTATGTACATCTCTATGTAAGCTACCTACATGCCAAAAATCATGATAATACGTTGCTCTTTTCTGGACTTATCTGCTCTTAAAGATTTCGCCACCCCTCCCCCCTGCAGTTCCAGCACAAGCTGCTAGGGGTACCAAACACACAACACTTATTCCTGACGGGAAAAGCTATCTGCCACCAAAAAATCAAGACCATAGCATGTTCAGGACAAAAGATACAAAAACCGGAAGTTCTGCTGCAGTACCAAGGTCAGCCACCAGGAGGCCCAGATGTGACCTTGACCTATGTCTTCCAAAGACCTACTTACATACCAAATATCATCACCATCCATAAAGGCGTTCTTAAGTTATGCTCTCCAGTAATTGGCGGAAACACACACAGACACACACACACACAGACACACACACACAGACAGACAGACAGACCCAAAACAATATCTCCATTTTTCATGGAGATAAAAACGGTCTGTGGCCAGTGGCCTCATGAAAATGTTGACAATAAAACGGGGGGAAAACTGTTGTAGCGCCGTGTGTACTTTGGACGTGGCTGTAGAAATGTATATACGAATGAATCCATCTATATGTTATTTAATTTTTTATTGCCTATTGATACCTTTCTGCATAGAGATGATCCTGAGATGATCCTCCTCGTTTACCCACACCAAAAACGTCTTTGCGTTGTTGTAAAAGATGCCACGCCCTTCCGGCCAGTCTCGACCTATCCCAGCAGCTGTCGTGTACTTTTCACCCTCCTGTCACAAAACAAATATATCAGTAGGAAAGAAAGGACATTTTCTTAAAATCATTTTTATCTCCATGAAAAATGGAGATATTGTTTTGGGTCTGTCTCTGTGTGTGTGTGTGTGTGTGTGTGTGTGTGTGTGTGTGTGTGTGTGTGTGTGTGTGTGCGTGTCTGTCTGTGTGTGTTTCCGCCAAAAACTGGTGAGCATAACTTAAGAACGCCTTTATGGATGGTGATGATATTTGGTATGTAGGTAGGTCTTAGGAAGACAAAGGTCAAGGTCACATCTGGGCCTCCTGGTGGCTGACCTTGGTACTGCAGCAGAACTTCCGGTTTTTGTATCTTTTGTCCTGAACATGCTATGGTCTTGATTTTTTGGTGGCAGATAGCTTGTCCCGTCAGGAATAAGTGGTGTGGGTTTTGTCCCCCTAGCAGCTTGTTCTTGAACTGCAGGGGGGTGGGGTGGATGGCGAAATCTTTAAGAGCAGATAAGTCCAGAAAAGAGCAACGTATTATCATAATTTTTGGCATGTAGGTAGCTTAGACAGAGATGTAAGTAATTATATGCAAATTATGCAAATGTGGACTTAATTTGCATATTTAATGAGGAAATTCTGTAATTCCAGTGTTTTACATACAAGGACTTTTGGTCTCGGACCGGAGTTTTTTTTACGATTTTGTGTCCGGCGGACACCCCCAGGCCGAAGGGCTACGATTCCGCCAAGAAAAGTAGGCCGGAAAATCTTATTATACCAGTGAACAGAGGTTTTCAGCCGGCTTCCGATAGGTATTTGGGTATCGTCTGCTGACTTTTCATTTTGGGTAGAAACTGTTGTGAAATGTAAATTTTGGACCCGAAAAATACCGTTTTTTTACACTTTTTTCAGCGGAGCTGCTGAGAAAAAACGAATTTTCCCTGGGTAACGGCTTATATGACGAAAAAGCTCACTACTTCCTGTTTCTGAAAAACGAAAAAAAAACATATGTTGTTGTGATAAGTTTTCCGCAATCTCCGGTGGCGCAAATCCCTTGAAAATGCATATAGAACGCAGCTATTTGGGTCATCAGGCGACAAAACCGCATCACCCTTGCTGGCGGACTGATACCAAAAACGCTTCGCTGGCCGTCCGACTTTACCACGCCCGAAAATACTACAAACCACGGGGTTTTCGGTAAATACGAAAACTATTTGATTATCTATAACGATCACCGAGCAAGGGGGAGCCAAACTTAGCGTGACAACCACCCAGATCCGGCGATTTACTGACGCACTATTTGGAACCCTGGTCAGATTTGAACTCCGACCCGGAACCTTATACATGTAATGTGTATAATCTATCGCAGATAGAATATCAACAGATACCAATTATGCAAATATGGACCTCATTTGTATAATTAATCTAAAAATTCTGATTCCTTAGTGTAATGATGGGAATTTCATACTTGTGACATGTGTAAGTTAGTTAATAGTTTTAAACACCATGCATATATTATGTTAATGCAGAGGTCATTTGCATAATTTATGATAACATTGATATGAAACATTGCCAAATGATTGGACTTTCACATTAAATATGTTATTTGTCTTGAGGAAACCATATTTCATGGAGATATGAGGTCTCCGAATTCTTGTTATGATACTAAATTTCTCAATGGTTGTTGGTAAATGGCAAGCAAAGAATAAACAATGAATTATTGAGAATTCAGCAAAGAACGCTCCTCTTTGTTTTAAGTAGTAGTAGAAGTAGTAGTAGTAGTGGTAGTAGTAGTAGTAGTAGTAGTAGTAGTAGTAGTAATACTAGTAGTAGCAGTAGTAGTAGTAGTAGCAGTAGTAAGAGGAACGTGCCAGTAATTGCAAGGGTAAGATTTGTTCTGATCTTCTAAGTAAAAAGACTCAGGCAGAAGAAATCAAATGTAATCCTTCTAGATCTGGGGCTACCATATCACCGATGCACCGGTCAGTCTCTTGAATGGTGCGGTAGTGTTATCGAATTTTTATACCCGTGGTTGTTCTTTTTTTTACTAATTTGAAAGTTGTGTGTTCATTTACCGTAAAAAGATATCCATCCTTCACCAGACTTTGTTTTTCTGAGCTCGTCATTGTATCGTACGGATAATAGTGCCCAGCAAGGTCACCTTCAAGGTCGTCTAGTGCAGTCACCAAGACACGCTCTACCTCCAGACGTTTTTCCTGGGAGATACCTGCGGGGAATCCTGTTTGAACCAACAGACCTGATTATTTATCCCACTAACTAGTATTTAGTTCTGAAAATTAACTTAGTCGTAAAAACTTGACAACCTGAATTATTGAGATTAATGTATTTCATTTCTTTAGCCCATTTATTTTACCTAATGTACATATTCTCTTTATAGTGAAAATTGGATAATACCTTACTAGTAAGGAAACTCATACGTTCTCCTTATAGTACAAACATGGCATAATACCCCTATTTTCCCCATCATTAGTCTCCTTCTCTTTACTTAATAGCATGGCAGGGGTGTTTTTAAAAATCGGAAGGCCATATTCGGCTAAGTGTGACAGGGGCTTTAGGTGAGATTTGGGATAGGCATGTATTAAATAGTAAGAAAGATTGAAGGTGAAAATATACCGTAACCAGACAGGTTCCTGACCACCCTGCATCTGGTAGACAGGATCGGTTCTTTATTCTGAATCACCGACGTCATATATCGAGAATCCAGATTGGAGACGTGCGCAGGTATTTTCTCCATTCCGTGAATTTCTCTAGAAAATCATATATAAAATCATGTACCTTCACACAATGGAATTTTGTATAGCGGACATACAATAAGAAAGAGAAGGGCGTTGTGAGATTAAAACGTCTTATGTTGGTGAACAAAAGTTTGCTTTGAATAAAGAGACTCTTTACACAACCAAGTGTTTTATTCAGCCGACGTTTCGGTGACCGTCTGTCACCTTCCTCGGGGCAATTCTGACTAGTTCACTTTGATCTACACGGTTACAGAACGGTATCTACAACGGTTTACCGCAAACGTACAAGCGTGTAATATACTGCATATCGTGCCAATCAAGAAAAAAGAACTAAATTACTTTATGATAGGTTCAAAGACATGATTGTAGAGTCTATAGCATTCCTCGTCTCCTGCAAACACCCCGTAGCTGCTGCTAGGAACCGCCACTCCACTCTGCACGACATCATTGATGGTGAATCTAGTCAAGGACGTCTTGCTGTCCTGGGAAATTGAGTAAATATTCTGTAAAAAGCAACTTTTTCAGTGCCTGTAACAAGATTCTGCCTTTACGCGTAACGTACCCATAAAATAAGGCCTGTACGAATAACAGCCATGGAGGAGCTCTGTTGAGGTAGAACTTACAGACCTGTGGCAAGTTGCTTTTGTTTTTCTCGTTTTTTTACATTTTATGTATAATATGTAACAATTACAAATATGAGATTATACATATATATATATATATATATATAATCAAAATTGTATTTGGCAGGTACACGCATTAAAATTGCATGCACATGGGTCATGAGAACCACTTCCTCTCACCCCATTTCACTAAAATACATTGATTGAGGTGCTCTAAACACCAAATGAAGTGTTTTGCAGCTCCGCTGAACACTTTGACTACATACATACCTAGAGGGCAGTGGCTTCACTCTCAATTAGTTCCCAACCTACCCATATTTGGGTACTATTGCATCTGCACTCTGTCTGACCCCTTTTCTGTCAATCAAAAATCATTCCACCCCAGTTTTCAGATAATTGCGCAATCCTGGATTGTCTACATGATTTTACATTTTGGACAAATTTGACAATAACGCTTTTCCAATTCTTACTAAAATCACATTATATTACATTATTTTCAGTTTGTCCATCAATTTCAAATGAGGCAATTGTCTGAAAACTGTTTGTCCATCAATTTCAAATGACGCAATTATCTGAAAACTAGGGTGGAATGATTTCCTTGCTGGCCTTCTCGCGTGCGCGGTATGCTGGGCTTTGTGAACCACTGACCCTTAAGCCCCTGTCACACATTCACGACCTTCCCCCGAATCTGTTCCCGAACGATTAAATACCTTTAGCTGCTCCCACAAGTCTCGGTTAAGGACATTGCGTGCCAGGCATTGATGATGACTGGTCCATGCTGGAAACTGTAGTGCTTTACCGGGTTGATAACCTGCCATATCGGAACGCGTCCTAAACAGTCGAACCGCAGACCTCTATGCGCATCTGTTCTGCGCAGCATCGGGTCCATTTTTGGGGACCTCATTTTTGACGGAGAAACCGGACACCATGATTTATTACAATAATTTTTAAACCTCAGAGTTATGTTACTGACATTGGTATACACTAACAGGCGTATAAATGTGACATTTATGTGAATTTGATGAATAAACTCAAAATATTGTAATACAATGTGACTACAGAAAAAAAGGAAAATCGTTATTGTCAAATTTGTAGAAGATCTAGAATCATGTGAACAATCCAGAATTGCGCAATTATTTAAAAACTGGAGCGGAATGGTTTTTGGTTGACAGAAAGGGGTCAGACAAGGTGCAGAGACAATAGGACATTATGTAGTGTCCTTGCAAAGTTTAATGGACAGTGGGGCATGGACATATTATATAAAGATGCCAAATGACAGTATTTAGCATCCATTTATACCCCTGGTAGTGTTAGTCATTTGTTCCACCTTCCTGACCACTTTTCATCAGGAAGACAGCTTTTGGGGGGGCCAAACTTTTTTTATTCGCACACTCGAATCAGTTCCCAGAGGATGTCATCCATATAATCAAATCAACATGGCCTAATAAAAAAATATATATATATATTTCCTTTTTTTTATTATGGACTGAAACAAAGTTCCGTGGAATGCATTAAGTTAGTAATAACTAAGCTATAAAGGGAAATAGGTTTCGATTATAACCAGATATACGATGCTAATAAATAAAGTAGTTTTCTTTTGTTTAGTTAAAGATAAAGAAATATAGCAGGTTTGTCTGTTAGTAATGAGTAAAGATATTGACCGAATGTTTAATCAGAAACATAAAAGATAATCTACTGAGGACAATACTATTTTGCTGTTCTCCAGATCCATTTTTATGTCGTTGGGTAGCTTCTTTTTTGGATGAATATTACTGTTATTAAAACAGGATTATATGATTTATGCTTTGGCTCCAATTTTAAAGTGGTAACTTTCTCAGGATAACACTATTTAACCAAAAAACATATCCTTTATAGTCGGGAGAAATCCCTACATCGAATAACTTAAAGGTGGAAGTCCACTTTATTGTAATTCCTTAGTTGATTGCATATTTTATATCTCTGGAAAGACAGAAACATCAGCATGAAGCACAAAGTAAGATTCCTTCAGGCCCTTTTACTCTCCGTATTCCTTTACATCTATTTTCTAACATATTACCTCCATATTCCTAACATCCATGATACATGTAATATACGTATTCTATGTAAAGTAGAGCATCAACAGATGCTATTTATGCAAAGAAGGACCTAATTAGCATACTCAATGCAAACATGCTATGATTCATTATTGGTAAATGATGCATGTGACATGTGTTAGTTAAAGAACGTACATTTGCCATAGGCGCGGTTCTGGATACAACAACATCACCAGAATACGAAAAAAGCCGAACCGTTTTAGTAGTAGTTGCACAACTAAATTAGTAGTTGAAGTCCTGTTAATATATGCACTGTACCACTATTCTTGAATTTGTACGCCTGCACCTAGCCCAATATAGCATACCACTCATCGGAATATTATGTTGTTATTACCCCTTGTGTACAACTTTAAAACGATGCAACTTACTCAAACTTATATTGAAAACACCAAGCGCTTCTAGCTCTCCTTGATTGTTCTTGAACAGCCAAGTAGATATAGAAGTCACAACACTCCATCTTGTTAAAAGGCCTTACTTTTTTTAGTTCTTTTAGCTCTGATTAGCCATCAGATATATAAGTTTTAAACTTGAGTGCAGCGCCACAATGACCTTGTCATTGTCTTGTTTTGTGTTGAATAAAAATATTAATAAAGGAAGTTGATGCCGTTGATCAGTATTTTGATCAGCTCCACTTCGGTACGCCCCAGCCGCTGATTGTTGGACACGTCACAGACTCCTTTGTCAGCCTCAGAGGTTTCTAAAATAAATAAAATTCAGTCAATAAACTAAGGAACCAAACTAGCGAACTAAACGTAGGCATTAAGAAGAAAAACACGTCGAGCACTTGGTTAAACAAGCAAAACAAACGAACAAAGCATGAAAGTTCATCTGTGTTGGTAAAAGTCATTATGAATTAGAAACTAAGCTTTAACTTCCAACACTCTTTTCTGTCTACGCATATTTCCTCAATAAAATGTGGCAATGAGAAAATGGCCCACTGTACATTTTCTTTCATTGCCACTTTTTGTTGATGAACTTGCACAATCCTGATCGGACCAAAGAGGCTGAAGACAGACTGATAAGGTAGACATTTTTTGTATCCAATTAATGTTGAGTCAATCCGAGTTTTTCACGGTCTAGAACGTATACATAGGTGATAGCCTTTTTCTTAGATATTTGCCATGTACTGTGATAGGAACCTTCTTACCATCCTGTGCGCACCACGTCTTGCCCTCACCCCACCCCCGTTAGATTTCTTTCGCACAGTCCCTTACCTCCATGTTGGCCCCTGACGTCCAACCCAAGCCGACGACATGTGCTTTTGAATTCGGCGATGTTCCACTCATTCGGCACATTCACGTGCACGCTAGCGCGCAGGCCCGTGCCGAGATTGGTAGGACAGCTGGACAGGTACCCATACTGTTTGTCAAACGCGAACGCAGTCTGCGAATCCTTCCGTAGAAGTTTGTCGATGGCATTTATGCCTCGACACAAACGATTGAATACTTGCTGGACGTCTGCTCCTGAAGGTAATAATGACAATGACAATGATGTTTATTTGCACATTCATGCCCATGTGGGCTAAATGCAGTACATGAAGTTTACATGATACAGTCGTATACTACAACTCTATAGGAGTTCTACACTACATCTACTGTATACAGATGGACGAACATAAGGCTATCATTGATTATATATCTTACGTGTTTCTTCCCTCTTTTTAAAACAGGTGTATACAAATTCACAGAGTTTTTGTTGTACATTATTGTTAGGAGATGTCATAATATGTACAAATAGGTCATCTTTTACTAACTGTTTACATCGTGTGTCTAACATATGAAGGCTCAGCATGTTACACTTAAATGTTCAAATGGAACGGGCAGTTACATGGTTATAGACATCATCAAGTACATATATTTTTTTAGGTTGGCGGTTATTTAGATGAAGGCCGGTGAAATAAGGTCGTAAGGACAAAGTAAGGACTCCCAGAAAATTGAGGACCAAAGAGATCACTAATAAGAAATTTGTTCGCGAGCAAAATCCAGCATATTTCACACCATTCCCTTTCCCATACAAAGATGGAATGTTCCTAACCCATCCCGTGCAAAACAAACATTCGAAAATAACTTCTGACGAGTTATTCCGAAATGAAGCCTTCCCAAATTGACCCCAATTAAAAAAGATTGTTCCCTCTCTTCAAGAATGGACTCTTCCACCAACATATAGTGTGTATACACAAAAATGACTTTTTCATAATAATAATAAACCCTAGTCAAAAATCTTATTAAAAAAGATTGTCCCCCTATTCACGAATGGACTTTTCAGGTAACCTCTGTGTTATTTTATGGATCAGCCGCAAGTTGCTTCAACACGAAATATAAACTTTTCATAAGTACCCCTTTTCCAATATTGAATTATAAAAAGTAATTGTCTCAATTTTTTAAAATGGACACTTCCGGGGTCCCCCATGCTATGTTATGGTCCAGTTCAAAACATATAGACAAAATGTGGAATTTTTCATAATCACGCCACTATATAATTGAATTTAAACAAAAGTGCCACTAAATAAAAAACAAGAATTCGGAGACCTCATATCTCCATGAAATATGGTTTCCTCAAGACAAGTAACATATTTGATGTGAAAGTCCAATCATTTGGCAATGTTTCTTTTCAAAATGTTATCATAAATTATACAAATGACCTCTATATTAACATAATATATGCATGGTGTTTAAAACTATTAACTAACCTTCACATGTCACAAGTATGAAATTCCCATCATTACACTAAGGAATCAGAATTTTTAGATTAATTATGCACATGAAGTCCATATTCGCATAATTGGTATCTGTTGATATTCTACTTGCGATAGATTATACACATTACATGTATGAAAGTCCTATTATGTAAAACACTGGAATTACAGAAATTCCTCATGTATTATGCAAATTAAGTCCTCATTTGCATAATTTGCATCTAATTATGTACATCTCTATGTAAGCTACCTACATGCCAAAAATCATGATAATACGTTGCTCTTTTCTGGACTTATCTGCTCTTAAAGATTTCGCCACCCCTCCCCCCTGCAGTTCCAGCACAAGCTGCTAGGGGTACCAAACACACAACACTTATTCCTGACGGGAAAAGCTATCTGCCACCAAAAAATCAAGACCATAGCATGTTCAGGACAAAAGATACAAAAACCGGAAGTTCTGCTGCAGTACCAAGGTCAGCCACCAGGAGGCCCAGATGTGACCTTGACCTATGTCTTCCAAAGACCTACTTACATACCAAATATCATCACCATCCATAAAGGCGTTCTTAAGTTATGCTCTCCAGTAATTGGCGGAAACACACACAGACACACACACACACAGACACACACACACAGACAGACAGACAGACCCAAAACAATATCTCCATTTTTCATGGAGATAAAAACGGTCTGTGGCCAGTGGCCTCATGAAAATGTTGACAATAAAACGGGGGGAAAACTGTTGTAGCGCCGTGTGTACTTTGGACGTGGCTGTAGAAATGTATATACGAATGAATCCATCTATATGTTATTTAATTTTTTATTGCCTATTGATACCTTTCTGCATAGAGATGATCCTGAGATGATCCTCCTCGTTTACCCACACCAAAAACGTCTTTGCGTTGTTGTAAAAGATGCCACGCCCTTCCGGCCAGTCTCGACCTATCCCAGCAGCTGTCGTGTACTTTTCACCCTCCTGTCACAAAACAAATATATCAGTAGGAAAGAAAGGACATTTTCTTAAAATCATTTTTATCTCCATGAAAAATGGAGATATTGTTTTGGGTCTGTCTCTGTGTGTGTGTGTGTGTGTGTGTGTGTGTGTGTGTGTGTGTGTGTGTGTGTGTGTGTGCGTGTCTGTCTGTGTGTGTTTCCGCCAAAAACTGGTGAGCATAACTTAAGAACGCCTTTATGGATGGTGATGATATTTGGTATGTAGGTAGGTCTTAGGAAGACAAAGGTCAAGGTCACATCTGGGCCTCCTGGTGGCTGACCTTGGTACTGCAGCAGAACTTCCGGTTTTTGTATCTTTTGTCCTGAACATGCTATGGTCTTGATTTTTTGGTGGCAGATAGCTTGTCCCGTCAGGAATAAGTGGTGTGGGTTTTGTCCCCCTAGCAGCTTGTTCTTGAACTGCAGGGGGGTGGGGTGGATGGCGAAATCTTTAAGAGCAGATAAGTCCAGAAAAGAGCAACGTATTATCATAATTTTTGGCATGTAGGTAGCTTAGACAGAGATGTAAGTAATTATATGCAAATTATGCAAATGTGGACTTAATTTGCATATTTAATGAGGAAATTCTGTAATTCCAGTGTTTTACATACAAGGACTTTTGGTCTCGGACCGGAGTTTTTTTTACGATTTTGTGTCCGGCGGACACCCCCAGGCCGAAGGGCTACGATTCCGCCAAGAAAAGTAGGCCGGAAAATCTTATTATACCAGTGAACAGAGGTTTTCAGCCGGCTTCCGATAGGTATTTGGGTATCGTCTGCTGACTTTTCATTTTGGGTAGAAACTGTTGTGAAATGTAAATTTTGGACCCGAAAAATACCGTTTTTTTACACTTTTTTCAGCGGAGCTGCTGAGAAAAAACGAATTTTCCCTGGGTAACGGCTTATATGACGAAAAAGCTCACTACTTCCTGTTTCTGAAAAACGAAAAAAAAACATATGTTGTTGTGATAAGTTTTCCGCAATCTCCGGTGGCGCAAATCCCTTGAAAATGCATATAGAACGCAGCTATTTGGGTCATCAGGCGACAAAACCGCATCACCCTTGCTGGCGGACTGATACCAAAAACGCTTCGCTGGCCGTCCGACTTTACCACGCCCGAAAATACTACAAACCACGGGGTTTTCGGTAAATACGAAAACTATTTGATTATCTATAACGATCACCGAGCAAGGGGGAGCCAAACTTAGCGTGACAACCACCCAGATCCGGCGATTTACTGACGCACTATTTGGAACCCTGGTCAGATTTGAACTCCGACCCGGAACCTTATACATGTAATGTGTATAATCTATCGCAGATAGAATATCAACAGATACCAATTATGCAAATATGGACCTCATTTGTATAATTAATCTAAAAATTCTGATTCCTTAGTGTAATGATGGGAATTTCATACTTGTGACATGTGTAAGTTAGTTGATAGTTTTAAACACCATGCATATATTATGTTAATGCAGAGGTCATTTGCATAATTTATGATAACATTGATATGAAACATTGCCAAATGATTGGACTTTCACATTAAATATGTTATTTGTCTTGAGGAAACCATATTTCATGGAGATATGAGGTCTCCGAATTCTTGTTATGATACTAAATTTCTCAATGGTTGTTGGTAAATGGCAAGCAAAGAATAAACAATGAATTATTGAGAATTCAGCAAAGAACGCTCCTCTTTGTTTTAAGTAGTAGTAGAAGTAGTAGTAGTAGTGGTAGTAGTAGTAGTAGTAGTAGTAGTAGTAGTAATACTAGTAGTAGCAGTAGTAGTAGTAGTAGCAGTAGTAAGAGGAACGTGCCAGTAATTGCAAGGGTAAGATTTGTTCTGATCTTCTAAGTAAAAAGACTCAGGCAGAAGAAATCAAATGTAATCCTTCTAGATCTGGGGCTACCATATCACCGATGCACCGGTCAGTCTCTTGAATGGTGCGGTAGTGTTATCGAATTTTTATACCCGTGGTTGTTCTTTTTTTTACTAATTTGAAAGTTGTGTGTTCATTTACCGTAAAAAGATATCCATCCTTCACCAGACTTTGTTTTTCTGAGCTCGTCATTGTATCGTACGGATAATAGTGCCCAGCAAGGTCACCTTCAAGGTCGTCTAGTGCAGTCACCAAGACACGCTCTACCTCCAGACGTTTTTCCTGGGAGATACCTGCGGGGAATCCTGTTTGAACCAACAGACCTGATTATTTATCCCACTAACTAGTATTTAGTTCTGAAAATTAACTTAGTCGTAAAAACTTGACAACCTGAATTATTGAGATTAATGTATTTCATTTCTTTAGCCCATTTATTTTACCTAATGTACATATTCTCTTTATAGTGAAAATTGGATAATACCTTACTAGTAAGGAAACTCATACGTTCTCCTTATAGTACAAACATGGCATAATACCCCTATTTTCCCCATCATTAGTCTCCTTCTCTTTACTTAATAGCATGGCAGGGGTGTTTTTAAAAATCGGAAGGCCATATTCGGCTAAGTGTGACAGGGGCTTTAGGTGAGATTTGGGATAGGCATGTATTAAATAGTAAGAAAGATTGAAGGTGAAAATATACCGTAACCAGACAGGTTCCTGACCACCCTGCATCTGGTAGACAGGATCGGTTCTTTATTCTGAATCACCGACGTCATATATCGAGAATCCAGATTGGAGACGTGCGCAGGTATTTTCTCCATTCCGTGAATTTCTCTAGAAAATCATATATAAAATCATGTACCTTCACACAATGGAATTTTGTATAGCGGACATACAATAAGAAAGAGAAGGGCGTTGTGAGATTAAAACGTCTTATGTTGGTGAACAAAAGTTTGCTTTGAATAAAGAGACTCTTTACACAACCAAGTGTTTTATTCAGCCGACGTTTCGGTGACCGTCTGTCACCTTCCTCGGGGCAATTCTGACTAGTTCACTTTGATCTACACGGTTACAGAACGGTATCTACAACGGTTTACCGCAAACGTACAAGCGTGTAATATACTGCATATCGTGCCAATCAAGAAAAAAGAACTAAATTACTTTATGATAGGTTCAAAGACATGATTGTAGAGTCTATAGCATTCCTCGTCTCCTGCAAACACCCCGTAGCTGCTGCTAGGAACCGCCACTCCACTCTGCACGACATCATTGATGGTGAATCTAGTCAAGGACGTCTTGCTGTCCTGGGAAATTGAGTAAATATTCTGTAAAAAGCAACTTTTTCAGTGCCTGTAACAAGATTCTGCCTTTACGCGTAACGTACCCATAAAATAAGGCCTGTACGAATAACAGCCATGGAGGAGCTCTGTTGAGGTAGAACTTACAGACCTGTGGCAAGTTGCTTTTGTTTTTCTCGTTTTTTTACATTTTATGTATAATATGTAACAATTACAAATATGAGATTATACATATATATATATATATATATATAATCAAAATTGTATTTGGCAGGTACACGCATTAAAATTGCATGCACATGGGTCATGAGAACCACTTCCTCTCACCCCATTTCACTAAAATACATTGATTGAGGTGCTCTAAACACCAAATGAAGTGTTTTGCAGCTCCGCTGAACACTTTGACTACATACATACCTAGAGGGCAGTGGCTTCACTCTCAATTAGTTCCCAACCTACCCATATTTGGGTACTATTGCATCTGCACTCTGTCTGACCCCTTTTCTGTCAATCAAAAATCATTCCACCCCAGTTTTCAGATAATTGCGCAATCCTGGATTGTCTACATGATTTTACATTTTGGACAAATTTGACAATAACGCTTTTCCAATTCTTACTAAAATCACATTATATTACATTATTTTCAGTTTGTCCATCAATTTCAAATGAGGCAATTGTCTGAAAACTGTTTGTCCATCAATTTCAAATGACGCAATTATCTGAAAACTAGGGTGGAATGATTTCCTTGCTGGCCTTCTCGCGTGCGCGGTATGCTGGGCTTTGTGAACCACTGACCCTTAAGCCCCTGTCACACATTCACGACCTTCCCCCGAATCTGTTCCCGAACGATTAAATACCTTTAGCTGCTCCCACAAGTCTCGGTTAAGGACATTGCGTGCCAGGCATTGATGATGACTGGTCCATGCTGGAAACTGTAGTGCTTTACCGGGTTGATAACCTGCCATATCGGAACGCGTCCTAAACAGTCGAACCGCAGACCTCTATGCGCATCTGTTCTGCGCAGCATCGGGTCCATTTTTGGGGACCTCATTTTTGACGGAGAAACCGGACACCATGATTTATTACAATAATTTTTAAACCTCAGAGTTATGTTACTGACATTGGTATACACTAACAGGCGTATAAATGTGACATTTATGTGAATTTGATGAATAAACTCAAAATATTGTAATACAATGTGACTACAGAAAAAAAGGAAAATCGTTATTGTCAAATTTGTAGAAGATCTAGAATCATGTGAACAATCCAGAATTGCGCAATTATTTAAAAACTGGAGCGGAATGGTTTTTGGTTGACAGAAAGGGGTCAGACAAGGTGCAGAGACAATAGGACATTATGTAGTGTCCTTGCAAAGTTTAATGGACAGTGGGGCATGGACATATTATATAAAGATGCCAAATGACAGTATTTAGCATCCATTTATACCCCTGGTAGTGTTAGTCATTTGTTCCACCTTCCTGACCACTTTTCATCAGGAAGACAGCTTTTGGGGGGGCCAAACTTTTTTTATTCGCACACTCGAATCAGTTCCCAGAGGATGTCATCCATATAATCAAATCAACATGGCCTAATAAAAAAATATATATATATATTTCCTTTTTTTTATTATGGACTGAAACAAAGTTCCGTGGAATGCATTAAGTTAGTAATAACTAAGCTATAAAGGGAAATAGGTTTCGATTATAACCAGATATACGATGCTAATAAATAAAGTAGTTTTCTTTTGTTTAGTTAAAGATAAAGAAATATAGCAGGTTTGTCTGTTAGTAATGAGTAAAGATATTGACCGAATGTTTAATCAGAAACATAAAAGATAATCTACTGAGGACAATACTATTTTGCTGTTCTCCAGATCCATTTTTATGTCGTTGGGTAGCTTCTTTTTTGGATGAATATTACTGTTATTAAAACAGGATTATATGATTTATGCTTTGGCTCCAATTTTAAAGTGGTAACTTTCTCAGGATAACACTATTTAACCAAAAAACATATCCTTTATAGTCGGGAGAAATCCCTACATCGAATAACTTAAAGGTGGAAGTCCACTTTATTGTAATTCCTTAGTTGATTGCATATTTTATATCTCTGGAAAGACAGAAACATCAGCATGAAGCACAAAGTAAGATTCCTTCAGGCCCTTTTACTCTCCGTATTCCTTTACATCTATTTTCTAACATATTACCTCCATATTCCTAACATCCATGATACATGTAATATACGTATTCTATGTAAAGTAGAGCATCAACAGATGCTATTTATGCAAAGAAGGACCTAATTAGCATACTCAATGCAAACATGCTATGATTCATTATTGGTAAATGATGCATGTGACATGTGTTAGTTAAAGAACGTACATTTGCCATAGGCGCGGTTCTGGATACAACAACATCACCAGAATACGAAAAAAGCCGAACCGTTTTAGTAGTAGTTGCACAACTAAATTAGTAGTTGAAGTCCTGTTAATATATGCACTGTACCACTATTCTTGAATTTGTACGCCTGCACCTAGCCCAATATAGCATACCACTCATCGGAATATTATGTTGTTATTACCCCTTGTGTACAACTTTAAAACGATGCAACTTACTCAAACTTATATTGAAAACACCAAGCGCTTCTAGCTCTCCTTGATTGTTCTTGAACAGCCAAGTAGATATAGAAGTCACAACACTCCATCTTGTTAAAAGGCCTTACTTTTTTTAGTTCTTTTAGCTCTGATTAGCCATCAGATATATAAGTTTTAAACTTGAGTGCAGCGCCACAATGACCTTGTCATTGTCTTGTTTTGTGTTGAATAAAAATATTAATAAAGGAAGTTGATGCCGTTGATCAGTATTTTGATCAGCTCCACTTCGGTACGCCCCAGCCGCTGATTGTTGGACACGTCACAGACTCCTTTGTCAGCCTCAGAGGTTTCTAAAATAAATAAAATTCAGTCAATAAACTAAGGAACCAAACTAGCGAACTAAACGTAGGCATTAAGAAGAAAAACACGTCGAGCACTTGGTTAAACAAGCAAAACAAACGAACAAAGCATGAAAGTTCATCTGTGTTGGTAAAAGTCATTATGAATTAGAAACTAAGCTTTAACTTCCAACACTCTTTTCTGTCTACGCATATTTCCTCAATAAAATGTGGCAATGAGAAAATGGCCCACTGTACATTTTCTTTCATTGCCACTTTTTGTTGATGAACTTGCACAATCCTGATCGGACCAAAGAGGCTGAAGACAGACTGATAAGGTAGACATTTTTTGTATCCAATTAATGTTGAGTCAATCCGAGTTTTTCACGGTCTAGAACGTATACATAGGTGATAGCCTTTTTCTTAGATATTTGCCATGTACTGTGATAGGAACCTTCTTACCATCCTGTGCGCACCACGTCTTGCCCTCACCCCACCCCCGTTAGATTTCTTTCGCACAGTCCCTTACCTCCATGTTGGCCCCTGACGTCCAACCCAAGCCGACGACATGTGCTTTTGAATTCGGCGATGTTCCACTCATTCGGCACATTCACGTGCACGCTAGCGCGCAGGCCCGTGCCGAGATTGGTAGGACAGCTGGACAGGTACCCATACTGTTTGTCAAACGCGAACGCAGTCTGCGAATCCTTCCGTAGAAGTTTGTCGATGGCATTTATGCCTCGACACAAACGATTGAATACTTGCTGGACGTCTGCTCCTGAAGGTAATAATGACAATGACAATGATGTTTATTTGCACATTCATGCCCATGTGGGCTAAATGCAGTACATGAAGTTTACATGATACAGTCGTATACTACAACTCTATAGGAGTTCTACACTACATCTACTGTATACAGATGGACGAACATAAGGCTATCATTGATTATATATCTTACGTGTTTCTTCCCTCTTTTTAAAACAGGTGTATACAAATTCACAGAGTTTTTGTTGTACATTATTGTTAGGAGATGTCATAATATGTACAAATAGGTCATCTTTTACTAACTGTTTACATCGTGTGTCTAACATATGAAGGCTCAGCATGTTACACTTAAATGTTCAAATGGAACGGGCAGTTACATGGTTATAGACATCATCAAGTACATATATTTTTTTAGGTTGGCGGTTATTTAGATGAAGGCCGGTGAAATAAGGTCGTAAGGACAAAGTAAGGACTCCCAGAAAATTGAGGACCAAAGAGATCACTAATAAGAAATTTGTTCGCGAGCAAAATCCAGCATATTTCACACCATTTCCTTTCCCAAACAAACATGGACTGTTCGTAACCCATGCTGTGCAAAAAAAAAAACATTCGAAAATAACTTCTGACGAGTTATTCCGAAATGAAGCCTTCCCAAATTGACCCCAATTAAAAAAGATTGTTTCCTCTCTTCAAGAATGGACTCTTCCAGCAACATATAGTGTGTATACACAAAAATGACTTTTTCATAATAACCCTAGTCAAAAATCTAATTAAACAAGATTGTCCCCCTATTCACGAATGGACTTTTCAGGCAACCTCTGTGTTATTTTATGGATCAGCCGCAAGTTACTTCAACACGAAATATGAACTTTTCATAAGTACCCCCTTTTTCAATATTGAATTATAAAAAGTAATTGTCTCAATTTTTTTTTGAAAATGGACACTTCCGGGGTCCCCCATGCTATGTTATGGTCCAGTTCAAAACCTATAGACAAAATGTGGACTTTTTCATAATCACGCCACTTTAGAATTGAATTTAAACAAAAGTGCCACCAAATAAAAATAAAAACGGAGTCTTCCAGTGGCCTCATTAAAATGTTGACAATAAAACGGGGGGGGGGACTGTTGTAGCGCCGTGTGTACTTTGGACGTGGCTGTAGAAATGTATATACGAATGAATCCATCCATATATTATTCATTTTTTATTGCATATTGATACCTTTCTGCATAGAGATGATCCTGAGATGATCCTCCTCGTTTACCCACACCAAAAACGTCTTTGCGTTGTTGTAAAAGATGCCACGCCCTTCCGGCCAGTCTCGACCTATCCCCGCAGCTGTCGTGTACTTTTCACCCTCCTGTCGCAAAACAAATATATAAGTAGTAGTAGTAGTAGTAGTAGTAATAATAGTAGTAGTAGCCGTTGTAGTAGAAGTAGTAGTAGTAGTAGTAGTAGCAGTTGTAGTAGTAGTAGTAGTAGTAGTAGTAGTAGTAGTAGTAGTAGTAGTACGTAGTAGTAGCAGTTGTAGTAGTAGTAGTAGTAGTAGTAGTAGTAGTAGTAGTAGTAGTAGTAGTAGCAGTAGCAGTAGTAGTAGTAGTAGTAGTAGTAGTAAAAGGAACGTACCAGTAATTGCAAGGGTAAGATTTGTTCTGATCTTCTAAGTAAAAAGACTCAGGCAGAAGAAATCAAATGTAATCCTTCTAGATCTGGGGCTACCATATCACCGATGCACCGGTCAGTCTCTTGAATGGTACGGAAGTGTTATCGAATTTTTATACCCATGGTTGTTCTTTTTTTATTAATTTGAAAGTTGTGTGTTCATTTACCGTAAAAAGATATCCATCCTTCACCAGACTTTGTTTTTCTGAGCTCGTCATTGTATCGTACGGATAGTAGTGCCCAGCAAGGTCACCTTCAAGGTCGTCTAGTGCAGTCACCAAGACACGCTCTACCTCCAGACGTTTTTCCTGGGAGATACCTGCGGGGAATCCTGTTTGAACCAACAGACCTGATTATTTATCCCACTAACTAGTATTTAGTTCTGAAAATTAACTTAGTCGTAAAAACTTGACAACCTGAATTATTGAGATTAATGTATTTCATTTCTTTAGCCCATTTATTTTACCTAATGTACATATTCTCTTTATAGTGAAAATTGGATAATACCTTACTAGTAAGGAAACTCATACGTTCTCCTTATAGTACAAACATGGCACAATACCCCTATTTTCCCCTTCATTATTTTACTTCTCTTGACTTAATAGCATGGCAGGGGTGTTTTTAAAAATCGTAAGGCCATATTCGGCTAAGTGTGACAGGGGCTTAAGGCACAGGTAAGGTTTGGGATAGGCATGTATTAAATAGTAAGAAAGATTGAAGGTGAAAATATACCGTAACCAGACAGGTTCCTGACCACCCTGCATCTGGTAGACAGGACCGGTGCTTTATTCTGAATCACCGACGTCATATATCGAGGATCCAGATTCGAGACGTGCGCAGGTATTTTCTCCATTCCGTGAATTTCTCTAGAAAATCATATATAAAATCATGTACCTTCACACAACGGAATTTTGTATAGCGGACATACAATAAGAAATAGAAGGGCGTTGTGAGATTAAAACGTCTTATGTTGGTGAACAAAAGTTTGCTTTGAATAACGAGACTCTTTACACAACCAAGTGTTTTATTCAGCCGGCGTTTCGGTGACAGTCTGTCACCTTCCTCGGGGCAATTCTGACTAGTTCACTTTGATCTACACGGTTACAGAACGGTATCTACAACGGTTTACCGCAAACGTACAAGCGTGTAATATACTGCATATCGTGCCAATCAAGAAAAAAGAACTTTACTTTATGATAGGTTCAAAGATATGATTGTAGAGTCTATAGCATTCCTCGTCTCCTGCAAACACCCCGTAGCTGCTGCAAGGAACCGTCACTCCACTCTGCACGACATTGTTGATGGTGAATCTAGTCAAGGACGTCTTGCTGTCCTGGGAAATTGAGTAAATATTCTGTAAAAAGCAACTTTTTCAGTGCCTGTATCAAGATTCTGCCTTTACGCGTGACGTACCCATAAAATAAGGCCTGTACGAATAAAATAACAGCCATGGAGGAGCTCTGTTGAGGTAGAACTTACAAACCTGTGGCAAGTTGCTTTTGTTTTTCTCGTTTTTTTTACATTTTATGTATAATATGTAACAATTACAAATATATATACATGTAGTCAAAATTGTATTTGGCAGGTACACGCATTAAAATTGCATGCACATGGGTCATGAGACCCACTTGCTCTCACCCCATTTCACTAAAATACATTGATTGAGGTGCTCTAAACACCAAATGAAGTGTTTTGCAGCTCCGCTGAACACTTTGACTACATACTTTGGCTTTGCATACACATACCTAGAGGGCAGTGGCTTCACTCTCAATTAGTTCCCAACCTACCCATATTTGGGTACTATTGCATCTGCACTCTGTCTGACCCCTTTTCTGTCAATCAAAAATCATTGCACCCCAGTTTTCAGATAATTGGACAATCCTGGATTGTCTACATGATTTTACATTTTGGACAAATTGGACCATAACGCTTTTCCAATTCATACTGTAATCACATATTATTACATTATTTTCAGTTTGTCCATCAATTTCAAATGACGAAATTATCTGAAACCTGTTTCTCCATCAATTTCAAATGACGAAATTATCTGAAAACTGGGATGGAAGGATATTTTTTATTGACAGAAAAGGGGTCAGACAGAGTGCAGATGCAATAGTACCCAAATATGGGTAGGTTGGGAACTAATTGAGAGTGAAGCCACTGCCCTCTAGGTATGTGTATGCAAAGCCAAAGTATGTAGTCGAAGTGTTCAGCGGAGCTGATTCAATATTACTAGTAGCGATAACTACATGCCGATTGCCATAACATCTGCACTTTCTAAAGTCTTGGAGGCTCTGTTGCTGAATCGTCTTAAACCTTTCCTCCAGACATCCGACTACCAGTTCGGGTTTAAACCCAAGCACGGTATCGATATGTGCGTATTCACTCTGAAAGAAATTATTGAATATGACAGGGGACTAGGATCCCCCGTTTTTGTGTGTTTTATGGACGCGTCAAAAGCGTTTGATCGTGTAAATCATTGGCTGCTGTTCAAAAAGCTTCTTGACAGAAATGTTCCGTTGTATCTTGTTAGATTCCTTGTGTACTGGTATGAAAATCAAACCATGTGTGTAAGGTGGGATTCAACACAGTCTTTCCGCTTCAGTGTCTCTAACGGGGTCCGTCAAGGAAGCCTCCTGTCTCCTCACCTTTTTAATGTCTATATTGATGACCTAAGTCTAAGATTTATAAATACTAAGGTTGGTTACGGTATAGGCAGTTCTGTTATGAACCATCTCCTATACGCTGATGATTTATGTTGGTTTTGTCCTAGTGTAAAATCCCTGCAGAAACTGGTTGGGATCTGTGAAATGTTTGGTTATGAAAATGATATTTTGTACAATGCTGATAAAACCTGTTGTATGTACTTCCCTAGTGCGGGACTCCCGCTCCAGCAACCTCTGGCTACTGTAAGGCTTTACAACGTGCAGTTGAAATATGTGGATACTTTTGTTTATCTTGGCATCTGTCTAAATACTAAGTTAAATGACGATGATTGTGTCCGGGCGGAAATAAGACGTTTGTATCGCTATACCAATTGTATAAATAGGAAATTTTACCGCCGTTCTTTTGCTGTGAAGAAGACTTTGTTTAGAACTTACTGCTCCCAACTGTTTGGCGTCCAGCTATGGAACTGTGTTAATTCGAGTGTGCTTGCCAAATGTCGGGTGGTATATAATAATTGCTTTCGGATACTTCTTAAGTTTCCGAGATGGTGCAGTGCAAGTACTATGATTGTTCTCCAAACTACTGACACTTTTGATGCCCGGACGCAGAAAGTTATGCTACTCCTTTATTAATAGGCTAAACAACACCAACAATAGCATAATACAATGTCTGCTGAGGTCTGATTGTCAGTACAGAAACCCTTAAAAAAAAATGTATATAAGATGCTGTAGGTATAGTTTGTGTTTCTATGTTTGTACCGTTGTTTTCTATAGGTGAAATACCTGAAATAAAGACATTCATTCATTTAATTTCACATAAATATCACATTTATACACCTGCTAGCTCCTCCATACACATAATATGGAGGAGCTCACGGACCGATTAACAGTTTTTGGCGTCTGTAAATGTTGCCGTAATTATAAGTGTCTATTCAATACAACAGGAAAAGGAAGGCATATGGTCTAGATAGTCTTCACGGAGAGGGAACTTCAAGGTAACTAATACCTCAGGAACTTTTACTCCGAAATGCTACATTCGATTGCAGGGGGATTTCGTTTCAAACACACAAAAATGCACACGAGTAACAACTATTTGCTTTGGTTGTAAGGTGACGTAAGGGGCAGTTGACTATGCTGACATAATTTAAGGTCCTAAACTGGACAGTGAAACTACTACTCTAAAACATGTAAAACATCATCAATATCGCCAACTTTGTGATAGTTCTCACCTTTAGCTGCTCCCACAAGTCTCGGTTAAGGACATTGCGTGCCAGGCATTGATGATGACTGGTCCATGCTGGAAACTGTAGTGCTTTACCGGGTTGATAACCTGGCATTTCGGAACGCGTCTCAAACAGTCGAACCGCAGACCTCTATGCGCATCTGTTCTGCGCAGCATCGGGTCAATTTTTGGGGACCTCATTTTTGACGGAGAAACCGGACACCATGATTTATTACAATAATTTTTAAACCTCAGAGTTATGTTACTGACATTGGTATGCAGTAACAGGCGTATAAATGTGACATTTATGTGAATTTGATGGATAAACTCAAAATAATGTAATATAATGTGACTACAGAAAAAAAGGAAAAGCGTTATTGTCAAATTTGTAGAAGATCTAGAATCATGTGAACAATCCAGAATTGCGCAATTATCTAAAAACTGGAGCGGAATGGTTTTTGATTGTCAGAAAAAAGGTCAGACAAAGTGCAGAGACAATAGGACATTATATAGTGTCCTTGCACTGTTTAATGGACAGTGAGCAAATAGGGCAGGGACATATTATATAAAGATGCCAAAATGACAGTATTTAGCATCCATGATACAGACATAGCGGTACGCATAGTCAAGTACTAGTTAAGACTGAGACAACTAGATGCCAATACACATCCCCTGCAAGCTGACGCACTACTATCCCAGAAACATATGTCAATGCACGGTCGAAAGAAACCCTACTACATCATGTGAAAGAAATACTTGACCACAGCGGTTTCTCATATATATATGACATAACGACAGCGTTGATCTCGATCGGCAACACTTATGTATATGACTTAGAAGTAGACTCTCTGACATGTATATCCAAACCTTTCTATACAATCTCTATGTTGATGTCGGTAAGCTAAGATTTTATAGACATCTCAAACCTGTGCGTTATCTTCACATCAAAGACTTCGATGTAAGATCAGCCATATGTAAGCTTAGCGTTAGCGCATATACATTAGAGATAGAAAAGGGTAGATACAAGCAATTGTCTGTTAACGATAGAATATGTAAATATTGTACAGAAAAGGCAGTGGAGGATGAAATGCACTTTATTTGCCATTGCCCTCATTACAGCACCGAAAGAGATAAGTTATTTGAAACAGTCACCAAAATGTTTCCTAGCTTTATTAATCTTTCCAGCCTACAAAAAACTGCATTTCTATTATCACCTCCCAATTCATATGTGTCGCAAAACGCCAGGCATTTCATACCCCACTCCACACAAAAGAGAAATCAAACCCAATCATAACTATATTAAAAGTAGCATTAGTAGTAGTATCTATAGTCATTTTATTGTTTACTGTTTAATTTTATCATGTCCTATGTCCTTGCAATTAGCCTTCGGGCATGAATTTGCAATAAAACTTTCAACAGAATATTCCCAACACTGTTATCATGTCACTTATTATATTGCATGTGGTAGCCGCGTCAATACAGTTTCCCATACCAAGAAACGAATTTTATGACACCAAAATGTAACCAAAACGCAGGATGGTGTGTATCCGTAGCTACAACTGGACTAGAAATTGCACCACTGCGATTTGTGCATGGTCGCAGTTTTTTGGGGGCAAACCCGTTTGTCCTAAAATTAACCAGGGGATTTTGATATCAATGTAAACGTGAAGAAACGAAAGCGGTGCACGCGGTTAGGGCGAAACAAGTTCGAATCGTTCTATGGTAGCCCGTTTTATACATCCGGTCGTACGGGAGAATACAACACGGCCGGGAGCACTGTTTCGCCGCCCGGGTATGATATAAAACCAAGTATTGTTCGAACGGGACAGATACCATCTGAACGCCAACGGGATCAGAGTGCTCACCTACAACATTAAAAAGCAGGCTACAAAACCCCTCGGACATGAATTTGCAATAAAACATTCAATAAAATATTCCCAACACTGTTATCATGTCACTTATTATGTTGCATGTGGTAGCCGCGTCCACACAGTTTCTCATACCAAGAAACGAATTTTATGACACCACGCGAAATGTATCAAAATGTAACCAAAACGCAGGATGGTGTGTGTCCGTTACTACAACTGGACTAGAAATTGCACCACTGCGATTCGTGCATGGTCGCAGTTTTTTGGGGGCAAACCCGTTTGTCCTAAAATTTACTTTGATATCAATGTAAACGTGAAGAAACGGGCTATCACACTGTGGTATTAGTAAATGGGATCCAGTTGAACAGTAAAAAATACAAGCACAAATAAACTGACAAAAAAATGATAATGTTTGGAAGGCAATAGCGTTCGCTGTCATTTTGCAATGCACGAAATATCTACATGGTTGTACTGGGGTCAGAAAGGTCAGGGTATCGAAAGGTGAACCCCTAAGTAACATAAATATCCCTAGTTTCATGTCCCGTTCTAAACTTTTTCCGGTCTCTGTATGAAAAATATTTTATAAGCCATTAGAAAAAATATTCAAATGAGGCCAGAATTCGTTAGAACTGTTATAGAATTTTACTATCTAGCCTGGGGGCTTTTTTGCGCCTAGTAGTCTCCATTTTTTATTTGCACAACTTGTCTGAACAAGCCAGTATCAACCTATTATTTATGGGTTCACCTTTCTGACTCCCAACACCTGGGGAGCAGTCTGGTTCACCTTTCTGACCCCCGAGACTTTGGGAGCAGTCTGGGCAGTTTTAGGCCACGCCTATCTTTTGCGACGAACATGTCCGGACTACAGAAGTCACACTGGTCACATTTATAGGGTTTTACACCTGTATGGATTCTCATATGTCGTGTTAGAGCAGACCTGTAAGCCGTCCTGAATCCGCACTCTCCAAACTTGTATGATTTTCACCAGTGTGTTTAGCCATGTTTGTCTAAATTGCCTTTATATACGGCAGAATTGTCACAGTGGTCACATATATAGGGTTTTTCTCCTTTATGTTTTCTCATATTTTGACAAAGAGCAGACCTGTAAGCCGTCCTGAATCCGCACTCTCCACATATGTAGGATTTTTCTCCGGTGTGTTTAGCCATGTGTTGGTCTAAAGTAACTTTCCGTGCAGCAGAATAGCCTGAGTGTCAGCCTTGTTAGCTTTCGCAGTCCTCTCCCCAAGATCCGCTCCCCGCCACATAACTCCATGAAATATTTAGGGCTTTTGTAAATTTTGTGCTCTAATTAGGGATAAGACTAGCTTAATCTATGTTAAATGATGGTCTTTTCACGAATATGAAACATGTCCATAGTGCTTGAAGCATTATTTCTACACACTCAGGCGTTTGGTTTGTTTACTTTGATAGGTAGGACCGTAGGTTATCTTATCTGGCACAAATTGACAACAGGTCCCAGACGCCTGCAGGTCAATGACCGGACCAGACACTGGTCAGGGGATAAAAATAGGGTAACGACTTCATTAGTTTTGGGGTCAGTGACCTCCCATGGACAACACAGACTAAACCAACCTATTGTAAAAAAGGGGTGAAAAAGTAAAACTTTTTTAAAACACACACTACATTTCTACAACAAGCATCTAATGCACGCTAAAACGCAAAGGCACACAGCAACTACCCACGTACCAAAGATAGTCGAAATTCATCCAGGAAATCTTGAGATCATTACGCCGAAAAGAATTGATATTTAAACAATCCTGCAGGTCCACAGCAAACAGCTAGGGGGCCCAAATTTACACCACTAAACCCTTACGTCAAGAACTATATGCTACTCTAACATTACATCCACAGACCATCCAGTGCCAACAATATTTTAAAAAATTCTTACTGCAGTACCAAGGTCAATCACCAGGGGCCCAAAGTCGAGCAACAAAATCCTCTACATCCCACCTTTCAATTTTCAATTTATTCAATTAGATAAAATCTTACAAAAGCAGGGAATGCTGTTGCACCCCTGAATTGTGTGTTCAATTTTGACAATTGGTTAAAAAAAAAAAGAACAGGACAAGTAAACAGAAACACACTATATACAAATATGTACAAACACCATTCAATCTTCAACAGGAAAGGACAGCCATGGGTTTTCAATATCAACCATTACCCGGTATCACTGTCATTGTAGAGTCTTACTGCACAATTTAAAAAAGACTTTTTCAAGCGAAGAGTCCTAGCTTTAGGCAAAGTGAACTTGTTGCTGTTCCTGAGCTGTCTCCCTGTAGCAGTCGCACGTTCAGGGGGAACAAGGTCATGCAGAGGGTGTTCAGGGTCCAGCAGGGCTTTGAAGAGATCTACTGCTGCTGACTCCCTCCGTTCCCTCAGGGTAGGTAGGTTTGGAACGACCCGTCTGCCACCACAGGAGATAATATGTAGGGCACGTTTCTGGACACGTTCCATACACTACTGGTATGAATGTGACTTTTATGTGAACTTTGCAGAAAGACTTCGAGAAATGTGAAATGATGTGACTGACAGTTAAAGATATGTGAAAAGAGGAATGTGGGGAATGTGAATCGTGACATGGGGATACTGAACCCTGGGCGCTAATTATGTATAAATACATTGTACCGCCATTTGCACAATTATCTCAAAAACTGGAGCGGAATGATTTTCAATAGACAGAAAAGTGGTCAGACAGGGTGCAGAGACAATAGTGTCATTGCACAGGTTAATGGACAGTGAGGAAAAAGGGCAAAATCTCATATATAAAGATGCCAAAATGACAGCATTTACGTCCAGGGTGTCTGTTTCTTCCTTTCACCATTCACATTTTCCCCAAATTCTCCCTTTCACAGGTTTCTATGCGTAGTCACATCGTTTCAAATTTCTTGAAGTTGCTGTGCCAAATTCACATAAAAGTCACATTTATACCCCTGGTAGTGATACTGGCGGACTGTTCTTCATTGCACCCAACCAGCAGGACGTGCCCATACTCTAGAACGGGACGGATCGATGACAAATACACCTGCACCAGATCAACAACACTCAGGCCTTGCTTGGTCAATAATCTCACACCTGCCAAATATTATCGCATTCCATCAGACAGATCTTGAGATATACACCAAAACATCATCCAGACTGAAAACAGAACACACCATTTTCATGGAGTGTAATCAACAAGACATACTCAACAATAAAATATATGTAATTTGAGTATAGAAGACCATCAGTTTAGATAGATTATACTAATCACAATTTTATTGCCATAATCAATGAGACAAAATAAAACAACAAACAAAATTTATAAAAGCTCTAAATATTTCACAGAGGTACAAAATGTATGAGGTCTCTGAACTCTTGTTGTCCATGTTCCCTGGTAGGGCTGTGTACCTAAACGTAACATCAGGTACAGGTACCGGTACAGAGGTTTAGGTACAGGTCCGGACATGTACCTGTACCTGAACAATTTGGCAAATTAACATGTTCTACTGAAATTCTTCAATAATGACAGAAACATTAATAAAGTGTAGACAAACTTCTCCTTTTTGATTCCTAGATGTCTGTCGGTAACGAAAATATGCAAAAATATTGTTGAGAAATGAGAGAGACGGAAACTAACTTTGACGCTGGATGTTCATTTTCCTGGCAGGCCTCCTTGTGTGTAGTGATCATCAGTAGTAACATGTATGGATTTTTGTTCCAGTCCAAAAAAACGGTCCACCGACGTTTCGGTTTTCTGGACCGGACCGATACTATTTTTCCGGTCCATACCAGTCCACCTGGACCGGTACACACCCCTTATCCCTGGTTATCTTCCCACTCTACACCTTTTACAACTTGTATCATCAGTGGTCATCTTCTCGCTCTTCCCGCTCCTGAGATGAAACCCATCGCTTCAGCACAACTTCCTGAACTTTGAATCTTGAAATGCAGCTGGGAGACGTCTGCTCTTCCTCAGTCAGGTCTGCTGGTCTCACCACAAAACACAGAAGAACCTCCTGTAGCAGGATGGCACAACAACACGGACTGTCAGAAACCAGGGATTCATACAGAGTTATATTACGTCTGGGTATGGAAGTATTGTTTTTGGGTATGGGCTATGGGCTTGTGTGTTTGTTTGTCCAGACACAATAGGTTGACAGCATATGGGTGAGGGGAAGATTGACAGGCAGAATGAAAGGTCAGACACAGGAATAAATGGGGTGAACTTGAAAATAGGTTGACCCCACGTGGTTGGGGTAAGATTGACAGGCAGAATGACAGGAGATCAAAAGGGCAAACACAGGAAATGGGGTGAACTTGAACATAATCAAAAACCAAACTACTTCTGGGATACCGATAACTCATTTTTTGGCTCTGTGTAGAAGATCTGCTAGTAAAAATCAACTCTTTGGAAAGTTGTCAGCATTGTGTTTGGTATAGAAATTGACAGTCTGACACTCTACAAATATTCCCATCCTATAGTATATGTATAATGTATCTGGCCCTAGATGGCAGAGAGAGGAGAGTTACCTTTCCTACATGCTGTGTGATTCTGTCCATCCCTGCCAGGAGTTGCCAGGATCGGCAGCAGGACAGACCTGGGAAAGATTTCAGTCTGTCCCCATCCACTGTCTGCACCAGCACTGAGTAGCTGGAATGGTAGAAACTGGGCCCTTTCCTGTACAAAACTGCAAACAACAAAACAAAACAAAAACCTTGAAGATTGTCTATGATCTCCAACATTAGCGAATAATTCTGTTCTGGAAACTAAAGGTACAAATTAAAGTTCTGCTGCACTGCAGTACCTAGGTCAGCCCTCAGGAGGCCCCATGTTTGACATTGACCTTTGTCTTTCTAAGACCTACCCACATACCAAATATCGTCACAAACCATAAAGTCCTTCTTAAGTTATGCTGACCACAAATACATGTATACAGAAACACAGACACACACACACACACACACACACACACACACACACACACACTCACACACACACACACACTCACACACACACACACACCAAAAACAACATCTCCATTTTTCATGAAGGTAATAAACTGAACAAAGAAGTACAATGTTTACTACACATTCTTACATCAACTGTTCACAACCTTAATCCATTCACAGAGTGTGAAATGCAGGAAGTCTGTAAGAAAATTTGCTAGACTTGAATTTCATTACACAGATGTCAGATAAAAATTTTATGTCCCTTGCCAGCAGTTGCCCCCCCTAAACGCTTGTGTTCACGGTAGCAAAATTTCACGGTCTGAAGAAAATGGACATGTTCACGGAACTTTATCTTCACGGTGGTGGCAAGTGCAGGGAAGGGGCAAAACACAAATGATTTGATAACGGTAATGATAAGTTTCACGGTACAGAAGTGACAGTGAAAACAGTGAACATAACTGTAACAGTACAGTGAAAAAATCAGGAATTACAGTAACTGGAAACAGAACATTTTTCCCTAGGCCTAGGAAGTTACCAAAGTACAAGGGCAACCAGACAAAGCACAAGCAATCAATTAAAAAGCAACTGGTTGCCCCAAAACCTCAGCGAGAGAGCTTCAGAAGATCCATAGGCTACTGTAGACCCATTGTCTACCACCAGACACATGCACGGCCCCAACTCTGGCTTCATTTTAAAGACTCTTAAAGTAACAGAAACCAGAAACAACCAAAACAAACGGACACGAACCATATACCAGCTCTCACTACTATGTATGTATTTTGTACCATGTACATGTATGTGTAAAAATATGCATAGAATCTAGATTTATTAGGACTTTTTAAAATGATGTAAACTGTATCCTTGTTACATATCTAGTAGTTTGTCTGACCTTTACCTAACTTAGGTTAAGCGGCCTGCAGGCCGATTTAAGCTTCTCATGAATAAATAATTTTTCAAACAAACAAACAAACAAACAAACAAGTTTTACTCACCCCAGGGCGCTCCATACTTCACCCCAGCCCGAGGCACCCAGCCTTTACTGCGCAGGTAGTGGTACACGATGTAGTTTGGGAGGAAGTTGTGTTGGGTCTGGCTGAAGCGCTGCCACATTTCCTCCAGAGTCATTGGACGCCCGGTCCCATCAACAACACTCAAACAGCCCAGACCGTAACTCAGGAAAAATGCCTCCTCCAGACTCAACTGCAGGAACTCTCCCACTCTGAGGTAAAATAAGAGTCACTCTCTATCTGATGGTCCTGTTCCTGTCAAATCGTTTCAGGTCATGCAATACAGCATAAAACTGAAACCCTGTCACACATAGCTGAATATGGCCTCCCAAACACTGCCAAACTCACCCCAACCATGGTTAGGAGTACAAATGTAGGTCGGGAGCAAGGTCGGCTGTGGTTGGCTGGTGTTTGAAAGTAGGTCAGCAGTGTTCAGAGCGTGTTCAGGGGTCAAATTTGACTCAAATTCAACTCAAATTTGACTTGATTCATATCGAAAGGTAGGCATGGCCTAAATCTGGTCAGACTGCTCCCGAACTTCAACCAACATTGGTTAGTTGGTGGTCTGGGGAAGGTTCTGAATGTGTGACAGGGGCTTGAGAGTGGTACATGCATCTTATACAAAAGAAAGACATATCATAAAACTTCAATCTATATATTTTCCTCAGATTAACTACTGTAACATTTGTTGATATTCTATTGCAATACAATAACAGAATACTCAAAATTTGGTAATTGTTTTCCAAACAAGATAAATTATTACATACAAATTCAATTCAAGATGACATATTTTGAGAAAAAAAGAAATTGAACATGTAGCTTATTTTGAACTTGAAATACTGAAATATGTCCTACCTGTTTTGGTCCAATGAGCCGCTTATCTTGTCTTCTTCATTTGCATAATCCTTTGGTCTCACACCCTTGTTTTCCTGACCATGCTGTGTGTCAGGCACTCCAGCCTCTGGGTGAACTGTCTCACACTTCTGTTTACTGGTACTCTTAATACAGACAGGTTTTGTCGCAGCAAAACATTCTTCTAAATCCTCTCCCTGTGATGTTGATTGTACAGGAGCACAAGTAGTCCTTTCAGATGACTTTGAACTTGCAGCTTCTGGTTCTTCCCTAGACTGTGAGTAGGACTGACCAGACTGTCCATGTGCTGTCCCATCTTCAGACAGCTGCCAACAGCTGCTGTCGCCTCCTGGCCAGTCCTGTGTGGCAGAATCCTCAGAAAATTCTGTGCTGTCCCCAGCTCCCATTCTGCACTGTTCTGTGTCACTTGGACCACTCCGTAGTGAGTCGAACTGCTCCAGTTGTTCAAGCTGTGAGGTCTCGGTGAGGTCAGCTGTACATGCAGGTGCCGCCTCAATTCTGTAGTGCAGATAACTTATGTTTGTTTTCATGATAAACATGTAACTGTTATTGTGTTAAATGTTAATAACTTTGAGCTTATGGTGCAGTCACATTTGTTATAGGTTGTGGTACGATGTTGTAGGATTTTCTAGCAGACTGTGACAGAACCAACTGCCGACAAGGACCTACATGTAAGACATCCTTTTCCGTAAGAAGACAGCTGAAATTTGATCGACACGTGGACAGTAGAAATTACCCTCAGTTTATGACGGTACAGCCTGGTGATATGTGACTAGGCCCTTAAGGAAAGAAGCTGAAAATATGGTACAGTCATGTGTTTTGGCAAAATACAGTCGTAATATACAACTATGACATACAACTACAACATATAACTACATGTACAACATACAACTGCGACATAAAACTATGACATAGAACTACGACATACAACTACGTCAACATACATCTACAACATACAACTACAACTACGACATACAACTACAACATACAACTACAACATACATGTACATGTACATCTACAACATACAACTACAACATACATGTACAACATACAACTACAACATACAACTTTGAGTTACCTTGCAGAAAAAAAAACATGCTAAACATTAAACTTTGTAACTAAAAAGTTTTAAACTACTAGTATGTAACTCTAAAAAGTTTTAAACTTTGTTTCTCTAAAAGTTATACTTATACTTATGTACTGAGTGTACTACCTTGCCCTCTTCCTAGACTGGAACGAAGTTGAGGACAATGGGAGCCGCTGATGCAATAATTGTCTCTTCTTAGATGGCTTGAACCTATCCGTGCCAGGGCCACACTTGGACAACGTACCCTTCCCAAAGAAACCATTGCTGTACAACATGGTCATCTCTTTCAGATCAGTGACCAAGACACAGTCCCCCAGGAATCTCCCTACATAAAGAAAGGAAGCAATAAGTTATGTAAAGCTTAACTTCAAAGCTATTTGTCGTGCATGTAGCCATTGGTCCAAAAGGGATGACATCACTCCCCTATAGTATATATAGAATACAACACGGTGTATTCCTTATCGCCCGAGATATCGGCCCGACCACAATCCGACTCGCGGGAGGGCCGGGACCAAGGGTGATGCGGAATACACCGTGTTGTATTTTATTTATGTCATACCCACCCTAGAAAACACGCCTTTCAATGCCAAAAGAGTGAAAATTTGGTGTCCCTAAACCAAAAAATGCAACAACATCAATTCCAACGTCCGAATCCTGTATTCGAATTTTCGAAAGCGGCGCACACAGTTGGGCCGAAACGCATTCGAATCGTTCTATGGAAGCCCGGTTTATACACCCGGTCGTACAGGAGAATACAACACGGCCGAGAGCACTGTATCGCCGCCCGGGTATGATATAAAAGAAAGTACGCAATGGTCACACTAGGTGTGCTATGGTGAAGCCTGTGGGGCTGGGTTATGTCAGGGGAAGTTTTCTCCCTAGAAGGTTTGCTGTAAGCTACATGTAGCTCTTTGTGGCGGTGTGAGACACATGTTATTACCTTCAGACAGAAGGTTATGTTTTTGGTAGTGGTTGTGTATGTGGGGTCCGTCGAAAAAGGGAATGCCCACAAACGCCCATAAATGCCCAGCCCAGACACGACCAACAACAAATCCAAGGTAGGTTATGTAATCCTGGAGATCACCCCTATATGTCCACCAAGTTTCAGATCTGTAAGTAGTCGTTAAGGTAACTTAATAATTGCCGAAAGTTTGTTAGCTTCGAAAAAGGGAACGCCCACCCAGAAAACGTCGAAAAAGGGAACCCAATGGATCTTGAATCTAAAATTATATATGTGATCCTTGGGGTCTCCTCTATATGTCTACAAAGTTTCAGGTCTGTAATCAGTTCCAAAAGGATGGAAACGGAGGGGGAAATTACCGGAGGCACCTCAGGGCGGCAGGACGACCGCCATTTTGAATTTCAAAGCACTTCAAACCGGGGAAAGCCTAATATTGACCAGGGGGAAATTCGGAAGGGTATACGTTGTCACGATGCGATGTAGAAAGAGGAACTAAATTTGTCTAAAGCCTTTCTGTAATATATGTATTAAGTCATTATGCATAACTCTTTCATTAAAAGTTGATGGCAAAAGGCTGAGCAAAGGACCATTCTTCCCCCTCGTCAGTAATGGTCTTTCCCGGTTTGAATGCTTTGAAATTCAAAATGGCGGTCGTCCTGCCGCGCTGAGGTGCCTCCAGTAATTTCCCCCTCCGTTTCCGTCCTTTCGGAACTGGGTTACAGACCTGAAACTTTGTAGACATATAGAGGAGACCCCAAGGATCACATATATAATTTTAGATTCAAGATCCATTGAATGTCGGACGTTTTGGCCCATGGACGTTTCGGCCCGGACGTTTCGGCCCCAAATCCAGGACGTTTCGGCCACATGCCGAGGACGTTTCGGCCACGTGCCGAAGACGTTTCGGCCCCAATTCTGGACACTTCGGCCTCAGTCGTCAGTTTTCTAACACATTATATTAGATAGTTATTTAACCCATTGTCTTTTACGAAGAACGATCCGTATTGCTGAATTCATCGGGCCGCTTGCTGTAATCCTTACAGCGAAGTCAAACATGGCAAAACGAATGTATTTTCTTTTCTTTTCTTTTTGTAGTTGAATTATTCCTAACTTTTAACCTAAGATTCACCAACCAACCGTTATTGCAACTTTTCTAACAAATCGTTTATTATGCAAAGTAACAGAGCAATGTGTAACATAAAACGATGAAAAAGGCAATGTTACTTCATTTTACTAACATTAGTCTTTCGAGTTGTCAGAGCCTACTCGTTACATAAACACAAATCGATCACTAACATGAGTTTTCCTCGCAATGTTACATTACCGACGAGCGTGAAGTTTTCTGACAAAGGCGCGGTCTCTATTGGAAATCATATGAGCGTGAAGTACGCAGAGATGTCGGACAAAAGAGCGCTGTCCCTTTTGACTTGAAATCTGATTGTTGACGTACTCCGAGAGACCTTGAGTATACGGACATGCGTTACTTTCGTACATGATCGCTACTTATTGTTTCAAATATAACTGAGGTGAGTGTTATTGCTATGTTCAAGAAGCTTAAGAGTATGAAACCAATTGCTATCACAAAAATGAGATGTTCAATACGTTTTATTATTCCACAGATATTTCAAATAATCGTTATATATCTATATATAACGTTGTTAGTACACATACATTCATTTGATGACTAAGTATTGCCAATAAATAACGAGGCCGAAACGTCCCCGGCATGTGGCCGAAACGTCCTCGACATGTGGCCGAAACGTCCACCGCATGTGGCCGAAACGTCCGGAATGGGTAGGGGCCGAAATGTCCATGGGCAGAAATGTCCTGCTACCGATCCATTGGGTACGAAGTGAGATATCATGGGCGTTTGTGGGCGTTCCCTTTTTCGACGTTTTCTGGGTGGGCGTTCCCTTTTTTGACGCTAACAAACTTTCGGCAGTTATTAAGTTACCTTAACGACTACTTACAGATCTGAAACTTGGTGGACATATAGGGGTGATCTCCAGGATTACATAACCTACCTTGGATTTGTTGTTGGTCGTGTCTGGGCTGGGCATTTATGGGCGTTTGTGGGCATTCCCTTTTTCGACCTACCGGTGTATGTGTACATGTAACTGTTATGTGGTTTAGCACGATACCTCAAGAAGCTATGGACGGATTGTCATGAAACTTGGTAAGTGGGTAGATCTCGAATTGATTAGATTTTGGACTCCCCAGCAGATTGTTATGGTACTGCAGTGGCACTATGCCATGCACCCTGGACATGATACTCTTGCATTATTTGTATACTATATAACATTGTATGACGCTGTTGTATAATGCTAACATTTTGTATATTGGGGGGGGGGGGTATGTTAGAATAGAGCCTGCAGAAGAGTTACTGGAATGTTTGAAATAAAACAGAAACTTAGCCATTAGATTAGAAGTAAGACACCTGAGAATGTACAAACTGTCTACCTGTACAGCTACACCAGTTGTCATCTGATGCTGCAACTGCCGTCAAGGAGGCTATAGGGATGGGGAGGGGGGCGGTATCGTTGTGGTGTCGCCAACGCTTCCTGTGCAAAGGAGCTGGGATGCGAGCAGCCATGGAAGACACTTTTGTCTGTTACCAAAATAATATTCTCCCGAAGCCTCTTTCCAAAAAAATCAGACCGTAAACAAACCGCTATCGGGCGCCAACGCGAGCGATGTTTACAGAAACGTGCATCATGACCATCGTGACCCCAAACTGCGGTGTGAGATCAAAATATGGAGTGTTCCATTCGATACTGAGGGGGAGAAATATTCATCAAAGATGTCACTTTCACAACATATCCAGATTGCATTTCTTTTGTAAAGATATCAAAAGTAAATATCGACCATTATCTTAAGTATCAGTGAGGTGTCTGATTACTATACATGATATAATAAGGGAAACAGGTTTCACACTCGCCTGTTTTGTAGAATGGGATACCCTGACGATACCCTGACTTCAGGGTGCCTATTTGCATAAATACTTGTCCAACCGAAGAAGGGTTGTTTTTGTGTCGAGCTGGAGATGTACATGTAGTTCAAGTTCAAAGACTAACATAGGTACTAGTATTTGAAAATGTTGCACAGCATCCGTTTTGCCCTGAATCGTTCTGTCTGACTGCCGACTGCTGCAGCGGTGGAGAAGGAGTAGAGGACATTGACACCTTTGTATAGAAGCTTCCTCGAGCTCCGAATGTCTGACAGCAAAATGTACGTACTTGTACTTGACTGATGAACTCTTGAGTTTCAGTCAACTGACGTTATGTAATTCCAATCCGTACGTTAAATTCATAGATCCTATTACTTCCAACGGGGGTCCAAAGTCTGACATGGGTTACAAAATTATTATTATGATGTTAGAATCAATCAATCAATCCTCCGCGGGCATCATGGACTGATGCATAGCGGCTACAGTCCCACAGAGTTCTCGCCATGTTAGAATGGAAATTATAAATACTTTTGCATAATAAGTTAGTTGTTTTGGAAATACCATAGGTCCTTTGTGTTTCATAAGGCCACAGCAAGTAAATTTTATGGATGACATCCTCCACAGACTCCAAATTTAATGCAATAGGGCGAAAAAAACAAGGCGGGCAGAAAAAAAACATTCCTACATTTTTAAATTTAGAGATCATAAACCTTGTTAAACAAGAAATCACAACCAACAGGTCTTTTATTCCTGTATTCAACAGTATTACCTGCCCTTGTAGATGTGTATACATCTCAATTAACTAAAGAGCTTGTCGTATCATCATGGGCAGCTACAATACTGGGTATTCATAATCAGATATGTGATGGAAGACTGCCAACACCTGCTATCAAATGCGAGAAATTGGGCCTCAAGCTTGCTGGATCCCTCATGGTCTTTGAACCAAAAGACATTTACGACACATTTGCCCATTTTCGCCATGTTGACCAATGTTGGAGGGCAACAAAATTTCTTTCTTTTTTTCCGAAATCAGGCTGATGTCATCCATAAATATTACTGTTGTGGCCTTATGTAATTTACTGGTCTATTATTGGAACGCATGCATGTTGAAGGGACCGAATCTGTGTCAGTTTTTATATACGAGAGATCGCTATTTTGTTTACATCAATTACTGGTAGGCCTATGGAAATTATTACTAGGCACATGCAAATTATTGGTAAGTAAATCACCCAACTGTCACCCACTTTTTGCCTACCACTTGCTGACCCTGACCTCATGGCGATCGCTCATATTCCAAACATTTATTTTTGTAAGTTAATCTTTCCAATTTCCGTATGTTAAATTTATAGATCCTATAAAACAGGGGTCCAAAGTCTGATATGGGTTGAAAAATTATAATTATGATGTTATGGAAATTGTGAATACTTTTGCATAATAAGTTACTTATTTTAGAAATACCATAGGTCTTTTGTGTTTCATAACTGATACCTTGGAATGCAGTAGAGTGGCAGGAAGGGGGGGGGGGAGCTCCAGAGATTGGTTACCACAGAATAACCTTAAGGTCAAGTTGGAAGAAAATGATGGCTCCACCCATGCAACTTGATGCAAGTCACCCACAAATGTGTTGTGAAGTTGGTAGTCCAGTTGAACCGTACAAATTTTATGCAATTCATACGATTCACTATATAGTGTAGTACTAAGGAACATACGAGCCTCACTAATCTAAAAACGTTCCACCTACACTCAGTCTCACCCTGTAAGTTGGTCTAAATTTATGCACCAATATGTTGCATAAGAAGCCCATATTAGTGCGGGCTGAAGTTTTTAGTGTTAAGCAGGAAGGGGTAAGCCTTTAGTTCTTTAAAGCCAAGACATCGTAGGAAGAACACGGCTTGGCCCAAGTCTGCCATCTTGAATGTGACCCAGGCACTGGTCAAAGTTAGCTAGGATCATATGTTTCTTTAGTATGAATTCTGTAAAATTTGTATGTTTCCCAGTATTCTGGTAATGAATCGTGTTCCTTAAAATTCAAATGAATTCCATAAAATTTGTTTGAATATGTATTTTTAGTACCTACATGTATCTGTACTAGTATAGTAATATCAATTCATGGTACTTGCTATTAATTTTGTTTACTTATGTCTTTATGCCTAATTGTTGCCTTTCTATAGCATGAGACCCACAGATGACCCAGAGTCCCTAGGAGACATCTGTGTGCACTACTGTCTGGCTAACATCACCACCTTCTGTGTGGTGGACGACACAGGGACACCACTGGGGATCAAACCAGACATCTGCATCCCCAGTGAATATAGTGACAAGTTACTCAACTGGTGAGCAGCTCATGTTAGAACAAGAGTTCCACATCCTCATACCTTCACCAGTTAATCTCATCGTTAATCTCATTTTTGTGATGATCACTAACACACAAGCTGGCCTGTAGACAGCAAAATTGTTTTTAAAGTAGTAGTAGCAGTACATACATACATAAATATCTGGGCTTTGATTATTCTGCTCTCGGCTTCCCTGTCTCAGGGGTGGGCAGCAGTGGGCCAGACTGGACTCCATGTCTCCATGCGACCCTGTCCTGTGGGTCAATGTTGGACAGTCCACACATTCTAATGTCATTTTGGATGCACTCCATCCAAGTCTTCTTTGGTCTACCACGACCTCTGTTGCCTGGTAACTGAAAGTTACACTGTAATTTAAATAAACCTGTGCATCTGTGTGCTTGTTGACACCTGATTTTCAGTCAATACAATAAAAGTATGCGCATGTTAATTTTTTTGTGCTATTATGGTGTGCAACTGTAGTCTTCTTTCAAAAAGGCTTTCGTTTCAGGCAAAACACTTTACAATAGACTAATAACAATAAAAATTCCCCTCCATGGTAATGGACATGGGTACACATACACAGCACAATTTGCATTCAGGAATTTGGGGTGATGTCCAAGTATATATTGTCTTGACATTTTTGCTCCAGCACTAATCATAGATACTTTCTGGGAGTTTGAAATCTCCAATTTCTTGTTGTCGTTGTAGACGACAAATTTAGCAGAACCCTTTTCTGAGCCAATAACAGTTGAAATATACATGTACGTCTGTCCTCACAGGTCCAACGAAAAAGGTCACGCTGATGGACCGTTCCTCCAGGTCTTCTCGGACCCCCAGCAGACCAGACTGAGGCACGTTAACCTGCACGGGAACCAGAAAATCAGCAACCAAGCCTTGTCAGCACTCTGTGCCCATCAGCTGGTGGAGCTAGATCTGTCCTGCTGCCCCAACATTAACGCAGACTGTCTACAACATCTCTACCAGTCGAAGTACACACTGCTGGCTCTCAACATTAGCGGCAACACGTCTTTTCCATGGCCGCATCAAGACCTGGACTTGGACCTGCCCCGGCTTCGAGTGTTAAACATAGCTAACCTCCACGGACTCCGACTCAGCAGCCTGCAGACTCTGGCCTCGAGCTTGTCCAACCTGACGTCCCTGGACGTGTCTGGGTTAAACGTAGATGACCTGTCCTTTCTGAAACCTCTGAAGGACAAACTGTCTTCTCTGGTCCTGTACAACTGCAGTCTGAAGGACCAGGCTTACCAGATGATAATGAGCATGAAGGCACTGAGGTAAGCTCAAGTCCCTGTCACACATTCAGAACCTTCCCCTGAACACCAGCTGACCAAGGTTGGCTGAAGTTCGGGAGCCAGATTCAGATTCAGGCCACGCCTACCTTTCTATACGAATTGAATTGAATTTGAGTCAAATTTGACTCCTGAACACAGCTGCTGACCTACTTCCTAACACCTGGTGAGCCAACCACCAGCCAACCATGGCCGAACCTGGTGTCCACACTCGAATGTTTTAAACATTTTAAAACATTCGGCTGGCACGGCCGAACAATAGCTGACCTCAGCGAACACCAGCCAACCACAGCCAACCTTGCTCTTGACCTTAGTAACTCCTAACCATGGCTGGGGGGTGTTTGAAGTGTTCAGGAGGCCATATTTGTCTCAGGGCTAGGAAAATAAATGTGTTTCCGAGAGAAAAATTAGAGTTGGTAGGTAATAATTCTTTTTTTTTTAATTTTCCTTTTTTAGATTTTGGCCAAAGTGATAAACAAAATTTATAATATAATACAGTTAAACAATGTAAAACTAAAATACATATTAAGTATTTTTAACATCATATTTTAATGATGTACAGATATACATTGTACAGGCTCAATTACATTTAATAAACTGAACAAAGAAGTACAGTGTTTACTTACGGGTCGTTGACCCACCCTGAGGTGTATATGGTGTCATAAGGTCTGGTCATTTCCTATAAAATAACCACCAAATAAATTGCTGAGTGAGTGCATCACTAGTAGAGCCTAAAATGTCTATAAAAAGTCCAGCGGACATTAGAAATGATTCGGACATTGCTGAACAAAGGCCAGACGGAAAGACATTAAGTAGACATGTTTACTGAAAAATGTCATGGAAATAACTGGAAATAGACATTTTATACCCATAGTCTCTTCACACATCAGGTAGGGACTCCCCTAGGAGACAGTCCTTTGTTTAGCACAATGCGTACTTATGAAGATATTAGCGTCTGCCCGATAATTAAATGCGTCCCGCCCGCTAAATTGCCTTGGCTTTGTGCAATGCATGCATGCGAGTTTTCACAGTTTTTCTAAAGACATTCTGATACTTATTAGACATTTCCTAAACAATTGAAAATGCAACAAGCAAGTTCTCCCCAAAAGAACCCTATAAATAGTATAATTTAATAGCATAAAGACACAAGAAAGTTAGACATTCTTGAAGCAAACAAGGCAGTGTATGAGGTGGTTACTAGTATAGCAAATGACAAGGCCTTATGACACCATATACACTGAGGAACAGGTGGGTCATTAACGTTATTACCTTTGTCGAGAAGGTTTTGTGTGGGGGTTGCTGATTTTTTACTCAGGGCGGCAAATGTTCTGCCATTCATTCAACATCCAGTCTACTGCTTTTGGCCAAGTCTCCCTACTTTGTTTGCTCTCTCTACCATTTTCATTTCTGAATTCTCAACAGTTTCTGTTTTACACTGCAGCTGCTAGGGTTTTACAGCTAGCTGTTTGAATCACTGGAAAGGCCGGCATTTGCTCAGGAGCAAATACAGCATATTTCACTCCATCTGCTTCCCCATAAAAATAGACTGTTCTAAACTCAAACCAGTACAAAAGTAGAACATTCCAAAATAACTTCTGCCCATGTGTCTGACCAAAGTGAACTATTGCTAAGTCATTCCAATCTAGAAGGAAGGCTTCCCAATTTGACCCCAATTAAAAAAAAGATTGTTCCCTCTATTCAAGAATGGCACCTGTATATAGAATGGACCAGTCCAAAAAAAAAAGATCAACACAAAAACTGACACGTGTAAAATACATGCAGTACACAGAATTGCTGTTGAAGTTGTTTGTAGGTTCTGGTCCATTTACCTGTGTTATAGAATCTCTCGCTGTCGGGCTGATTGGGCCTCCTCACGAAGACCAATGGAAGAGCTGCTAGAAGCATGATGTACATGTACATGTCAGGGGTTTTTCTAGAAAAAATTTGCATGAGGGAGCAGATCACTAGCTTGGCAAGGGAGCGATGCAAATTTTTACAAGAGTAACACAGTTTGTAATGCTAGAATGAATTGTTACGATATTTATATTTCAGCCATACCATAGGTATGGATGAAATATATTGTATTCCCTCATGTTTCTTCTTCTCCTGTCATTTCGTTAAATGGCTTCAATTTCTTCATTTCTTGGCTAAATGACCTGAAATTTGGCATAGAGGTAGAGTGACCAAATACCCCTGGGCTTTTTTTTTCATTTTCTTGATACAGGCCTTGAAAATTGTTTTATTTGGGTTTTTTGGTCATTTTCAGGCAATAAATGTACATTTTGGGACCTGGAGCCCTGGTATTAAATCCGAATGACCCAAAATTTGGTATGCGGACACCTTGAACACATGCCCACACAATATCATTTACGCTTTTGACATACACCAATTTAGAATTGTGTAAAATAGGGCTTTTTTGCTATTTTTAGGCAAAAAATGTACATTTTGGGACCTGGAGCCCTGGTATTAAATCCGAATGACCCAACATTTGGTATGCGGACACCTTGAACACATGCCCACACAATATCATTAACGCTTTTGACATACACCAATTTAGAATTGTGTAAAATAGGGCTTTTTTGCTATTTTTAGGCAAAAAATGTACATTTTTGGCTCCTGTGCCCTAATATTAAAACCAAATGACCTGAAATTTGGTATGGGGATACCTTGGACTCATGCGCACAGATTGCCATTTACGCTTTTGACATACATCTCTTTAAAATTGTGTACATTTTTGGCTCTTGTGCCCGAATATTAAAACTAAATGATCTGAAATTTGGTATATAGGTGCCTTGGGCACATGTTCACAGAGCATAAATCATACTTTTATCATATGTTACTTTAAAATTGTGAAAATGGGACTTTTTTGCTATTTTCAGACAAAAAATGTACATTTTGGGCTCCTGTGTCCTGATATTAAAAGCAAATGACCTGGAATTTGGTATGGGGGATCATTGGGCACATGCCCAAAGAATGTTATTCACACTGTTGGCATGCACCACTTAAAGAGGAAGATTGTACTATAAAATCACCCAATAAATTCGGCTAACATAAACTACCAGACCTCACTCTACCTCTGACTACCGTAGTGGTAACATGGGCAGAGGCCTGGCTAATAAGTCAACAGTACACAAGGCAAAAAAGCAAGTTACTCTTCAAGACACTTTAAAATGAACAGACAACAGATAGGGAATTAAATATGATTCATTTGTAAGAAAATAGTCTCATCTAACCCAGAATGTAAAGTCAACACTGGCTTGCAGCTCTACCCGGTGGGGTCAGACATTGGAGTTGCAGTTACTTGTACAGTTTTAACAGAGCTCCAGTCTACATGACATATACTGTTTTCTTATACTGCCAAATGGACGCCACAATTACAAGACATATTTCTGGACACACTTACTATCAAAACTAATTCAGCTATATATATATGAGGAAGATATTTTCAAGTTTCAAATACAGATAACTTAGACACTTTTGATAGGGCTGTTTAGAAAGTTGAAATTTGAACACAAGGTTGGTTTTCCAGAAACTGAAAGTTGTTGATAGTATTTTCTTGATTATCGGACTTTGTTACAATTATCTGGCTCATTCTGCGTGGTTTGGCTATGTTACTGTAAAAACCAGTAGAAAAAAATTTGAATCTTTTCAAAATTGATCGACCAGTATTATGCTAATCAGTCCCTGCCTTCTAGACAGTCTGGGATGTTTATGAGTTTATGTAGTTATGGGGGTCAATTCACTATTCAAGCTGCCAGGAAAAGCCACAGTGGGGAGTACATATCACCGTGGGGGTATTTTTAACCCTATTGCGATGCCCAGGGCGACAGGCCGTCCTCTTTAAAATTGTGTAATATGTGACTTTTTTGCTATTTTCAGACCAAAATGTACATTTTTGGCTCCCATGACCTGATATTGAAACCAAATTACCTGATATTTGGTATGGGGGATCCTTGGACACATGCAAACAGAACGTTATTCACCTTGCTGGCATACACCGCTTTCCAATTGTGTAAAATGGGACTTTAAAATGGGAAGGAAATGGCTGAAATATGCTGTATTTTCTCCGGAGCAAATGTCGGCCTTTCTAGTTTTTTTATATTTTCACTGGAAAAAGATCATTTTGAGAAAGACTTAATGTTGTGTACTAGTATGTAGCCACTTAGGGTCGAGGGTTCAATCTGAAAATTGACATGAGGGTGCTGGCTGGTTACATGAGGGAGCAGCACCCTTATTCCCTGGTTTAGAAAAACCCCTGCATGTAGTCAGGCTAACGGTCCATTGTGTTATGGAGCAGACATCTGGATGTGTCCGTCAATCCGGACCGGAAGACCCCAGGAAAGAGTCATCTGTTGTCTAAGTTAGTGCACAGCCTGCCAGCCCTGACTTCTCTGGACATCTCTGGGACCAGTCTGGGAGACATGGACAGCCACAGCGACAGTGAGTCAGAGGACATGTCTGACTCAGAGTCAGGGTACGGTAGCTTACATTGTATGATTGTGGGACACATGGACCTAATGTATGTTGTTTGATGTCCTACCATTTAAAGACATCCAGTACAATTTTATGTTGGCAAAACTGAATTTTCAAAGTCAATATTCTGATCATTTTTTTAATGCAGTAAGGCCACACCTACTTAATTTTATGGATGACATCCGCGCGCGCATTGATTTTCGCCTGTTCTAAAAAATAAAAAAAAATGTCTTTCGAGGCTTCACGGAACTCCGGAACTCGGCTGGAACTCAGTACAGACTGCCGACTCATAAATGCCACAATTTTTTTTTTTGCTGGATTTTTTTTCGCCCTCTCGCATTAGTTTTGTGGTCCCCAGAGGATGTCATCCATAAAATTAAATCAGTGTGGCCTAACGTAAAGTTGAATTAACCCTATCCCATGTCCCATAGCATACTGATATTATTATTGGTGAGGAAAAAATGTGATGTTGCTGCATGGAAAACGGTTGCTTGTTTCGTATTCGTAGGTTGGTTCTAGCTATTTATTGGTGGTACCAAAAAAGAAAGGAACTCCTCACGTAGCTTGTTTTTGGACTATTTCAAATGCTTCAAGTATGAAATGATGAAGAAAATGTGCTAAGAAATGGCAGTAAATGTCAATATCAGAAAGATTTCCTCATCCACTATTTATTTTGTTGTTTTGCTACCCTGAAATTGCATTGGATGCCTTTAAAGGTGGATATTGTAGAATCTGACTGATCAAAACATTAAACGAAGTCATTGATGTACACTACATGTGTGTAAAAAGTAACTACAAAATCACTTGTATCTAAGGGGAACCCCCTCGATAAACTTCCAGGTTTCTGGGATTTCCCGCACATTCGTTCTACATACTTCATTGCATACTGATTTGTTTTTAAGTGCAAACTGACAATAAACAAATAAACAAATAATGTCCTGCCGGATGTCCTGCCAATTGTTTATTTATACCTGTTCATACACACACACAGCCTTACAAGTACATTTCACTTGTGGTCTGAAATTAAAGCTATTGAAACCTTGTATTTAATTGCATTAAATCTACTAAAGTAAAGACTACTAAATTGTACTATATTCAACTATAACAATATGTTATTAACCTTGCAACTTTGAGTTTTAATAGGTGATACATGCGAACAAATTTGACATAGAGTGTTCTCATTCTCTCATAATTTGATCTCTTCATAGGGTTGAAGAATCCAAGCGCCAGCATGGTGGGGTGGTTCGTACTACCATTTCTGGCCTGCAGGGACTGAGACAGAAGCTGGATTTCCTGGGACTGGTTCAGACCGGTGCAGCCGGGGCTGAGCACATTCCTGCACACAGGGTCAGTATTTATTTATTCATTTATTTATTTACTTCATCTTGGACACTCCTGGGTAGCTCCTTCAGCATTACTTGCTGATTTCCAGGGGGGCCCAGGTAACATACAATTTGTACAAAAGAGAAATCATACAAATAATGTAACAAAGAAATGCAAACTGAAATCAGTATGGCTGACAATTTTAATTTTTAAAAACTCAAATAAGTGATAGGACATAAATAAGTGACGGAACATAAGCTACAAAATATTTACAAATTAAACCAATATGTCAAAACATAATCATAATCCATAATCGTGCCATTTACCATTTCATAGTCAAATTATCACTGGAGGTCAGAGGCCTGATAGTAGGGAAAGTAGTCAATGTACAATGTACCAAGCCTTCCTTTATGTAGGAAGATACAATGGTACATGATATTTACAATTACAGTACAGATTTCAATTAACTTCCCTTCCCACGTGTTTTACACACTGTTTTATGTCGTTTCTTTCTCGGGCAAAAGCCGTGTAAGTCACTTTTTAATCGCAATTGACAGCCATGTAAAATTTGTGTAACACACGGTTAAAAGATATGTAAATCGCTTGCACTAATTACATGTAGCCGCATTTGCATGTGGCTACCTACATGTATAACGCATAACCACACGCGATAACACAAACATCTACATGCGTTTTACATGAGAAATGAACACGATTTAAACAGGCTTTTGCACGTGCTTTAATTTAGAAATGCACGGCTTTTAATCGCATTTTGAATGACTTTTGATCGTGTTTCGCACACATGCAGATGGATAGCAGATTCAGAAGAATCCATTCTTGAATAGGGGAGGGGGTAATATTTGAAAGTCATTTTTGCCTGGGGTAATTTTGAAATAGTCCATTTATGGGCAGAAATAATTTTTGAATGGTCCATTTTACATTGGGAGTGCCAGTGGAAAAGTCCATTCTTGCATGGGGGTAATTGGACTGGGGTGATATACATAATTATATAATACAACATGTAGTTGGAAGGATTGAGATTTGTGACACCTCCCCGCAGGTGGCAGGTCACATGACTGAGCAGCAGGTGCTGACAGCCCTGCAGGTGTACCTGGACCGCAGTCAGATGCTGGCCAAGTGTTTAACAGCACTGTTTGAGCTCCTGCAGGCCATAGACTTACAAGAGCCACTGCAGTTTGTCCATGTAAGTACTGGGTACTTGTACAGTGTTTTGTACATGTACATTAGGGCTGCGTACCTAAATGTAAACATCAGGTACAGGTACAGGTACAGGTACAGGTACAGAGGTTTAGGTCCAGGTCCGGACCTGTACCTGTACCTGAACATTTCACGTGCGTCACAGTGTGGGCAAGTGGCCGATCCCAACTAATACGCAGCTTGTAAACTTTTCCTTTTTGTTTGATTCCTAGATGTCTGTCGGTAACAAACATATGTAAAAATATTGTTGCGAAATGAGACAGACGGAAACTAAGGTAAATCTCTTTATTTTAACGCTGGATGTTCATTTTCCTGGCAGGCCTCCTTGTGTGTAGTGATCATCAGAAGTAACAAGTATGGATTTTTGTTCCGGTCCAAAAAACCGGTCCACTGACATGATTTCGTTTTTTCGGACCGGGCCGATACTATTTTTCCGGTCCGTACCGGTCCAGGTGGACCGGTATGCAACCCAAATGTACATCGATGAAGGTTAGACATCCAGGTAATGAGATACACAAGAAATTGTTACTCAAGCAACTGGATAGATTTTAAAAACTGTCAGACATTTCAAGTAGCATCCATTACAGTATCTACTCATCAGTGATTAACGGGATCTGTAGTTGAACAAGTCAATGTCAATTGAAACTTTGCTTATCGTTAGTGTCAGAATTTATTGCAGTATTCTTCAGTAATTTTTTCAAGCCCACAACAAAAGTAAAAGAACAATAGTTCAACCCTAAACCTAAAATGTGACTTACCTGTACAATGTTTTACTTTGCATGTGTATGTGAATAAAGATATCTCAGTGGGTACTGAAATCATGTGTTATTTAGGCCGGATTTACACGGGGCAAAATATCTATGTCGTACGACATTCGACGCGCGGCGTTTGTCACTCGCCTAGGACACTTTTGCTTTTACACGTATTGACTGTAACTCCTGCTGCGGGCCGCAGCTGCGGCGCACTGCAAAATGGTTGCGGCGGGCGCGCTGCGTCACATGTGGTGAACCCTGACCGCCGCGAGGAGTACCTAAGATCCCTGATCTTCTTCTGTACTTGTTTTGCGTTCCTGTTGTATCCTTCTTGCAGCATGGCTTCGGCAATCTGCCCGAATGCCTCCTTCTTTTTGTGAGTCTCCATTTTGCTGCGAATTCTGTCAGTTCCACATGCCGATCAAGCATCGGGTTTCCGCGCTGCTCCAGTTACTGCTGTTTACTTCCGCCATGCTTACGAAACAATCAGCAACAAAAATCCGACGAAACAACAAGAAGAACGTGATATGATACTCAGAATTCTAGAAGTAAGAACAGAAACAAACAGACGAGCGTGGCGTGGGTTCAGGCTAGCGCAGGAAAAAGGGAAATTTGCATATGACCCCTGACCTATTGCAACGCAGAAACGGGCTGCGCGCGACGCAGGGCTGTTTACACGCTGCTGGGCCGCGACGCAGACTCCCCGCTGAGTGTCGCGACGCACTTGTGGCAGACAAAGGTATCATCTACAACGGGCAAAATTCTGATGCAACGTTGACCAAACATCCAACGAAAACCGTGAAAAATCTGGGTTTTGCACAGGTGCAGTACGTTCTTCCTACATTTGCAATGAATAATCATGGCTTCTTCTTTACCGTTTTGTCTAGCTTGTTGGGATGGTGATGAAAAGGCATCCCAATGACCCAAATATCCAGGTGGCGGGCAGCGCTGCCCTCTATCACCTGACTAAAGGCTGGAGAACCAGTTGTGACCACATCAAGTTACGCAGGTCAGTCTGACACTGTTACCACCTTTGTATATGAAACAAGAAAGCTTTTAAAAAAAGCTGGCCATAGGCCGCCAAAATGGGAATAGCTGGTTGGGTGGCATGGGTGTGCACTATTAATGACTTGCTCACCTTGCTCGAATTGTAGCAATGCTAAAAAGAGTGAATTTAGATGCACTTTACTTATAACATTAGCTTGGTATTGCGTAACGTGCCTTTAGACATTGTGCAACTTCTTGCGACCCATCCACCATGGTGATTCCGGGCATTATAATGTTAATTTCAAGGCCTGGCTTGGTATTGCGTAACGTGCGGTTAGACATTGCGCAACTTCTTGCAACCCATCCACCATCCACCATTATAGTGATTCCGCGCATGGCGGCCTATGGTAAAAATCTTTTATTCTATATGAGGAGCAGAAATCTTTTGTTATGCTCTGCTCCACTATTCTCATCTGAAAGAGGCATTATGTAACATTTTTGCTCCAAAAATTTAAGTATTTTAATTTAAAAATCTTACTTTCACTTTTTAACATATTTGTGCAATTATCTGACATTTCTGACATATATGGTTGGTGCTAAAAGAGCCCACATGAGGCACACTCAGTTTATATTGATATTGGGTAAGAGAAACATACTGTTTTGGGTTGGTTTCCTCTCTCCTGTTAAGATGTCAGAAGCTTGTGTTCCATTTGAATTATACCATGTAGTTCAAATACCCAGGGGCTGTCCTTGGTGCTGAACTAACATTCTAGAAGACTTCTGAGCAGACCTTACAGTCTCTGTCTGCATTTACTTGCTTTTGAGTAAATAAGCAAAGTTAAAATTATATTTCTTGACATGAAACTTATTAATACACTTGACGTACTAAGTAGCAATGAATATTGCAAGAAATAGATTATGCAAATTAAGACATTATTTGAATAATTGATGAATGATGAATAATTGAGAAATGCTGTAATTTGCATTACACAATCAGAAATGTCAGATGAAATATGTTTCACCTTCTCTATAGTTGGAGTGAAACATACAATCATGTAACAACTGAACATTTAGAGTAACATGTACATGTACAAGGGCATGTCAGCAGAACGTAGTGCACCTGCGCGAAACCCGTAATGCATTGTGCATAGTACTTTCAAAATTGGCAGAATGTCTCATATAAGGTTGTATTAGAGCATATAAGGTTGACAGCCTGTCTGTAGTTTTCAGATGTTGTATAGGAAAAGATATTTTCTGCAACAGGCAAAATTTTGATGCAACGTTGTCCAAACATCCAACGAAAAACGTGAAAAATTAGGGTTTTGCGCAGGCGCAGTACGTTCTGCCTACTGTATGTGCTATGTACAAGGAGCAATGCACTAATAGAACCCTTATGTTTTCCAGGGTAACTATTCAAGCGCTGCTCTCTGGAATGGAACACCATCCGACAGAATTGACAGTCAGTTCACTTACTCAGAAGATCTGTATTTAAGCCCCACCAAAAATTTAATTTGTTGGTTCTCGGATTTTTTCAGAAAAAGTATGAAATGACACGGCAAAAAAAACAGGCCTGGGCATCCTATGGTAGCCCCAAATGCTATGATAAGAGTCATGAAGTCAACATACCACCAGGCTGGTTTGTAACTCAAACAGTGAATTTTGAACTTTTAATCAAACCACTACATTGATAGGTGGAAAAACAACTACATGTAGGAAGACAAGGACTTTCTTCAACTGTCCCTTACAGGGAATTTGCGGACTATTGAACTAGAACTAGAACTGTTGGGGCCAAAATATGAGCATTTCGGAGTTGTTCCAGAAACCTAGTATTTTTTTTTTCTTTTTTTTTTGCAAATCAGGAAAAAATGAAGTAGGCAAATCCAAGAACCAATAATATTATTGATTAAATTGGTGTGGCCTTAGCATGCACAACGTAGAATTATAGAATTAACTTGTTTTCAACACAAAATATGCAAAACGCTGACACTCAGTCTCTATAGCCATCGTCAAGATTACTGACCCACATCTCTGTCATATGCACACTTTTCTGCGTGACAAAGTACTCCTTTGTGTTTGCAACAAAGTTAACTCAATAAGAAGTCATTAACTTTATTTACTAAATTGGAGAAGTCACTGCAATGTACATGTACATGTAACAGGTAGTTGTCCAACATATTTTTCCATTTCTTTATTTATTCAGAAATTGTAACATGACAATACAAAGTGTGCACTAGGCAGCAAGTATGCTGATAGCGTGCACACCTAACACATGATACTCATTTACACCTGAGTCAAGTGAGGAAAGTCGTGTAAAGTGCCCAAGGGCACAAGGTCGGTGGCATGTCAGGACTCGAACCCGGGGCCTCTTGGTTCCGAGTCGAGTACTCTGCCGTTGCGCCATACGACCCCATTTTTCCATTCCTTTAGTCCTGTTTGACTCAAATGTCTACTTATTACCTCCTTGTATGGAGGTATTGTTTTGGGTGTGTTTGTGTGGTCAGACAGTTGTGTGACAGCAAATGGGAGGATTCCCTAAAATGTTCACACTGAAAATGTTCACACTGAAGTGGAGAGAAATACATGACGTACATATAGGGAATGAATGGGTAGGGTCTGTATGGGGGGTAGTGATAGTACTGATACTGATATCGTTTTACAAAATATACAAGACTAGTGGAATTCTGCGAAAAGTCGACTGATTATATGCATTGATAAGTTATCTATTGTAAAATAGCATCCTAGTCCTGACTTTAGTGCACATTGATGCCTTAATCTAATTTTGATTGTCATTTGTTGGGTATTTACAGATGCAGCGTAACGGCTGTCTCACACTTTGTAACTTCAGGATTCCTGAGGATCTGGTAAGTTATGAAATGGAGTGAAATATAAAAATAAAAATATTTCCTTCCATGAATAATTTCATCAGGTTGGTGAGTGGTTGAATAGCCAAGTTCTTTATTCACAACCACTTGTTTAACAAGAGCCATGGTTTGCTGGTGGTTGGCTGGTGGTTGGCTGGTGTTCAGGAGTAGGTCAGCAGTGTTCGGAGCGTGGTTGGCAGTCAAGTTTGACTCAAATTAACTCAAATTTGATTCATATAGAAAGGTAGGCATGGCCTGAATCTGATCAGACTGCTCCCTAACTTCAGCCAACCTTGGTTTGCTGATGTTTGCAGGACAGTTCTGAATGTGTACCAGATATTTCTTTTGTATGATAAAGTGTACATGTACATCTAACTGACATGATGTTTTGCCTGACTTACATGTAGGAGTTTGAGTACCAGAGAGTAGCAGAAGTGCTGCTGAAAATCTTCACCAACTTCCGAAATGAAGAGTTCATCCAGCGCATCGCGGTGTACCTGTGTAACATCATCGTGTGTCAGCTGAACGGGGAACAGAAGCAACTGGTGGGAAGGATTGGTGTGGTGGAGGTCAGCACAGTTCACACTGTCGTTTTTATTATGATGTTTTTATGATCTCTACTAGGGCTGCGTACCTAAACGTAAACATCAGGTACAGGTACAGAGGTTTAGGTACAGGTCCGGACCTGTACCTGTGCCTGAACAATTCACATGCGTCACAGTGTGGGCAAGTGGCTGCTGGTGTAAAGCAGCGGCTCGATCCCTACCAATACGCAGCTTGTAAACTTCTCCTTTTTGATCCCTAGATGTCTGTCAGTAACGAAAATATGGAAAAATATTGTTGAGAAATGAGAGAGACGGAAACTACATGTAAGGTACATCTCTGGATGTTCATTTTCCTGGCAAGCCTCCTTGTATGTAGTGATCATCAGTAGTAACAAGTATGGATTTTTGTTCCGGTCCAAAAAACCGGTCCACTGAATCAGATGTTTCGTTGTTTTTTGACCGGACCGATACTATTTTACCGGTGCGTAGCCCTTATCTCTACCAGCAGGGACTTCAATCGGTGTTTCTGTTGACAGGGACTTGAAGCAGGATCTTTAGCAGTAGAATCGCCTCTGACATATTATATACATGTAGTTACTTCCTTTGCTTTCCACAGACCATGCTGAAATTGATCCGTGAAAGACTCAACTCCAAGACAGTGAGTATAATTTCCATTTGTGTGTATGTACATCACTTATGTCTATGAAATAAAAACTAAACTTTATATCCAACACTGGAATGAATTGGGACTTACCCAATTACAAAATTTTGTCTATGTTAATGTTGCCACTTGCTCTTCTCATGAAGGAAAACTGGGAACCTCCTCTGTAGTCTCCAGACAATTGTGTGAAAAACCCATTATACCAATTGGAAACTTTCATAAATGTCTTAAACTATACTCAACTACTGAATGTTAATGAGCCAAGTTTTTTTTTCCTATGAGGACAAAACATTTCAATCTAACGTTTAAACATGGCGGAAACTTTACAATTTAGGGATTTCCACAGCTTGCACTCAATATCTACAATGTACTTAAGAAAGGAGCTTACATAATTTACATGTTAATGAGTGAACCATCTTGTCTTGTGGAAGCAGCTTCATACTTGCACCATACATGTAGGAATCCAGTGATGAATTGATCAGACACTGGAGAAATGTAAAAGAAACACTCAAGTCTGAAGGAGGGTGTTATTTTCCAATTATAGATAATGACTTTAGGAAGTAAGAAATGAGAGCCATATCTCGATTACGTGCAAATGAAAGAACCCACCACACTTACAGACAAGAAGATGTCATTCCCAGTGTGAATAGTTTAAGGTTTTACTGTCCTATTACCTACAATTACTGTGTCATGTTTAGGGTACCAGAGAACTGAAATTCTGTGATTACAAAATGTATTAAGAATAACTTCTTGCAATTCAGCCTCTGGTCGTGATCATGAAGGAAGTAGTCGGTCCACCCAAATACAAAACCCAAAGAATACAACTGTCAGTGTTAGCATGAAAGTTCATCTGAGTTGGTAAATTACATAAAGAAAATTAAACTGTTCTCCAACTCAAAAAGAAATTAATTCACCAGAATTTTCAACTGAATCTCTCGGTCTTCATCAGCTATCTGACCCAATTGTTGTAGACACAAGATTTTTCCGGACATGATTGTGATGTTAGCACTGTCCCCGTTGAGAGAAGGTTGGTGCGCCCTGATGTAGAATGATGGCTTCCTTCACTCCTCTCAGAAAATAGTCGTGTTTAGTGTGCAGAACGTTAATTCCCCTTCCAGAGCTAAAATGTCTATAAAAAGTCTACCGGACATTAGACATTCTCTACTTTTTCCGGAAATTTTTTTACGTTCTCCAAGAATGTCTTAAAGTTTCTGTGTCTTTATAGGGTTCTTATGGGGAGGACTTGCTTGTTGTGTTTTAAATTGTTTAGAAAATGTCTATCAGAATGTCTTTAGAAAAACTGTGAAGTGGCGGTCAAGCACTGCACAAAGCCAAGGCAATTTAGAGGGCGGGACACATTTAATTATCCGGCAGATGCTAATATCTTTATTATAAGTACGCATTGTGCTAAACAAAGGGGAGTCCCTACCTGATGTGTGAAGAGACTATGGATATAAAATGTCTATTTCCAGTTATTTCGATGACATTTTTCAGTAAACATGTCTACTTAATGTCTTTCCATCTGGCCTTTGTTCAGCAATGTCCAAATCATTTCTAATGTCTGCTAGACTTTTTATAGACATTTTAGGTGTTGTGAGACCTCAGAAGATCCAGTGTCACTCTCAGTGTTATTTCTGTGTTTCAGTGTAATGAAGTGATGGAGATAGCCTGGAGCACACTGTGGAATATCACTGGTAGGTGCTGTACTGTACATGTATGTGACACCCGAGTTACTAGACTGACATTTTGTACATGTATGTCACGAGACAGGAAAACTGGGAAGTTCCACTGCAGTACCATAACAAGCCGTCAGGGGGTCCAATATCTGATCAAACCCACATACCAGACACAAACTTACCAAGACAATCCATCTAGGCCTTCCCGAGTTATCGTGTTGACACACAGACAAACACACAGGCCCACTCACACAAACGCTACTGAAAACATAACCTTCTTGGCGAAGGTAATGAGGAAAATCAAGTAGCTCCTGTTAGACCTATAATTGGACAACAGGAACTACTGTTGTATCTGGGAGTGGCAGGGCGGGGTCAAACGTAATCTCCAAGCAGATCCTATGGTGGCAAGGAAGTATCCAGTTGGCCAGAGTAGTGTCCATTAGCCACTGGTGGACACTTAATTGGTACATGGCAAATTGATTGCTACCTTGCCACCGTAGGGTCTGCTTGGAGATTAGTCTGCCCCAACATCCACCTGGCTCCCTCAGTGGGGAGGTGCTAATCTTTAAGCAGATCCTATATGGTGGCCAGAGCTGTGATCATTGGCCACCTTGTAACCATTTGCTGAATGGACACTCCTCGGGCCAATAGATACAGTCTTGCCACCGTAGGATCTGCTTGGATATTAGGTCAAAGGTACCAGAGAGTTGATCACACAGGCCCCTGTTCTGTTTAGAATGGGGTTGTGAATTTGCTCATGGCTACTTCTTTTTTACAGACGAGACTCCCCAGAACTGTCAGATGTTCATGGATGGTTCAGGCATGGATCTGTTCTTGAGCTGCTTAGAGGTGAGTACTAGTCTGCTAGTACAATAATCAATACATGTAGCATTCAGTGTTGTAACTTTCACTTACTTTGTTCTTACCTCACTTAAAGCTAAGATACAGTACTACAAAACAACAAGGTACAATCATACTTCATTTCAACAGAAAGCTGTTCATATCTTGTTAACTGTTCATACAAAAGAATTTCTGAAAAATTATGTACACTACTGTACCTGTGGGAAGACATCTACTGGCCCATACATGTACATTCAGTACCAAGTCTCTCTGATGTAGTTGATCCCCCAAAGTTGTATAATGGCAAATTCTTTTAGTGACATTTACCAACAATTTGAGTTTTCAATGCAAATAGTTACTTGTACTTTTTAGCAAGATAATAATAATAATATATCTTTACACGTGTTCACCTCCTTTTCAGACTTTCCCAGACAAACAGGAACTTCACAGAAATATGTTGGGACTTATGGTTTGTATTTGTTTACTATGTCATCTCTTGTTACTGGTCCCTGCCCATTATGACCACATCATTTAAATCGTGTAGTGATTTTTGATAATAACCAACAAGAAAATTAATCATTGTGATTGTCATGTTTCAGGGTAATGTTGCTGAAGTCAAGTTTCTCAGGCCTCGGTTGATGCAGGAAAGATATGTCAAAGTCTTCAAGTAAGTACTCATTCATTTTGTCTTCAGTTTGTAATGAAGAGTACAATGCAAATTATGGCAATCTGGACCTGGTAACTAATTGAAATTAAAGATAAAGATAAAGATAATGAAAGTTTTACTTTTTGCTGCATACATTCAGTGTGTTTTCTCTGCCTTAGTTATAACTTAAAGGTATCCAATGCAATTTCAAGATGCAAAATATTCTGGATGAGGAAATTTATCTGATATGGACATTTACTGCCATTTCTTAGCACATTTTCGTCATCATTTCATACCTGAAGCATTTGCAATAGCTCTAACAAGATACTTGAGTCCCTTTATTTTTTTTGGTGCCGACAATAAATAGCTAGAACCAGCCTACAATACGAAACAAGCAACCGCATTCCGTCAGCGACATCACATTTTGCCTCACAGATATCTGTATGTTATGGGATGGGGTTGATTCAACCTACTACATTAAAAAATGATCAGAAAATTGAGTTTGAAAATCCAGTTTTACTGCCCTAAAATTGCTTTAGGTGCCTGTAAGGATTGTCAACCCTGTAGCAAACAATATGACTTTTGTGTATAGGCTTGTGAATATTTTGTTTGTTTGTTTATTTGTTCGCACTTTGAAATACAAATAATAAAAAAAAGGTTAAACTTAATTATGACAGAACACTGTGCAGGAGGGGGCGGGAAACCCTAATGGCTTATGCATGGCCCTCCTCCTTACTATTTCTAAATAAATTAACATATTTTAAAGAAGAAGAAATTTACGGTATTGAGAAATGTAACTAAGATAACTTAAATATATAAATGAAAATCATAAAGCTAACATACTATAAGATAGTTAATTAACAGAAACAAATCAATCGCAAAGAAAACTAATACAATTTGATTGTTTGACAACGGTGGTCGCTAATTACAAATTTTAAGATAATTCTGAAGAAACGGAAACTATATACTGGAAAATAAATTAACTGAATTTTACACAAATAATAAGAAAAGAACATAGGTATAAACAAAATACAGGTCTTAAGTCATCCAGGTTGTTGATAACAGGAGAAAAAATGTTTAAACTTTACGACTGGGTAATAATTTATTTGTTCAAACGTTTCAGATGTCTTTCCAACATCCTTCATCAGTAAAAACTGTTTATAAAAGATTTATTTATTAATTTTGTTCATTCAGAACTTCCTTTTCCTTGTTCTGTAAATATTTTATAAACAGTTTTCCCTGATGAAGGATGTTAAAAAGACATCTGAAACGTTTGAACAAATAAATATTATCCAGTGGTAAAGTTTAAACATTTCTTCTCCTAATATAACCTGTGTGTATGTTTGCCACAGTGCTCTGTTGGAGAGTGAGAGTGATGGCATCGAGGTGTCCTACAACTCCTGCGGCGTGCTGTCCCACATGATGTCAGACGGAGTGGACAGCTGGACCGTTCCGCAGCCGCGTCGTCAGCAGGTGCTGGAGAGGATGGTCCAGGCTATCGAGAGATGGGACATCGCAACCAAAAGGAATATCAACTACAGGTGTGTGATGTCAGAAAACTGCTAGACATGGAAAATGGGAATGTCTGTATCTGTATCTGTATAGCCGGTATAACCGCCCTTCCGCATAACACACCAGCTTCACAGGCACACGGCGCGGCAGCAGCTGGCTAAATTACACCGAATGACCTGTTACACCTAACCTTTGAACGTCTAACTCTAGACATCGTTTAAAACTATCTAGTGACGATGCCCCTACTGTACTTGTATGTTGGACGACTCGGACCATTACCAACTTGGCCCAACTCCCTTGTCAACTCAGACCAATACCGGAGACAGCAATTTAGGCACACAGTCTTCTTTGCACTCATCGGCACATGTGGTTGGGAAAAATATCTACTGTATTTCATTCTTTTACAAGTTTAGTTAACGTCAAGGACTAAAAACAAAGGTGGGTTGGGGCTTCATCATAAACCTCAAAGACGACTGCTCAAAGATATGTCTGACAATGGCATGCAGTCTCTATTACAATCATGTTGATTGCCTAAGTGCTGGCAGTTTGAGGCTTCAAAAACCTCACAGCCAACAGTTCGAACTTGTCTGAAAAATATACAGAATATACATAACGTTGGACACAACGTTGGTTTTTATTTATTTTTGTCCATGATGCATCCGACCCAGGGTGTTGGGCCGACTTGACCAGATTTGCCATGGGCTGAGTTGGTAATGTTCCAAGTCATCCTGATACCGTAAACTGGAAGGGTGAAAGCATATAGACGTGTTAAAAGCAGTTTCACTAGTTTGACTAGTTTGCTCCAAAGCAACTGTAACCTTTAAACTCAAAGAAACATGTACATTTGTCCTTCCAGGTCGTTTGAACCCATCCTGAAGCTGTTGTTGCACCATGATACAGCACAGGTTCAGCACTGGGCAGTCTGGGCCCTAACCAACCTCACCAAAGTCTACCGTAAGTAATTTCACTGGCATTTACAGGGAGCAACATAAAATGGAAGCAGACTATACACTCAGTTGTCTGTGATTTTTAGATTTGTGTTGTTTCTGTCGGCTGTTTTGTGTACATATGCTGCATGTGCACTCTATTTCTCCTACTGGGTACAGCCATGTACATGTACATTGTACATCTCACATTTGAACGTACTGCACCTTCACTGAAACCTGGATTTTTAACGTTTTTCGTTGGATGTTTGGTCAACGTTGCGTCATAATTTTGCCCTTTGCAGACGATATCTTTTCTAACACAACATTTGAAAACTACAGATGGGATGTCATCCTTACATACGCAAACATGACCTTAAATGAGACGCTCTGCTGAAGTGCTATGCACAGTACATTATGGATTCCGTGCAGGCACAGTACATGTACGTTCTGCCAACGTGCTGACTCATTCCAGCGGTGTAAGCCGGCCATACAGCACGCTATAATGTGGCTTTCACCTGTACACATGCAATGCCCCCATCCTGAGGCACCATGTGGGGGGTCCATAACAGCTTTTTTTAAATACAGTCTCCATATTGATACATTGTATAAGGCATGAACAGTTGATTGCCCTCGGCCAGAGAAGAGTTTTTTTTAGACCAACATTGGAATGTTATAAAGTTCTCAAATCCTCACCTGTTTACATGTATATCAGTCCAAGCACAATTATCAACTGGTTGGAGAGTCATAAACTATGAATGATGGACTGATGTAATGTGGGTGGGTAGCTGACTTTGGGATACATTCAATTTGGTATACATGTAGTTTAATATGCTTTTGTTAGTTCCTTTTGCTTTCCTTTACCATCTGCAACTTTGGCATGGTTTTATAGGCTTTTGTTAGTTGAACTCCTTTTTGCTTTCCTTTACTTGCTGCCATCTGCAACTTTGGCATGGTTAATACTAGTAGGCTTTTGTTACTTCCCTTTTGTTTTCCTTTCCTTGCTGCCATCTGCAATTTTCAAGCAGGGGTGTGTCGCATGGCTAAAAAAAACTTATACCTGTCCGCCACGGTGTTGACAACAATAACCACGTCCACGAACCGATACTTCCCCTTCTTACATGTACATCCAGTGTACGAAATACTTTTTTGAGCCAGGTTGCCCAGTGGCAACCTAGGATGAAAGCTAGGTTGCCCATCAAAATTCCAGGTTGCCCCAAATTTAAACTCTTCAGAATCTACATTATGACTAACTTCGTTAGAATGCAATGTGCATTTATACATTTCTGACACAGAGTTGTTTCCCCTGGAAGCAGGACGACTCGGACCATTACCAACTCGGCCCATCGCAAATCTGGTCAACTCGGCCCACCCCCCTGGTCAACTCGGCCCAACCATCAAATATACACAACTACAATAGTGCGGTCGCTAACTAGGTCTCGAGTCTGGCTGTTGACTAATACATTTGATATATGATATATGCTTGAAGCACATACTTAAATACCAAGTCTTTGTAAAAAAAAAGTGTTCTGCTTTCTGTATAACAAATATTTCTAGATAAAGCCCGCGTTTTTGTCAGACAACTTCGGACTGTTGAATTTGAGGTGTTTGACGTCCCAAACCGCCGGCGCTTGGACAATCAACATGATTTTCATACAGACCGCGTTTTTTGTCAGACAACTTCGAACTGTTGAATTGTTCGGCTATGGAAACAGTCTAGTCATCCAGTTTACACCTGAGACTAGTAGTGAGAGCGACAGCCATTGTAACTTGTGTGTGTTGGTGCCTAAATTTCTGTCTCCGGTATTGGGCCGCTAGTTGACCAGGGAAATGGGCCGAGTTGACCAGGGGGGTGGGCCGAGTTGACCAGGCAGATGGGCCGAGTTGACTGGGCCGAGTTGGTAATGGTCCGAGTCGTCCGACATTCGTTTCCCCTTACCTGAAGTAATGAGCTCTTCCATGGGATTCTCAATAAACAGTTACATGTACCAATGGAAGAAAGGCGGGCATCCAATAACCACAAAATTTAGGTAGTGCACTGGGCTACCTGGGTGAAGAAATAGGTTGCACCAAGCAAAATATGGTTGCACAGTGCAACTGGGCAACCTAGTTCGCACGCTGTACATCATCATGCAACAATACACTAAGAAGTCCTCTGTGTCCTTCTAGCTGAGAAGTATGTCCAGCTGCTGACAGATGAAGGAGGTCTCCCCCTGCTGGAGGCGATACTGAACAGTCCCCAGCCCTACCCTCGGGTCAAAGAGCTGGTCACCATGGTCCTAGCAACATGCCGGGAGTACAGACAACAAGATGTAGAAAATAATGGGAGGGATGCGGACGACTAAAATAACCAGTACCTGACAGGTCAAGTTTGTTAATCAGGGCTTCAGACTAACTTTTTGACTTAGGAGCACTGGTGCTCCCAGCCCAAAACGTTTGGGCACAACAGTAAAAATCTAGGCGCACTACTATGAAAGTAGATCATCGTATTGAATGTTAATTTGTAGGACGTCACACAAATATTGTGTTCTGTGTAGCAAGAAACACAGAGTGGAAGTATCATAATCAGAGAACAAGAAAGCAAATATATACTAGTCATGATATGACTGTTAAGCTTTGCAGTCCATGATATAGACATTGTAGTGCCTGTAAGAAAAATTTTGGGGAGCATAAAATGGGAGCAGTCTGGAGGGCTGGTTATATACATGTACATGTGGCTGTGTGGCCAGGGTACCATCCTCTGGTTAGTTTATATCTACCCCTGCTCACTGGTTGTGTGCAGTTATAAGAGGGTTTTGGATACTGAATGATGTAGACCTAATTGCAAACATACATGTCTTACATGTAGTTAATAATACATGTAGTTACATTTATCATGATCAGAGCATCTTCAGTCCCTCAGGCGTCCAAAGTCCAACATGGTTTTGAAAATTATTATATTATTATATAATAATGATGTCATGCATGGGTGCATGCACACGATAAGGGCAAATAATTGCGGACTAAACCTTCATGTAAATAACTGCAAACTCGAAGTATGTGTCAAAGTTGGAAAGCCCCAACAGATAATGATTGAAAAACTTGTATGACTTTTACTGTACTACTGTAACAATAACAATGTACAATGTACGTCTTACATGCAGTTTAATTTGCGAACTTACGGACAACATGGCCTTCGAAACTCATGTGAAAAGGTGTCACCACAATATAAAAGGTCTTCTACTTTCCATGGAAAACACACATGCATGTCTTTGTCTTTAACCTTGGATAATTGGGGCTAAAATGGCAAGCAAGTATTGTAATAGAAAATATGGCATATGATTAGGGCCAAAAATAATATAATTGCAAAGTTTTAGTATAAAGAGTTATTCTGTTTGCATGGGGTGCTAAAACATGTACAACTACATGTACATGTACATGTGCAATGACTTGGTTGTTACGTTACTGGAGTTTGGACCCCTTTTTGTGTTGGAACATTTCACTAGAATGCGAGCCAAAAATCTGTGGGGACTTGTTTGCTGTTGAACCACAGTGTGGAACGCTACCGTTAAATGAAATACTGTAATTCCTGATTTTTTCACTGTACTGTTATGTTCACTGTTTTCACTGTCACTTCTGTACCGTGAACTTATCATTACCGTTATCAAATCATTTGTGTTTTGACCCATCCCTGCACTTGCCACCACCGTGAAGATAAAGTTCCGTGAACATGTCCATTTTCTTCAGACCGTGAAATTTTGCTACCGTGAACACAAAGTGAATTACAGTACATGTATATGTCTGCACAGCTGTAATCACAGATACATGTATATATGGCTGTTAAAACATCTAAACTGATTTTAGATCGGTGGAGGGTCAAATGTACAGTAACAAAAGGGATGTGCTTGCACATGAAACAGTTGCTGAACTTAGGATGTCATTAATGTGTATATAGTGGCATTCTGGCAATGTACAACAGTAGGTTTTAGTAAAATCTGTGTGTGTTCCATCTGTTGTGTGACAAGTTGCATTGGGTTTCAACTGGAAGATTTGATATCTGCAGAAACTGACAATATTTCAAGTGGTTATGAACTTCGGAAGGGAAACATATTATGTTTCTGGTAATATCACATCTTATTTGGAACTGCTTTTGCTGTGAATACCATAAGATTGAAATTCACCTTTAAGTTATTATACCAATCAGATGTTTGTGTATTTTGGTCAAAAGGTGAAGTATTTTGATAAGTCACCATTGGCATGATTTTAAAAAAGCTGGCATTTCACTAACCTGGGAATGCCCTGGGTACAGTAATTACAGTTATTGCTGTATATAAACCAGCATATTCCCTGCTGTACATTGTACATATCAACGTTACAAGCAAGGATTCGAGCCCGAGATGCTTCTCTAGATCTGTCATGTAAATGAAGAAGTTATTCTTTGAGGCCGTTGAAGACATCTGAATGAGTTGTTATTGCTATAGAATACACTGTACTTAATATCATATTTTTCTGTCAAGAATAATAAGTGACTGCAAAAATTACACAGCACACTTGAAGTTATAAGTTTGTGACGAATACCCAGAACGCACCAGCCCTCCCTATCATTCCTATAGTAGTCCCTTTGACATCGTAGGAAGGCCTGTCTTATCCTTTACTGCACAGTAACTAATAGCCCACCATTGTCCTAGACTCTGGAACATTAAATGCATTTTCTATTTGCGAGGGTTTTAAGTTCGTGGATTTAGCCTTGCTTCATGAACTCATATCTCTCACAAAACTTTTCCAAAGTTGCTCCCCTCCCCACGTCTTCTGTACTAGCAACATTCTCGCTACAAATTGACTAGTTCAGATCACATCAAATAAAGCTCAAAACTTGTATAGAAGCGTCTCCTTGTCTTTCATACAGTTACAAACACGAGACAAAAACAGTTGCTATTTCATTAATCAAATGTTGTCATTAATTGTAAAATGACCAGTACTCATCTGTTGTCTCCAGTACTGTAGCATCTCAATGGTACATTTTGTACATTGTAGTGTGATCATAGCATGCTAAAATTCAGCTGCAAAGGCCAGAAAATCTACCGAACGATAAACTTGCAAAACGCATTTTCTGTGTCACTTACAGGTGGCCATTAGTATGCAAGCATTAGCACATGTTCCATATATATGCTCTGATTGGTTCATCTCAGATAACCTGCGCTCTGATTGGACAGCTCCCAAAACTGCATTCAAACATACAATGCTATGACATCGAAAAGTTTTTGGCACATAGCAAAAAACACTGCAATGTGATCGATTTACATCCATTTCAAAACTCAAAGTTGCAAGCTTAATAACATATCGTTGTAGTACATCATTATAGGTTTAAGAAAATCACATTCTAATGCAATTAAGTACAACGTTTCAATAGCTTCCATTTCATACCATAAGTGAAATGTATTAAAGGGTGCAAAATACAAAAATACAAGTACAGCTGCTGTATTAAAATGCCATCTAGCAACCGTCATGAAAATTACAGCACATGCATGTGCTGTGCATTTCAGGGTATTATACGAAAAAAAGTAGGCTTAGCAAGGTTAAAAAAAACTTTAAAAAAAACCCTTCTTGGTCTTATTAAGTGCTGGTACTATCCTTTCTGGAACAGCCTAATGACATTAAACTCAGTTTTAGGGTCGAACCAGATCTAGAGTGGACCTCATGGACACAAAGTTGATCTTTCATGTTTTGAAGTGCTCAAGTATACTCATGACGTCTATGTGTGATGGCATGTAACAAGAAAAAAGGATACACATTGTAGTTGGCAAGCATAAGCCGACAGGACATGTACAATGTACATGTACATTGTCATGTATACTGCAAACATAGAAAATTTTTCAAGGAAAAGAAATATGGACATTGTATTAAAGCCCCGTTCAGACGAAACCACTGAAAGCAGCACTGGATGTGGATTCCACTGAAGCAGGATTCATGTGGCCCCATCTGAACGCTCCAAATCGCATTGAAAGCGCCTCGATCCCAAAGCATCGGGAGGTAGTTTTGAACCGCCTTTACCAGATCGCGACTTGCATCTGAACGTGATGCGATTTCACCGGTTTACCCTGCATATTGACCCGGTCATGGATTACGGGGTGATATTTCTTTATCTATATGCAATACAAAAAGGTACGTGACCACAAATCAAAGCCACTGGCTGGCTGGCTGGTTTTGGGTGGCTGGTTGGTTGGTTGGTTGGTTGGTTGGTTGGTTGGTTGGTTGGTTGGTTGGTTGGTTGGTTGGTTGGTTGGTTGGCTGGCTGGCTGGCTGGCTGGCTGGCTGGCTGGCTGGCTGGCTGGTTGGTTGGTTGGTTGGTTAATTGGTTGGTTGGTTGGTTGGTTGGTTTTGGGTGGCTGATTGGTTGGTTGGTTGGTTGGTTGGTTGGTTGGTTGGTTGGTTGGTTGGTTGGTTGGTTGGTTGGTTGGTGATAAAAAAGATCTACATTTTGCTTTTCCTTCAAAATATAGCTGCTCTTTGTAGGCTCTTTTTAAATAAGGGAACTGTTAACAGAATAATCTGTCAGTTACATGTAAAACAAGAAATTTACCAAAAAATCTAAACAATTTCACTGAGGTAAGGAATCTTCAATTTCTCAGTGTTTATTCTATGCCATTCTAGTCCTGGGGTGGCTAACCTTCATATTGTAATGTTGACCTTGAAGTGGTAAAAGTGGCTTTAGCCCAGTGCAGGTGACCTTTTGTGCCTTTGTGGAGACCCTTGGTGCAGATGACCTTTCTGTGCTGTTGGTGACCTTGTGGGGTGGTTATGATGTGGTAGGGCTGGGCAGGGATGTCTATTGAGAGAACCCTGATATGTACAAAATGTACATGTATGTACATGGAGTGTACTGTAATATACAAAATGTAGAATACAACAAGTTGTATTCCGTATCACCTGAGGTACCAGCCTGACTGTGGATTGGCCGGAGGGAGAGCCAACCCACAGGAGGGCTGGGACCAAGGGTGATGCAGAATATAAGTTGTGTTGTATTTTATTTATGTCATACCAGCCTGAGAAAACACGCATTTCCATGCAAAATCTGCCAGGAATTGAGAAAATTTTGTGTCCCAAAACAAAAAAATTGTAACGTCAATTCCAATCCGAAAATAGGATTCAAATTTTTTTTTAATAGGCACACATGGCACCCGTGAAATGTATTCAAATTATTCCATAATGGAAATTTTGGAAGCCTGTGTGATAACTGTTACAACCCCATGTGATATGGCTAGTTATCACACAGGCCGAAACACCCATTATCACGTTATCATGGCCCAGGTATGACATGATAAAAGTACACAGGACCAGGCCTTTCCTGTACTCTTCTTGTGTTTGCTACATGTATACAATTGTATAATGTGTGTTTGCTTGTGTGTTCATAGTTCTTTGAATGCAGTAGAGTGGGAGGAAGGGGGATGGGAGATTTTGTTACTGTAGATTGACCTAAGCCTAAGGTCAAGTTGGCAGTATACATTTTGTAATTAACACAGACAGGCCTCCCCACAGGCTGGAAGGAAGAGAGTCCACCACACAGTTACTGGGGGTATACATGTACCCACTTAGGGCTTGTCACAACAAGCTCTCAGCCTGCAAGGTTTCTGTCCTAGGTCCATTGAAAGTATGTCAGACCATGTCTTTTGTTGTGCCAATAAATTCACAGAAATTCTAGATACCATGTACTTTCCAAGGGTTTGAAATCTCTGATTTTTTAAGTAAGAGTAGCGTCCAGCATGGGTGGATGACAAAAAGCAGCTGAGTCCCTGGGGCAAATACATGTAATGAGTCAGACATGCAAATGTACATGATTGTACAAACTGTAGCTACTGTAAGATCACCAAGATTTGTGACAATGGTAGATGCACTTGCACTTGGTCTCAGTGAGTTGAATGTAATTACAGGCTCTTGTTCTAGCCAACTTAAATTCTAAGGCAGTACATGTAGTTGCCCAAAATGTGGGCCAGCATACATATCAGAAAAAATGCATAATTATATATTAGGCCACACCAATTTAATTTGTTGGTTCTCGGATTTTTTTAGAAAAAATATGAAGCGACCGGGCGAAAAAAAATAAAAAATAAAAACAGGCCTAGGCATCCTCTGATAGCCCCAAAAGCTACGATAGCAGCCTTGACGTCCCCATTCCAAGCTGGTTTATAATTCAAACAATGAATTCTGAATTTTTGATCAAACCAGAGCATTGATACATGAAAAAACTATAAAACAAGGCAGACGAGGAGCTTTCTTCAACTGTTTTGGGCAAAATCGGAGCATTTTGCAGTTGATTCAAAGCCTGAATCCAATTTTATTTTTATTTGCAAATCGGAAAAAAAATGAAGCGGCGAATCCGAGAACCAACCAATTAAATTGGTGTGGCCTTATGAAGCTATTTTCTGCTTTACGTGCATGTGGCTAATACCCAAACTCAACTGCATGAGCGCTTTACTGTGTTACCATCAGTATCTCTAGCTGCATTATTTTGCAGATGAACCATGAAAGCTTACAGGTTTATGGAAAAGGCTGGCCTGTTTACCTGGCCTGTCTGTACTTGGGCTGGTTATCATGCCAGGCTGTTCAGATACCCCATTCCACCCACAAAGCCTTCCATCCACAAAATAGATAATACCAACATGGACTAAAATGAAGACCAAGTACACAGAATCATTATACATGTACATGTAGATGTAGTAATATCATTTCACATGTAAGGTAACAAGATGATCACACCTGGCAATTGTACAGCAAATCTGTCTTTTCTGGCTCTATCACCAGCAGAATATGACCACAGATGCACCAAATTGGCATAACGTTTATCTGCTAACACAGTGTACGAATTACTTTTTTGAGCCTGGTTGCCCAGTGGCAACCTAGGATGAAAGCTAGGTTGCCCATCAAAATTCCAGGTTGCCCTGAATTTAATCTCTTCTACATTATGATTAACTTTGTTAGAATGCAATGTGAATTTATACATTTCTGACACAGAGTTGTTTCCCCTTACCTGAAGTGATGAGCTCTTCCATGGGAACTTCTCAATAAACAGTTCCAATGGAAGAAAGGGGCCTCCTTACCACAACGTTTAGGTAGTGCACTGAGCTACCTGGGTGTAGAAATAGGTTGCACCAAGCAAAATATGGTTGCACGGTGCAACTGGGCAACCTAGTATTTCGCACCCTGTAACAGTTAATGCACAAAAGGTATGTGGTAAGGTTATTTTATAACAGTCCTCTGTGTGTGTTCTGTAGTCTTCACTGTGTGTTGTTGTAGTAGTCCTTACTTGTGCAGTTGGCATTTCAACTAAATTAGGAGTACTCAACTTTTGCTGAACAAATTTGTAAGATGTCCGCATTCATGGTGCAACTGTCCGGCTACATTTTTTTGTGACAATAAACTTTGCAAGGATCTACTACATTGTACATTTGTAGTAGTAAGACCACACAAGCTTGTTTTATGGATGCCATCTAATGGAGACCTCAGATCAGATGCAAGAGTGGGAAGAAAACAGCTCCACAACACAAGATGCCTTAAAGCTGCATTATGTAACATTTAGATACAAAAAGTAATTTTTCTGGTCCTTTGTTTACAAAGTAAGTTGAATCAACCCTACTCCATTGCAAATAAGTGTCATTCAGGAAGTGGAGGTGCCAAAATACAATGCCTTACGAGTGTGTTTAAAAGTTGGAAACACAGCTGTCAGCCATGTTTGTTTACATTCTGGTATTTTGTGGTGGTGCCACAAGCTGATTGCACCTCGTGTGAGCTGTTTTAGCGCCAACCATAAATGTCAGAAATGTGAGATAATTGTACAATATGTTGAAAAGCAGAAGTAAATTACAATCACAGAAAGATTTTTTTTCAATTAAAATATTTCAATTTTTGGTGTAAAAATGTTACATAATGCCCCTTTACATGTAAGTTTGAAAGGAGATGACAAATATTGTAACTGAAGTGTCTTGTACTTGTAGGGAAAAAGCTTTAATCTAAACCATACATATGTATTATATGACTTACATCTTGTGATTCCTTCCTATTCTGTTCACAGTAACTTCTTTGTATACAAAAACCTTTTATTGGCTTGTGAATTATTTATTGAGTTGTGAACTACCATGTACAAAAAAAGAGAACTTTTTTTCAGAAAGCTGCAGCCAAAAGTGATGTGTGAGCAGATGACATCCATGGATGGACTCAAGTTTGTGCAGCCGAATAAAAAATACTCAGTAAAGGCTTTGTCTGAAATTATATTTCAACCATAGTATACACAATGTCATGTACAACCATACATTCTACACAGTCACCCTTGGTTACAGAAACACCATGAAGGAAGGGCTACATGTAGGTTAAAGGAGCACTAAAGTTGGGAGGATGGCATTTTTTTCCAATAGATAATTTATCAATCAATACAATCAGCCAACTTTTTGCAGAATTCCACGTATGCGACCTGTGTTCTGTAAAACGATAGTTCCTCCATCACTGATGCTGTATGGTTCAACTTTAAAGTACATTTCCACCGTCATTTACATGTACCTTGGCTACATATTCACACCAGACCTTTCTGACGAGTCTGCTGTTGAGGCCAACATTGTCAGAGGTTTTTAATCCAGAACAAATTTGCTCCTACGTACGTTCTGTTTGGCCAATTTCTTTTAATTCTACTATTTATTCAGCCTGCAAAGGAGTCTGGTGGAGACTACTGTTTAACTGATAGTACATGTATGTAATAAATTTGTGCAAATATTGGTCCAACTACATTGTACATGCAGCAGTATGGTTGCCATGACCAAATTGCATGTAGCATACCATAATGCCCAAACGTTGATGTTCTCTGTTGGTCGGAGCACCAGTACTAGGATATACGGTATTTTTGTTTGTGTGCTTTTTAAGTATTTTACATGTTTTTGTATGGATATAGGCCACGAGCCTGAGGTAAATAAATAAACATAAACACCACTGCCCCCATACAGACTCTACCCATGCATTCCCTGTATGTATTTCACTTCAGCATGAATATTTTCAGCATGTCATGTAAATGCTGGGAGATGAGCAAGTTGGCCAATTGTTGAGAAGATATCAAAGAACACATACATGTATCAAGACCAATTTTATGTCATCTAATAAATCACTTTTGTAACCTAACTTTTATCAGGCACATTGTATTCAACCATACATGTAGGCAGTGCATTCTCGGATTGTTTCGAGGGTATTTGGAGGGTTTTCTAGAGCACTGATGCATTTTTTTCCATGTATGACTAGTGGGTACTTACTAGTTATACTGTATATCATTAAGTACTGTGAAGTACAAAATGTAGTATGCAATTTTTATTTCCTAAAATTATTATCTATTGGCAAATAGCACCCCCTCCCAACTTTAGTGCTCCTTTAACAGTCAGTTTCTGATGTGTATGATTTCCTGCCATTAGAATCCCCAAGATATTCCTAGAACAGGCAGTAAGGGCATTATTATAATAAGAACCTCACTGAACAGGACAAACTATGCCAGAGGTCACATTGCCATTGATATAGATCCAATTGGAAATCTCACCGGAATGTCAGCATATATCACACGTGCACTATATGGTGCTCATTTTCACAGCTACAAACTTGGTCAATGGGTCTGTTCTGTATTTCCCTACACCTGAACAGCCAAATCATCTATTGCTGATTCATTTGAAAGGTGCTCTATGATTCTAGATGCAAAGTTGACCTGTCTTTCCCATTCACAGCAAGTGGGTGCATATTAATCGTTGAAAAGGTTTTATGAGATTGTGTAATGCAACAATCATCTTCCTAACCATTTCTGCCTGTATCAGAAGTGGTGCAAATAATGAATTACATGTACATTTTAAAGTGTAACAATTCATTCACAATGCTAATGTGTACAACCCAAATGGATCAAAAGTGTAACTACGTAATACTAATATTAGTTAAAACACGTACTATGTAATTATTACTGTATGTGCATAATGGGTTGACTGATTGCATTCATGCATTGATTTGATTTGATGAAACTTTGTTGGGGTGTAACGTTACATGTAAAGCTGATTATGCCATATTTCCAAGTCTTAACATCCAAACATACATTTATACAAGACGACCAAACTTACATTGTACAGTATGACATACAACCTTTCTAGTTAAGACAATACCATTTTGAACCACTTAACATTACCATCAAATATGGATTACATTACACAAGGATCTCATCCACAACATGAAGACTGGACTGCATACACATGACCTTACACTGCTATTGCACATTTCTTGGATGTACAGGTAAAGACATTGAGGGGAGGGGGGCAGTGTTAGTCCATGGTATCATACATGTACATCATCCTCCAGATGTGCATTGACTGTTCAGACGGCTGTTTCGTTGCTATGCATTGAAGTAAGAGTTTTGCATGGAGTAGAGTTTGTCTATAGGGTTTCCCAGTTGTGTAGGCTGTGAGTGGGGGGGCATGTTGGCAGGCATGTGCGACGCTGGATGATGCCCGTTTCCCACCATGCAATTGTCTATGTTGTCCACTGTGTTGGGAGGGGCCTGACCAATCATCTCAGGGAACATATCGTCTGCTGTGTCTTTGGGAAACAAACAACATTGGTTAGGATGTTGATAAATTTTTGTCATTTTTCAAACTACATAAGGCCACACCAATTTTATTTGTTGCTTCTCGGATTTTTTCAGAAAAAATATGAAGCGACAGGGCGAAAAAACCCCAGGCCTGGGCATCCTATTAAAGCCCTAAATACTAGGTGTCATGAAGTCAACACAAAAGACTGGGTTAAAATTTAAACAATGAATTTTGAACTTTTAATCAAACCACTGCATTGGTAGATGTAACAACTGTAACAACTAGGAAGAAAAGGACTTTCTTCAACTGTTGGAGGCAAAATATGTGCATTTTTGAGTTGATTCAGAACCAGAATTTTTTTTTTTTTTGCAAATCAGAAAAAAATGAAGAGGCGAATCCAAGAAGCAACAAATTAAATTGGGGTGGCCTAATATACAATGTACATGTCAGCATAGTCTTAGGTCCATGTAACCATACCGTGCTAATGGTACGAGGAGTGCTCTTACAGGTCTTTGCCTCACACAGAAACAATAGGCACAACTCAAATGGCCTACCCACAAAAAAAGGAATCAAAATCTATAACATTTTGATTTCTCCTGTTCATCATATAAACACGTCTGCTTATAACACAGATTAACAACAGCAATGTAAATATAATTATAAACTTGAGGGTGCATTGCTTTTGCAAAAACATGGGGCAAAAAAGTAGAACAAACGGTTACTGTGATGATCATTCCACTGTAGTCCTGTCCTTGGTGCTGAAGAATGGTCACCTCGCACATATTACGTATTTCCATTCATGTCCATTTTAATTTACTTACTGTTCCATGAAATCAAGATATTAAGACTGACTGATGATATTTACTACTATTTGCAACTGTGCACTTATTTCAGCTTCTGTAGATGGTCTTCTTATTAAAGCCCCTGTCACACATAGCCGAATATGGCCTCCCGAACACTACCGAACCCATGGTTAGGAGTGGGTTGGGAGCAAGGTTGACAAGGTCGGCTACTGTTCGGCTGTGCCAGCTGAATGTTTCAAAACGTTTAAAACATTCGGGTGTGGATGGGAAGTTCGGCCATGGTTGGCCGATGGTTAGCTGGTGTTCGGGAGTAGGTCAGGGGGTGGTTGGCAGTTGTAATTTAACTCAAATTTGATTCAATTCGTATCGAAAGGTAAGCGTGGCCTAAATCTGGTCAGACTGCTCCCGAACTTGAGCCAACCTTGGTTGCCTGCTGTTTGGGGGAAGGTTCTGCATGTGTGACTGGGGCTTTACAAAGAGGGGCAATAGGAAAGTTGTGCCTGTGGCAGTTGTCGTTATACCTGGTGGTAGTCCCTGGGTAGGGTACATGTTCTGAGGTACCATGGATACAGGGGGTCTGATGTGATGTTCTGGATAGGGACCATCCACTATATTGTTGAGGTGAGGTAGGTTGGGCTGCATTGGAGAGAAGTTCTCCATGATGTGTCCCTCTGGCCGCCCCTGACCTTGGGGTAGTCCGTTATTGTCCCCCATCGACATCATGTCATCAGTGTACAAAACATCCATGGAAGAATCTGGAAAATACAGAGGTCAGGCAAGACTTAGTGTGGAACATCTTCAACATTTTGTTACTGTCATCATGGCACAGATGTAAGAGACATACATATCCTGGACACAACATGCCACTATCAACACTATTTATGGTGGTCTTCCACGGCTGTCTGAAAAGCTGACCCACCATCGAGTTAAGTTTGCTGGACATTGTTGTCGAGCCAAACAAGAAGTTGTATCATCCGTCCTCCTGTGGAAACCTAGGGGCAAAGTGCATTCCAGAACTTTGACCTTTATTGACTCTTTAGTCAGAGACACTGGTATTGATTTTGACTATTTAGAAAAAGCAATGTTAGATAAGGACTTATGGATGGAAATTTGCTCTGGTCTGGTTCCGGCTGTACAGGCCGGCAATAGATAGATAGAAGAGGATTTGAAAGTTTACTTTCAACACCAAGGCATTGCTACATCAATAACCACATTGTGTCTGTACAGTTGTCCCTACTAGATTTGGACATGTACATGTGCAATGTCATGTATTTGTTCATTTTCTCTCTTTGCTTTAACAGTGATAGGCTGCCACATGTACATTTGTACATATTTATAATAATATCCATCAGCTTCAGTTTGTGTACTGGCGTGATATGTTACTCAACTTATGAACTGCCAAGTGATGTTACACAAACTCATGAAGAATATCAGGCTATACATGTACCAGTCCTACATTTTGTATTTAATTTGTTGGTTCTTGGATTTTTTAAAGCAAAAATATGAAGCAACAGGGGAAAAAAACAGGCCTAGGCATCCTATGATAGCCCTAAGTGCTACAATAGGAGCCAAGAAGCCAACATACATGTACCAGGGTGGTTTGTAATTCAAACTAATGACTTTTAAACTTTTAATGAAACCACTGCATTGATAGATGGAAAAACTGTAACAACTAGGAAAAAAAAGGACTTTCTTCAAAATATGGGCATTTTGGAATTGATTCAGAACCTGAATTTTTTTTTTGGAAATCAGAAAAAAATGAAGAAGGTGAATCCAAGAACCAACAATTAATGATTAAATTGGTGTGGCCTAATGGGTATTACTGGTATGTCAGTAAGAAGAACTACAATTGTAAGTAGAAACAGTGCACGGGTCGTTTCCAAACTTACTGGAACTCTCATCGTCATCTTTCCGCCTCCTCTGCTGTCTGGAGGGCACCCTGCTTTTCCCCTCCCCGTTGGCTCCCTGTGACGCCTCCTGATTCCGGCGGGCAAGTTTCTTCATCTGTCAGGACAAATCAGGGAGGAAAGAAAGCAGATTTTGAAGTTTTACAAGACACGAGACACAGAATGCTATTCTGGTGGTCATGTATGGTTGGCAAAAAGCACACTTTCAACAATCCTCTGTTTTAACTTTGTCTTGTAACAATGGATTATCATTACTTTATTGCTCTGTCCAGTACTGTACATGTATGTGGCTATTCACTGTGGTTGCTCATACTGTAACTTGGAGGCTGTCGGTTGTCACTTTGCCAAGGATAGGCTGTACTGTAGAGTGGAAAACATCTACCAGAGGTGGAAGATGAATTGGGTAGGGATCCTTAGGGTACCACATATGTGAGGCTTTGCCAAGTGGGATTATGGTAGCATGGAAAGTGAGCATTCAAAGAGAGAAGAGTGGCAAGGTGGTCTTGTGGTTATTGTTGTTGGCTCAGAATCTGAAGGTTTTGGGTTCAAATCCCTGGCAGGCCACAGTGTTGTACCCTTGAAAAAGCCACTTAACATTGTATTTCCTCACTTGACTCAGGTACAAATGAGTTTGAGGATAGCCACACTTCAAGCACCTTAACCCTCAAAGTGTCAGAGAATGTTAGAACTAGGCTTTAAAACTTGCCCATGACACTGGGAGGGTTAAAGAAACCACCACACTTGTCTTATGAAAAAGAGAAGGGGTTCTTCCCGGTGTGAGTGGTTCAAACCTTACAGTCTAGTCTCTGGGTTGACATCTTGAAAAAGTGATAGTCACCTGTTATGTCAATCCTGCCACAAATGTGGTAAATCTCATATATACAATAAATAAAGCTGATTGATGATTATGACCAGCTATAGTCTATCAAGACAGTGTACTACAATGTACATCTAATGGTTCCTAGTCTGTCTTTGCCTTGAAGTCAGTGACCCAAACTCTCCTTGGTCGAGCTTGACTTTGATGTCCTTTCAGAAGACATATGATGTAACGTTATGCTACAACAAGTTGTTCTCGTGTTTTTGTTGTTAGTAGTCAGAGTCTGCTGGGACAACATGATCCTTCCTTGGGAACTTCAACAATATCAGCTCTCCTGTACTGAGCACAGACCTTGTCCTCCTATAATCACCAGTTGAGGAATTGAGCAAGTGGTTGGCTGGAGGGCAAATTCGGTTATCAGTCTAACTGGGATGCTGTTTGGCATGGGTGCCTCTTTGACATTGACACCTTTCAGCTGCCAGACCCAGTCTGATACTGTGACTCAGGTGGATCCTTAGGTACAGGTAAGTGAGTTCTCCATGTGCATGCATACATAGTCTACTCACTGTGGTTATGGGGCCGTCACATTGCGTGAAAATCGATCGGCCGACGAGTCGGCGAGCTCTAAACGACATTTACGGCAGTAGTACGCCCGATGTTTCGTCGAGCATCGCGCGAATTTTTGTAATTGCTGGCGATTTTTCGGAGTTGGCTGAAGCTCGCTGACACGCGAAACGTGTTCTGTATATAATACATGCGTCACATTGTCAACGAGCTTCGGCCGTATTTGTTGATCACCGAAAGGTCAGCCAATTTTGAGATCGACCGAGGATTGCGCATATTTTTGGCAATGTGACGCAGGCATTAGCGACCTTGCCTCTGGACTATATAAGAGGTTGGGAGTTCTAATCCTGTTGTCGTTGCTCACCCGACATGCACGCTACTGTAAAGGGTCGCAGTCCTTAGGACGGGACGTTAAGTTGTGGTCTGCTGTTCATTGTGCTTGTCAAAAAGAGCTAGGGGAATTTCCCCGGTACAATGAACCTGTAAGTACTGTCTGTTTTCTCTGTTACGACCAGGGGGAGATTTACTCTTCAATGAGCTAAAACTGGATCGAGATCACTTTCCTTTCTCCAGACATGGAGGGCAGGAAGACTGTCATGCAGCTCTACCGGTATTATTGTGAAATGGTGGATTCAACAGGTGCAGGTAAGAAGACCAGTCATTTTCCAGACATGGAGGGTACTAGGACAGCTCTAGAACTGTTCCTGGTGGATCCTCAGTGGTGTACAGAAAGTGCCAAAAGGAGTGAAATGGAATGAAATGTGAAGCAAAACACAAAGTACATGATTGACATGTGTAGATGGCCAATAGCACAAAATACAAGATGGGTAAAGGAATAAAATACACAGAAGTCGCAATAAATGCTGATATTCTGAGTAAAGATAGACATATTATACAAATGATAACTTAATTTTCATAATCAATGAGAAAATTGTATAGTTCCTTGTTTTATATAATGGGGCTTTAATACATGTACAATGTAATGTATGGCAGGTGGAACATTAACAATTATGAAAAATAATAAAGCCTAGTTAATGTGAAAATGCCATGATTTCTTAGTCACTAACTGTGGTAAATGATTGGAAATTATGTAAATGTGGAGATCAACTGCACAATCAATGATGAAATGTTATGGAACTCTGCCAAAGGATCAGACTCTCACACAATATATGTAATTTGAGTAGAGAGGAGCATCAATTAAAATAGATTATGCTAATTACAACCTTTTTTTCATAATGAATAAGACAAAACAACAACGTTTACAAATTGTCTATATATTATATATTCCAATGAGGTATGAGGTCTCCAATCTCTATATCTGCTGAGGTACCATGTACATGTAAGAGTAGACAGGTGTTAGAGTAGACCTGAGGTCCCAGTCGGACCACAGGTCTGATCTCCTGATGGCCAAAGGCTGGAGGGAGATCCAACCCATGGGGGGGCTAGGACCAAGGAGCTTCTTGCTGAGACCGAGGGTGATGCAGAATTACACCATGTTGTATTTTTATTTATGTCATACCCACCCGAGAAAACACATTTCAATGCGAAATGCGCCAAAATTTGGTGTCCCTAAATGAAAAATTGTAACGACATCAATTCCAACGTCGAAATCCGGTTTTCAAATTTTAGAAAGCGGCATTCGTGGTGCACACAAAACGCGTTCAACTTATTCTATGGAACTTTCGGAAGCCTGTATGATAACCGTTAGAACCCTGTGTGACCCCACACAAGCCGGAACACACGTATTGAACATTATCGCGCCCCAGGTATGACATAAAGATGAAGTACTGACCTTGGCTCTTTGGTTCTGGAACCACACCTGCACCACCCGTACACTCAGCCCAGTCTCAGCCGCCAGCGTCTCTCTCACCTGGAGCAGTTCACACATAACACTTGTGACCAGCCCAGGCTGGCATACAACACAACTAATGTCCATTTCAGCATAGCAAAATACATTGTACCAAGGGTAACATCAGCATGTCTTTATGGGGATAGAGTCACATGTAGCTGCAGAAATCTTTCCTGTACTTCACTATCAAACTCTACAACAAGTCAACTACATATAGTGTAGCTTTAGGTTGTCATGCTTATACATTGTACAATGTACAATCATGTATAATCTGGTTTGCCTCCCCGACAAGGTGTATACTACTACTTTGTATAATTTTTTAAAATATTTTTTAAAAATATATCGTAACAAACTATCCATAAGCCAAGGGGGAAACAACTGTGTCTCCCCCTTGCCCCTGAATGTTTGGAAGCTTGTGAACAAATCAATGTGTAGGCACAAGAGCTGGATTGAACATTATACAGTCAAGTTACCAAACAGATTTAATACATGTGAGAGAACTGCATCTCTTGACATGCATGTCTTGGTTGGAATTTAGACCACATAATGCATGTTGTGAGTATTTGTTTCTTACCTTTCTGCATGGTTTTGGGGAGACTTCAAACAATGCCTTGAATTCTCTTCTCTGTTGTGTTGTCAGAATTGTACGTGGCCTCTTTGGTCGGGGCCGATTTTCTGTGGTATTTTCGTCTTCCTCACTACTACCTGTGGCACAGGAAAAGTCATGTTCTTCATTGAACTGTAAACTTCTTACCTTTCTGCATGGTTTTGGGGAGACTTCAAACGATGCCTTGAAGGCTCGTCTCTGTTGTGTTGTCAGAATTGTACGTGGCCTCTTTGGACGGGGCCGATTTTCTGTGGTATTTTCATCTTCCTCACTACTACCTGTGGCACGAAAAACAGGATGTGCTTATTTAGGTTGCCCATGGGACTTGACAGTTTCTACATCTTGAGATGATGCCTACATTGTTGAGTGGTGAAACAGAGCTAATTGGGAACTTGTGAAGTTTTCCAGTTTGAGTATCTAATTTTTCTGTTGCTTCTGGGCTGCTTGTCTGGTGGATGAGGTGGCAGGTTTGCCCATCCTTACACAGACATGTAACCAGTGTTCTAGCCAGCCTGAGATTTTTTTCCATCATCTCAACTTTGTTTGACATAACAACAGGTTGAGCGCCAAAAGAAATCTTGACCCTCTGAAATGCTAATTCCTGCATTTTGAAGGGCAAATTTGGCTGGTAGACTAAGCTTAGTTTAACGACATCTCTTTCCATATCTTTCCATGACGATTTTTGTCCATCAAAGATGACAGATTGGGCCAAATTTTTGTCCGTGAGCAGCAAAATTCCGTCAAATGACAGAAAGACGGACGCTGGCTAAAACACTGCATGTAACATTACTTTATATCATCAAACCTTGATGTCAATAATGAAAACGGGTAGGTTGTTTTGTAGCTGATGATTGTCAACAGTTGACAAATAGAAACTCTTTCCATTCATACCAAATTTTGTTGCAGTAGGATCTTTTCCTGATTGTTTTCGGACCTTATAATAACTTGAAGGTTTCTCATGAAAAGTCTTCAGACTTACTTGCAGTGGTAGAGCTTGTCAAACCCATGGGTCTTTGTCATTTCTTATGTGTTCTTCATAAAGTTCCTTCTCCAAGCTATGTGCATGAGCCTATGTCAGACATTGTAGAATCTGAAGACACTGTGATAGACCAAGTTTTGGGGGAGTGGAGTCTTGTTCTATCACAAAGTACGAAGGAGCTTCCTTCCTTCCTTCCTAGGCAACACTGATTTTATGGATGACATCAATTGTGTATCAATTTTTGCTGTTTTCAAAAGAAAAAAACATGCTCCCACTGCAACCTTAAGGCAAGGATTTACCTCAGTCTGCATTACCATGTCCAATCACTGTGAAAATACATACCGTATTTGCCTGTTTATTTATTTATTTATTATGCCTTTCCAACATAGTGGATGGTATGGTATGACATAAACCTGACACAAAAAAGTTTGGCAACTTGATTTCAATACTACATTTGTAGTTGATCCTAATTCCACAATATTTTTTAATACATCTTTGGAAAGGGTATTTACAAATTGAAGATACAGTACCATTAGCAGTGATAATATATCAGTTGCTTATGTTAGAAGTCACCAAAAAAGTACCTCAACTATATCTTTGTGATTTCCTATTAGTAATCACCATAGCATTGTGACTCACAGCATTAAAAATCTTTTTCGTTGTACTTCAAAATAATACCTCATCAGGTGTCATGATTGTGCATTTTCGGAACAAGCGCTATTACTGTTTTTGTGTCGCCCAAAAAAAAGTGCTGATAAATTTCCTTCACTCACACGCCAATATCAAAGTCAGACAGGAATTTTGGCGACCCACTGACATAGTTAGCTTTGTTGCTGCGCTCAGAAATGTTTCTGATTATATGATAATAGGACTTACATGACAAAAACAATACCTCAGTCCATTTCCATGGAGGAAAATAGTTTCAGGGGATTGCCCTCTGTAATCACCTTGTTGCTGGATATTTGGTTATTAATCATAAGGTCCAAATTACTTCTTTTCTTGGATACAGTAAACAGCATCCGGATTAAATTTGGACAAATCATTTGGACAAAGGCTTCTAACTGTTTTCAGTTTATACTTACATAGCTGATATTTTGTGGAAAAACTTCCCTGTGTTGCCATAATGACCCACAGTGAAGTCGTCACGCATCGTTAACAATCGAAAAAATCTCAAGATTTTTCTGAAAAAATCTCAAGATTTTCTGGAAAATCTCCAATTTATCTGAAACAATCTCAAGACTTTTTCGAAACAATCTTAATATTTTTTTAAACAATCTTAAGATTTTTTTAAAACAATCTCAAGATTGTTGGAAATGATCTCAAAATTTTTCAAAACAATCTCAAGATTTTTTTAAAATCTCAAGATTAAAAAAAAAATCTCAAGATAGTTTCAGACAATCTCAAAACATCACTGTACCTCTCCAAAGATTGAACTTGATAACAAATGTTATGGTGTCCATAGAAATACCTTAATGTGGAAGGTTTGCTTGTTTGTATTCCTGGGATCATTGTCTTGCTGACATTAATAGTGGTGTAACAGAAGGAATTATGGATGCACATCAATGCACAGTGACTATGTTTGTACAACTTCCTCATATTTAGTTGAATTGATTGGTTTGTTCAAGGGCCTTGCAATTGGTTTGTTTTTAATTTTCGTCATGCCTGAAAATATTACAGGAAGTATTTATTCCCAACGATTATTTTTGGAAAGTTATTTCCGCAAAGTATACATGAATCTCATTTCCTCATATCTGCATTTTTATGCTCAGCCTGGCATACCTGCAGTTTTATTGGATGGGAATTTCTATTCTTTAGAAAGTTTAGATCTTTGATGTTGAAGATCAATTTGTCCTCTAAAGCTGCATTATGTAACATTTGGACAATACAGAAAGTCAATTTTCTGGTCATTTCTTTACAAAGTAAGTTCCATCAACCCCACTCCATTGCAAATAAGTGCCATTCAGGAAGTGGAGGTGCCAATATATGATGCCTTACGAGTATGTTTAAAAGTTGGAAACACAGCTGTCAGCCAGGCTTGTTTGCATTCTGATATTTTGTGGTGGTGCCACAAACTGAGTGCACGTCATATGTGGGCTATTTTTCCACCAACCATAAGGCCACACCAATTTAATTTGTTGGTTCTCGGATTTTTTCAGAAAAAATATGAAGCGACAGGGCGAAAAAAAATAAAAATAAAAACAGACCTGGGCATCCTATTATAGCCCCAAATGCTAGAATTGGTGCCATGAAGTCAACACAAAAGACTGGGTTAAAATTTGAATAATGAATTTTGAACTTTTAATCAAACCAGTGCATTGGTAGATGTAATAACTGTAACAACTAGGAGTAACAGGTCTTTCTTGAACTGTTGGAGGCAAAATATGAGCATTTTTGAGTTGATTCAGAACCAGAATTTTTTTTTTTTTTTTTGCAAATCAGAAAAAAATGAAGAGGCGAATCCGAGAACCAACAAATTAAATTGGTGTGGCCTAAATGTCAGAAATGTGAAATGATTGAACAAATATGTTGAAAAGCGTAAATTTCAATCACACGAAGATTTTTCAATTAAAATATTGCAATTTTTGGTGCAAAAATGTTACATAATGCCCCTTTAAATATATACTAGTACATCTACTATAATAAATTGAAGTTTGCAGGTGGAAATCTGCAACATTGTCTCTAGGCATCCTACTGAGGACAGGTGGGGAAGTTGCCTACATCATCACACCTGGCTTCTGTCATGTGCAGATTGTCCCAGCAAAAAATACCTCCATCAAAGTGAATAACACTGCTTTGACTGATGCCATGGTATGGATCAGGTTTTGTAGCTACATTGTATTGTCTATGCAGTGTTGGAAATCAAACTGAGAACAAGTTGATGCAACTTTTTACCATCTTGGTGGGGGGATGTCGTTGGTTATAAGAGCAAAGGAATGCAGAAACCAAACTGGTCAAATCATTCAAACTTTAGGTACATTTGTATGAATTTCATTCAGTGTTTTGAAATCATATACTTTCTTACAATCAGTGAGTTACATGACTGTAAAATATTCACGAATTTGTGACTATTGAATTGCTTTAAATTACCCTGTGATCCATTGGAACATGTGAAAAAGTTGTCAATTAAGATAACATTGAGATATTTTGAAGCTATTCATGTTACCCTATTCATGTTAACTTAACGTTACAAAACAACTATTATATAATTATAATAAAAAATTTTAAATCAAATTTTTTACTTCATGCATACTGCGAGTATAAAACATATACTAAATATTAAATTGCCGTAGATCTAGATCAACATACCTGGACTCATTTTTGGCACTGCGAGCTGAACTTCCTTTTCATAATCATGCTTGCAGTATAACTGTGAATTTTTCATGATGAACTCGTCCCCTTTCTGTAACCTCTGCTGACAAACCACACATTGAAAACATCTGAGGTGGTAGATGTTGCCCATGGCTCTCATCACAAACTCTGTAGAAGGAATGGACTGGAGACAGCCTGTACACTTGGTCCCAAATAATCTGGAGAACAAGAAATATGTGGAATGTCAATTGGTTGTTTACAGCACATGCCTGTTGTTTCTGTGCTATTTATTCAGTTAAAAACATCATCATCATGATTGATATCATGTCATTTTTGAGACAAGAGTACATGTAGTCCTTTTACTTTCCCTTGGATCTCTTATTGGATCTAAACTCAATAAAAACAAGAGTCTGTAGGACACAAACGTTCATTAAGTTGAAACTTCGCTTCGCTCACTCAGTGGTTTAATCGGTGGTTATAGGAAATGACCAGGCCTTATGACACCATGTACACCTCGGGACGGGTCATTAACCCTTGATTATTGTCTGTTGTGCAATCCTAGAGGAAGTCTGACTTTTGTCTGACCTTGTAGCATGTTTCTGCTGCACACTACCTGACTTACAGACAACTAACACAAAGTAAAAAGGGATTTCTTTAGCAGTCATAAAATATTTACTTTTAGAAGTAGGAAGAGGTGAAAAGTTTATAAAGAAAACACCACTAAAAAGATGACTTAATGTTGCAAAGCACACTGTCAGTCACACAATACACAGAGTTCTGATCCTTACATCTGCTTTAAAATTAAGTACAATGGGGTTTGAATATTTTTCCATCGTGTTTTTTCCACACTAGGCCACTGGAAAAATCTATGTTGCCCAATGCTACAATGTACATGCCTGTGGTTCCCACTTGTATGCAGTTAACCAATATCTCAAACTAAACTAACATTTCAACTAAAATATCAGATATACATGTAAGATATTTCAACTAAAATATCAGATATTAATATTTTAAATTGCGACATCTTATACCCCAAAATTTTGTCTGAAATGTAAAATAAACAAAGAAGTAGCATAAATAAAGTCAATTTGTGTTTATACGTAACGTTATCAAAAACATTACTAGTATGGAAAAATTTTTCCAACAAAACTTTTGCAAAGTCGAGATATTATGATCTATTTAATGCTTGGTAATTTTTATATACATAACAATAGGATGTGACAATATTTCTAAGTGATTGATGTTGATATTTAATAAACTTTCCACTGCTTTAGTTTTTTAAAATTGTATAACCATTATACATTTTGTCTTGCTTGGCCTATGGTAGTCCCCCAACCTTCCCAGCTTGTGTGGTATTATTACAGGACTAATTTGGTCCAATTTGTGGACTTTACAGGAGCTTTCCTCAACAAAGAGATAAACCCCTCTGGACAGGTTTCAACTCAAATTGGATCACATTCTATTTGTCATGAAACAGTTACAGTCGATCCGCTGGTTTAAAGTCCATAAAGTAATTACATGTGACCATAAGGCCACACCAATTTGATTTGTTGGTTCTTGGATTTTTGTAGAAAAAATATGAAGCGACGGGGAAAAAAACAGGCCTAGGCATCCTATCATGATAGCCCCAAATGCTATGATAGGAGTCAGGAAGTCAACATGCCAGGCTGGTTATTTGTACCTCAAACAAGGAATTTTAAACTTTTAGAAGATGGAAAAACTGTTAAAACCAGGAAGATAAGGACTTTCTTCAACTGTTGTGGCCAAAATATGTGCATTTTGTAGTTGTTTCAGAACCTGAAACCTGAATTCTTTGCAAATCAGAAAAAAAATGAAAGAGGGCAAATCCAAAAACCAATTGATTAATTTGGTGGCCTAACAAAGACATGATATGGTACTCAGTGACAATCATGAAATGATAATTATTATAATATAATCCTTTGTGATGAGATTACGGCACAGGTACTCTCAGTAATTATCCCTGCTTCTCCTGACAACCCTCTGCCTCTCCGGTCCAGGGAACACAGAAGTGTTACTAAATGTGTAATCACCCACCTGCATGTTTATTTCAACTGAAAGTAGGCAATTTTACGCTTGAGCATTTGCTGCCCTCCCCTGGGACAGACAGGAGTGGTAATAATCGTTATCCCATTATAGCCCTATTGAGCCAAATATTAACTCTTTCTACTCAATTGGCTGGCATTATACTTTCATTTAGCTGTGGTGGCAGTAATCTGGAATGGAAAAATTGGATATAAATGTGAAATATTGAAAATCCACACAAATTAGCATCCAGAGGCAGAGCTGTCTGTTCTACTTCCTCACAAGAGATTAGCTTTGGAAGTAATTAGTGGTTTGGACTGGGAAAGGAAAGAACACTATTGTAAGAGCAAATCATTGATTATAATAACTACCAGTGTCTGAATTGTACTGCAAACAAAACAGACAGTACATACCATTATATATTTTGTGCTCAAAAAGCAGGAAATACCTAATATATATATAATGTCCTTGGAAATACTAAAAGTACATTGTAGTAACTGTAGAATTATGGACATGCCTGTGATTCAGTATACTGACCATTCACGACAAAAGATGACGGCTCTATTGTGGTAGCCATGGTACATTGTACATGTCAAAGTCGAAGTATATGGTACATAAGACGGCACCCATCTCCGTTTCAGTAGCCCTTGGGCCACACAGTTGTGCAATCACTACAGCAGGAGGCTTATAGTCCACTGGTAGTGGTGTATGTTTAACTCCCAAATGCTCTTTCCCAAATGCTGAGTGCTAAGCAGAGAAAGCAGTATGTACCATTTTAAAGTCTTTGGTATGGGGATCGAACTCACAACCTACCGAATGCAAGGCAAACACTTTACCCACTTGGCCATTGCACCGGTTCATGGCACATGGGGAACTGCTTAATTGCACAGAAGGGCTATTATGCAAGTTCCTATACAGGCCCATGACACACATAAAACCTATTCTTTCAAAACGGATACATATTTTCTTGTACACGTATCAGGTAGTCACATTTGATATCTACTAACAGTAACTGTAACATGTATTTGCTTTTTAATAGAATCTGATGTACATTTTTTATTTTTTATTTTCATGCACATTGAACTAAAACTAGTATGAAATCCCTATCATTCATGTACATGTATAATTCTTTAAAGATACACAATGTACATGTAGTAGATAAAAATCACAACATTGCGCAATAAAATTAATCTTGATTATAAATAATAATTGAAACTTCTTTTTTCCAGTGCAAAAATCATGTCATGTTACGTATGTTATGTAATGTACATGGATTACTCTTAAAGTTGTCCAGTACTTTATATGATAAAAGTGAGGAAATATGGTTTATCATAATGGCTATTTTGAATGCATAGTTTTGACATATTTCAGATTGTTTTTTAAACTATGATTATGCTAGTATAGAAGCTTTTGTGTAGCCATCATGGTGGTTTGAACTGGGGAGGGGGGTGTTATCTACATGTAAGTTATGTTACACTCAACTGAAGCAAGCATTAGTAAGTATTGTTAGTAACTGTATGTCTGAAAAGCTTTTAACATGATAAGGTACAAATAATTGTAATTTTTCTCCAATCAACTTCTAATGACCCTTATCTATGCTAACAACCAAAGAAAATTAGTTGAACTTTGACTGAGAAGTAAAGTTAATTCAAAGTTTCTTTTTAATTTCTTTTAAATTTGCTCCTATAGTAGTTAGTAAAGTGACTTCCAGACTGCTAACCAACCCCATCTATGCTTAAAGGGGCAGTATGTAACATTTCTGCACCAAAAATGGAAATATTTTAATTGAAATTTTCTGACATTTACATGTATGGTTGGCGCTAAAAGAGCCCACACGAGGCGCACTCAGTTTGTGGCACCACCACAAAATACCAGAATGTAAACAAACATGGCTGACAGCTGTGTTTCCAACTTTAAACACACTCATAAGGCATCATATTTTGGCACTTCCACTTCCTGAATGGCACTTATTTGCAATGGAGTGGGGTTGATTTATCTTACTTTGTAAAAAAAGTGACCAGAAAATTGACTTCCTGCATCGTCCTAAATGTTACATTAATGCAGCTTTAGAGGACAAATTAAACTTCAACATCAAATATCTAAACTTTCTAAATAATAGACATCCAATAAAACTGCAGGACTATGCCAGCATAAAAATGCAGATATGAGGAAATGAGATTCATGTATACTTTGCGGAAATAACTTTCCAAAAATAATCGTTGAATAACCTGAAATACTTCCTGTAATATCGTCAGGCATGACGAAAATTAAAAACAAACCAATCAATTCAACTAAATATGAGGAAGTTGTGCAAACATAATCACTGTGCATTGATGTGCATATTTTGGCACCTTCACTTCCTGAATGGCATGTATTTGCAATGGAGTAGGGTTGATTCAACCAGAAAATTTACTTTTTGTATTGTCCTAATAATGCAGCTTTGAAATTTAAAATAGATACAAAACATATCTCTGCATTTGTCCCGTTCATGTCAAAAGTTAGTTTAAGTTAAATTGAGTTTCTAACTGATGATGTTACAATCCAGTGCATGGACATGTCGTAAGATGTAGAAATGTGAGAAAAGCAGTGAGTGTATATATGAGAGGGTACAGTTAAGACAACAGTAATGCATGCATTCCTGTCATACTAGGAACATCTAAATCATAAAGACCCTGTCACACTTTGTTCGAGCAATGACGAAAAAGATCTATCTCTCCCAAAAACTGTTTGCCAAGTGATCTGCATGCAGGTTCCATATGGCGTTATATGCTCCGATACTTGAGCTAATCCTGAAGAGATAGTCAATATGACTTGTATGCAAATGTTTCTCTTCCGCTGTCATGGAGTGCACCCCAAATAAACCACTCACTGTATACACAGATAATATTGACTCATATGTCATGTTCAGGAAATATTATGTTCTTGCATTGATTGCAACCCAAACCAATCATTCATGTCCCCATGTGAGTCGTAACAGGCTGCATATTAATTCCCAGAAGAGTTGTACACAGTGAAGGTGTGTGATATCATTAACATTCAGTAGATACATGGGCACCAGTATTTGTTACACACTAATACCAGCATGGAGAAGGCAATGAATCACCCGCAGATGATATATAAACTATGTAGTTATTGCCAAATTTCTGGGACTCTAGGTAGAGTCATAAGTTTTGTGATGAGAGCATTTTCATATTTCCATATGTCGTCCTTGCTTTTTCTTCTCAGCATTCTAAGGTTACTATGCAGGCTGACATGGCATGATAGAGAGGAAACATATGGAATTAGGAACACTGACTTTATGTCACACAGATGCATCACTCAGCAATATCACATATTCTGAGTCTAATTTACAATAGGAACTACCTACCAAGAAAGTACAACGTTCTTCCCAAAGTCATTTTATATTTTTTCATCAAGTAGTAAGACTGAATCAGTATTCCAGACAGGCTCTGTTTATATGAAGTTATTGTAATAGTAACTAAAAGGTAAAACTGAATAGGGTCCAAAATCATCTGATATTTATCAATCTCTATGGTAATGATAAATATTTCAATTAAAATGCCTCTCAAAGTTGAAATAGAAAGAATGTCACAATGTATAGTCCTGATGACAACATGCCAGCTACATGTATCTTTAAAACATAAAACTGCAGCCATTGGTGCATTATAAGTGACTGGTAAGAAAGCAGGCTGTAGCTGGTACACCTGAACAGGGAGTTAGGTACTGTTCCTCATTAATTAAAAGGTTATTCAGCTGCAAATAGTACAATATCACCTGAACAGAGAGTCAGCAGCTATCATTAGGATAGTACCACCAAAACAGAGCCAGTATAGCAGTCTGCTGTAAGTTACTAGGACAGCACCACTTGGACAGAAAGTCCTGTAGTTAAGACAGCACCACCTGAACAGACAGTCAGCTTCTGTAGTTAGGACAGCACCACCTGAACAGAGAGTCCTGTACAAATGTAGTTATGATAGCACCACCTGAACAGTCAGCTGCTGTAGATAGGACAGCACCATCTGAACAGAGAGTCAGATACTATACATAGGACAGTGCCACCTGAACAGAGACAGCTGCAGTAGTGCTTATACATTTGTAAGACAGCACCACCTGAACAGAGATACAGCTACTGTGCTTAGGACAGCACCAACTGAACACAGAGTCAGCTACTGTGCTTAAGAAAGCACCAACTGAATAGTCAGCTTCTGTACTTCTGTAGCTACTGTACTTAAGACAGCACCACCTGAACAGAGAGTCAGCTACTGTGCTTAGGACAGCACCAACTGAACACAGAGTCAGCTACTGTGCTTAAGAAAGCACCACCTGAATAGTCAGCTTCTGTACTTAGGACAGCACCACCTGAACAGAGAGAAAGCTACGGCACTATTAGGGTAGCACCACCTGAACAGTGAGCAAACATATTTGGAGCAGCACCAACTGAACGGAGAGCACCTGTAGTTAGGGTAGCAACACCTGAAAAGGAAGTCAGCTGCTTTAGTTAGGAATGTGCCACCTGAGCAGATACCACCTGTACAAGTAAGTTAGACAGTGCTACCTGACCCTTCATCCACATGTACTTGGTTTTGTTAGCATTCAAAGTACTAAAATCAAGCTGAGACTGTACAGGAGCCCTGCCATTATTGTTCCTGCAGTTGTTGTTGGCTCTGACTCCATGCTTGTTTGTATGGGTGTCAGGAAATGGCAGAGGTCATCTCCAGGTAAGGCTGACATTTTCAAATGACCTTTATAGGGATGCGACGCCATTTTGCAGACCTTATCTATTGCTTGACAATTTGAATTGGTTTCTGCAGGTATTGTGATTTCGGTCACACAAATTTGAATTCATCTTTGATAGATTATCTCCATTGTTTGTTTGTTTTTTGCAAAACAAATATTTACAACTGAAAACTTGCTCACACAATGCAGAATTATGAAGTAGTTTTGTTACCAGGGGGAAGTGGGTCCAAATAAAATTTACTTTGCATTTTATCCCTCGCAAATTGTTAGGAAAATACCCATTGATTAAAAAAAAACAGTCTCACAACAAAATTGTACAAATTAACATCTACTCTCATAATACTGCCACTAAACATAATAGCGGCAAATTAAGACATCCGCTAATGTAGCATCAATGTGTAGCTTGCTTTTTTTCTGAATGGTAATTTTTAGATGCTCAAAATAACAGAACAGTGGTATACAAATATGGGTATGTTATTGTAATTTTCCCACAAAACCAATGAAGATCCTCAGCATGTATTGATCTTGTTGTGTTTCTGACCTACCAGTATTTAGCATTCAGTGTTGCAGGTCCAGTGCTTTGGTGGGTCTATATTACAGTAAGACTATATCAGATATTGAAAACAGATAAAGTCCCAGTACAGTTACTGTATAAGATTATATTTCCTTGTACTTATTATACCTTTACATAAGAAGACAATGAAGTGAACCAGGTGCCATAGCCATGTCATCTTCTACACTCCTGATTCTGATTGAAGAGCATTCAATTTGTTAATTACATGTATATTATAATGGTAAACAAAGAAAATAGATTTAAGATGTAAGTTATCTTTATTAATAACCTACTTTCACTTGTACACACCTGTTTTTACACTTATCAAATGGTCAGGTGATTCCCACATTCAACATTCCACAACTGTATCATAACTTATGTCATCTTTCCAGTTGAAGAAAAGTCCTTCTATTCGCTAATGTCAGCCACTATGTCAGTTTTTGTTGCTGTGATTTGTTGTTAGTGAATGGAGGGAGGTCCTTGCTTCATACAGTAAAACAGTCCGACTGGGTTATACCCTGCTTTAACAGCTCCAACACCCAGCCAACAAAATCTGGTCGGCATTAGCGAGAATACCTTGAAATGGTTTAGTTATTCCTGCCTGTTGATAAGGGGTAACCCTAGCCTGATGTTCCATAGGAGCTGTCTACTGTTATTACTGATGACTGGTACAAATGAACCAGGTGGTCACAGCAGATTCTATTGAGACAAATGCAGCCAAAGGTTTTAAGCCCAGATCATGTTGGCCTGACACTGGACACTTCTGATGATAATGAACCACACATTTTATCACAATGAAGGTCACACCTGTGAGACAAAAGTTTAACCTTGAAAAACCTTCCAACAAGAACTGGTAATGGTTTTAAAAAAGTGGAAACTTTCTCCTAAATCACGCCATTAGCTGAGCTTTCACTCTTGGACATTTGTGTGCACATAAGATAGTCTGTATGAGACGAAACTTGATAACAGGAACTATAGGGGAACAGGTGGGCAAGTCTGATGTAACAGATAGCTGGAGAGCTACTTAGATGAGACTGTAGCCCCATGTTTATATTTATCACCTGTCCTGGACTTACAGAGCTAATGCAACAGATCCTATACACTATTTCATGGCTTATAGGAGAGATTATCACTTGTGTTATCATTTCTTGATCTGGCCTGAACCATTACTAGTGTGGATATGGGTGGATTGGTTGTTTGATGTAGATATGATATCAACAGTCAGGTTTTCTCAGGTTGGGCTATATTAATAAGCTACAGAAAGTTAGTCAACATTTTTGGCTGCATGGATGAATATATGGCTGACTGGAAACAATTTCTTTCATCAGCTGATATCACAAAAGTTATCGGTCAATAAAGATATACATGTATGTGGGTACACAAATGTAGTTTGTTTGGTCTTGAGTGTCAGTCTTCAAATTGCATCAAATTCTGGCAAAAGCTTCCTTCTGGTTATAGAAATCTAGGTCTTTCGTTTCTGCCTACAAGCCATATTACAACATTGGCACATTTTGGGTTGTTTTATTCTGTATATATAGTAAATTTACAAATTCCATATTTCTCTGCCCATTTCTTATCCCAGTTATTTACACGTAACATTACATGACATTTGCCAAAAATGATTAAAGCAAGGGAAAGCGTTACACAAAGAAGAAATTATATATTTGTGGTCCGTAGATATGTACACTTACTCAGAATAAAAGTTTCAAGGAAACAATGTTTCAATAGTGATCATGAACAATACACAAGGTTTTGCTCAGAATAAAAGTTTCAGGTGAGAATTCTTCAATTGGAAACAATGTTTCAATAGCGATCATGAACAATACACAAGGTCCACCAACGAGCTGTTGTGGCCAGACAGGTGGACCACATCAACAGCTAGAGAACATGTCTTAGGAAATCCAATCCTCCTCCTTTCTTTTTTCCCCATTTAATTGGTGAAATGTACTTCCTGCTCAGGTCAGGCACTCCACACCTGCTGCTACCAGCCAGAAATCTGAGCAAGCCTGCCTGTCACTAACAAGGTCACATCACGCCTGACCTTTCACAGCACTTCTGAAATTGCCATTCCAACAGCCACCATATGAAAGACGTGGAGACTGATAAATGGTCCATGACAGTAGCAATGGGACTTTGCTGTGTTGATGCAGGAATGCAGCTTTGTGAACAAATATGACACTTGGAACAGGGCCGTATGGAAGGCAGGGATATACTGTTCAAGGATATGTGCATCATAACAGACTGACAGATCGTGTTCCACAGACTGGGAGAATGCATGATTTGTCTTTTATATTATGATCAGCATATAATCAGTCTGAAATTCATGACCATCCAAACTGCATGCATCGATCAGAAACCAATGTTTTGTGTTGATGCACATATTTTTATATAGGTATAAGTAGTATGGTACTTGTACAATTTGAAGTGAGGCTATGTTTTAAAGTTTGACATGACAATAAGCTAACATTACATCATTCAGAGTTTACATCCCGTTACTCCATTTATACATCATGACAAGTCAAATGCATTTTGTTTTGCTTGAATAAATACTCTTGTTATTACATGTCATGTGTATTCTTGAGTACATGCTGTTCCTAAAACATTTTTAATGAACATAACCTGAATCGCAACAAATTTATAATGTCTGCACCTAATATAAACTTTATAGTATACATGGTAGCAGGATTTTTCACCTTTTGTAACATCACATGATTATTCTAGATAAGACAATTTTGTCAAAACCTGATGTCAAACAACAAAATTCATCAACCTTGCCCGTGAAAAAATCGCCCCAGGTGACAGGCCTGGATTGGCCAATAGTTGGTATCAGTTGTGTTTGTGCTCGAGTCGTGCCAAATCCTGGCCTGGGGGAAGATGGTGGACATATTTCCTCCCACACCTGAGACAACACACATGGGGGAAGCCAAGCACAGTCTACTCTTCTTCAGACAAGATTTCCTAGGATAATACGCCTCTCCTGGAGCCGCTACTGCAACAACTCACGTCTGCATGCTTCACTGGAAATAACTCACATAACACAAAGAAACATGTTTTGAACAGCAACTTTAGGGTAGGAATAAGCCAATCATTTTTTTGGTCTATCCTTAATTTGTTTACCTATGGAATACACATTGAGATAGGCATCACCTATAATCCTAAACTTTGATGCTAATTTTAGTGAGTATCATGATATAGTGTTATATTAAGTGTGAAGATTTGAGCACCATCCTGCCTGTATCTGATGTACATGTACATGTGTTGCTTGTTGCTATGTAAGGTCTACCTACGTGTGATATGTCAGCTTAAAAATCTGTTGGATTGTTATATGGAACATTTAACATTTTTTTCTTAAAGTAAACCAATCTCCTACAGTATGGTATTGTTGTACATTTTCCAGACCTGACTCGTATAATTATGTAACAATAATAGAGTGATTTAAAATAACAATGTTCTGATATTGGCATTAGCCTGAGTATGATTATAGGAAATATAACACGACATATAAAACAAACATGACATCATGAAGTTTCCTAACCTGCATCTTGGTCAAAGTTCATTGACCAAGCATGTGAACAAGAAACCTTAAAAATCAAGTCAAAAGTTTTTAGTCATGCTGTTGACCAGCAGCAAACAAACCTGCAAACCTGCTTTTTGCAAAAGTAAGAGACTCGGACAGTATATATATATTGCATCGCTGAAATCTCTACCTACATACATGTAGTAGGGATGCTGTTATTATGTGGTACTCATATATATAATATAATATATGACATTTATTTATAATATCTATATTATATATTGATTTCAGTGATGCTGTTCTAGTCAGCGTCTGTCTTTCCGTCATTTGACAGAATTTTGCAGCTCATGATGCACAAACATTTTGCCCAATCCGTCATCTTTGACAGACAAAAATTGGCATGTAAAGATATGGAAAGAGATGTGATTACACTAAGCTTAAGCCTACCAGCAAAAGTTGCACCTCAAAATGCAGGAAAGTGTTTCAGAGGGTCAAGATTTCAAAATTTTCCCAGGGGAGCATGCCCCTGGACCCCATAGGATTTTTTTTTTCCTGTCCAGCCCAGTCTGTGCCCAGCCCTGTATCCAGGAGACTTTCACTGAGCAGTTCCCCTGAGGCAAAGATCTAATCTGTGCTGTTCATTCTGTTGGGATATCCTTGGATTGTCCCGCCTAACCCAGCACATTCCTCGCATCAGAGACCGGCTTTGTCTTGTATGTTTTGAAGTAAATTTTGCCGCGGGCCACGAGCTAAGAAGTTGTAAGGATAAGTGCTTCACATAACCGGACAATTGAAGCATTTAAAATTCAGCTTGTAAGCAATTATTCGAGCCCATTATTGAATTCGTTAAGCCTCTAACAGAGGTATCATAGCCGTGGTATCCCTCCCAACCTCCCCGGGGCAGGTTTTACACCACACTCCCCTGCACAGGTGACAGGTGTCCTGACTTTTGGACGACACCAGTTTTCTCACAAGTGCATGGTTTACCTTTGATTGTTATCCTTCAAATACCTGTCATTCTATACTCCTACCTGACTCAGTATATGCTTGGGGTGTGAAGAAAAGATCAACAAATAAACAGAGAAAGTTTGCATTTAGGTTCATCACAATATCTCCCGCTGTGCTAACTTGTCGGAGTGTAATACTTTTCTAACAACAGTTGATTTCAATGTTTTCTTTTAGATTGTGGTTGGTTAAGGAGTATAGAACCTTGTACTGTTAGAATATTTATTGTTTATTTGTTTGCTGTTGTGTTACATTTAGTTCTTTGTATTTTGCAAACTTGTCAAGGACCTTGCACATAAGGACCCCTCTGTGCAACACTGACCACTACCAGACTGACAAAGGTTCCCTTCTCCAAAAATGGTTAAATTCCAGAAGATGTCATTAACAGTTGGACTTTCCCCCCAGAAATATAAGAATGTTGCAGCTTTGTCCACGGCAGGCTTGGTTTGTATTTGTCCATTGGCCAAATGCACCTGGCCATTGAAGCCAGTTCTGCAGGATGATTTTGACCTTTATTTCTATCTGCTCAAAGCTGGCCATTGTGTGCCCATTCAATTCCCTTGTTGGACTCAAGGCAGATTCTATATTAAAATTGTATCCTAGCTGGCTTATGTCAGAATATTATTGCCACTCAACATGCAGGCTGCAAGTGTTCGCACTGCTTGGAACAGGAAAAATTCATGAATTTCAAAGCAATTCATTCAGGTACTTGGCCATTTGCTTACACAAATATCAGGTGTCAATCAAAGCCCAAGCGCAGTTCCAGAAGAATGCTTGTAATTTTCTAGCATATGCCTCTTGTATCCATGTGTTTAGATATTTTGTCATCCAATTTGAAAGGGACGCACTGCATTTTATTGTGAAACTGTTATGTCAGTAAATACCAGACAGTAATTGTAAAATGTTTCAAATTTCTTGGTGCAATATGGATTCAGTATGCAGTAAGGAAAACTAATGTCTGAACATTGTACGTTGTATAAAATTGGGAGTGATAAAGTCATTGTAACTCAGGGTGGTTCATCTGTAAGATATGGGTGCTGGGATGGTTGTTACAGTGTCAGTTCTGAAAACATCACAATCAATTTTTTAATTAGTATGACATAGAGCTGTTTTGATATGGAGGGATTGTTTTCGGTTTGTGTGTGTGAGTGTGTGTGTGTGAGTGAGTGTGTGTGTGTGTGTGTGTGTGTGTGTGTGTGTGTGTGTGTGTGTGTGTGTGTGTGTGTGTGCGCACGTGTGTGTGTGTGTTTGCTTGCTTGCTTGCTTGCTTGCTTGCATCCAGTAAATGACAGTATGACCTCACTACAGACCACAAAATGTCAGACACAGAAAATTAAGAAATGTGGTCCCAGAAGCCGACAGAGTACCAGCAGGAAGTTGGCAGGCTTGAACAGAGAAATTCATAATAAATAAAACTAAAAATTCACCATAAACTATTAAATGGAGGTATGAAAGCTCAGATTTCTTGTTTTCATTTGTTGCAGGAATCCAAAAAATGAAGCAGGCAAATTTGGGCAACAAGAAATTAAATTAGTTGTGGCTTTTTTAAATGCTTTCATTCAGATATTTGGAAATTCAGTATAAGGTCATTATGACTTTAGTGAAAGAACTGCCATTTCAATAGAATCTGGCATTCTTGAGGACATTCCAAATTACATTCTACCCAAAAGTTTCAAGTAAAGCTAAGTTTGGACAACTTCATTGGATGCTTCATTTTTTTCTGATTTGAAAAAAAAAATTCTTGTTCTGAATCAACTCCAAAATGCTCATGTTTTGGCCCAAACAGTTGAAGAAGTCCTTTTCGTCCTAGCTGTTACATTTTTTCATCTATCAATACTGTGGTTTGATTAGAAGTTCATTGTTTAAATTTTAAACCAGCCTGGTATGTTGACTTCATGGCTCCTACCATAGCATTTGGGGCTATAATAGGATGCCTAGGCCATCATTGACAGATCTAACATAATCTTCCACTGCTTGTGCTGTATTTACATGATCTTTCATTGTTTTAGTATCTATCCTTTTCTATTTTTTGAATGAGCACTTGCTTTTATTTTATGCAAAGTTGACCTTATCTCAAAATGTGTATGAATATGACATGCATGTATGTGCCCTTTTAATTAGTCTTTACACTTTTGTGTTCAAATAATGAGGCCTCTTTCATTATACATCCTTTATCTGAGCTACAAAGACTAGATAGTATGTCAGAAACAGTACGTACACGTATTTTAGACCCGAGTCCATGACAAAAAAGCCACTACTCTCAGCTTTCTCCTTGTTAAATCCTTGTGTAAATATGAGTTGCTAACTCTGTGGCATGCAAGGTTTATTCTATGCCAGACATCTTTGCACACTCTCCATGGATATCTGTGTGCTCTGGACTGTTTGTCAACATGGCCAGGTATTTTCCAACACTACAAGTTGTAGAACACACAGTCAGCTGACAGGAAGAGAAATGGAGTATTTATGCTGCAGGCCATGGTTCTCTTGCTATTCCAAGCTTTACATTCCTCGCACAATAGGTGGTGGACAAGGTGCACACAGTATCCAACTCACCCAGGAAAGTTAGCAAACACAGGTGCACAGGTGACCAGCAGGCAGGCTCAATCTGTGCTACACTGTGCGTGCCCTTTATGTGCAGAGAGGCTTGGCTTACCCTGGGACGTGGCAAGTGCCGCGGTAGTAGCGCCAAAAGTATGGTATGGATGGGTGCTCACAGGAAACATCTGCACTGAACCCTTCACTCATTCCTTAACAACAACAAAAACACGCTTGCTTCTAAATAAAGAAAGATACAAGTGTAATATAATGATGAAGATTGTAATAGAATAATGAAGACAATAGTAATCTAATTCAACTACATGTAATCTAGATATGTTATAAACCAATCTTAAATTCCCTGTGTAGATTTAACACCTCATATACAATGTATACAAGCAATATGTAAAAAGTGGAAAGCCTGCAAATTTGTATCATCAAATATTCTCCATGTGTATTTTACTTCACATGTGGCTGAAGTTTTCCTTACCCATCATTACCAATTTGTCCTTGTCTTTCTAAGCCTTTGCCAGCTCTCATGCTTGAAAGATCAGAGCTTTTGTTTGAAAGCTTTGAAGGAATTTAGGCACTAGTTACAAGCTTTCCCTTAGTCCAGAGGTGTTTTTAACACAGCTTTTATCTTATCATACATCTCATCTCTGGTGGTATCACTCCCTTTCAGAAAAGGCTGGGAACTCAATCCAGCGCATACCTGCAGGTTTTGAAAGTGATCCCATTTTAACCACCTTGCCCCATCCGTCTTACACCTGGCAGCCCTCTAACAGCAGCTTACTCCCCTGGTATCTTATCAATGCATCTCATCAGGCCATGCTCCATTTGAACTGAGAGGGAAGGTGTAAGACTGGAAACTTTGTGATCCTCTTGCAATGCAAACAGGCCAGCCTTAGAAAGATGGTTCTGCTTAGATGCAGCTGAAATAGTCCACATGGACCATGTGCAACCATGATGCCAACAACACTGAGACAGTATTGTTGGTGAGAAGACCAGTCCTTGTATCAGTGTGAAAGGACCTGAGCCTAAAGGATCTGGCTAAGGTGAAAGCATAACAACAAGTCCACTTCATACCAGTTTAAAAGGCAATCAAGAAATAGCAATTATCAAACTCAATGGTGAAGTGACTCAAATGCTCTTAAATGTAGTTCACAACCTTTGTATTGTAGCTATAAGCTTATCTCCCAAAGACAGAGACAGATTCTTGGATGTTTGGCTTGAATTGACTTAAAATCATTTATGGCTACACCAATTTAATTTGTCAGTTGTCGGATTTGCCTCTTCATTTTTTATGATTTGCACACACAAAAAAATTCATATTTTGCCCCCAACAGTTGAAGAAAGTCCTTTTCTTCCTAGCTGGTACAGTTTTTCCATCTATCAATGCAGTGCCTTAATTAAAAGTTGAAAATTCATTGTTTAAATTTCAACCCAGCCTTATACATGTATGTTGACTTCATGGCTCATAGCATTTGGGGCTATAATAGGATGCCTAGGCCTGTTTTTATTTTTTTATTTTTTTCGCCCTGTCACTTCATATTTTTTCCGAAAAAAATCAGAGAACCAACAAATTCAATTGGTGTGGACTAAGCCCATCATATTCTGAACTTCATTCGGAGTAAAGTGTGATTTTTACCTTGTATGAAAAGTCTCCTACTCGGGACACCCAGGGACCCATTGTAACACAGTACATACATTTGTACATGGGCTACAATGTACACAACAAGAGTCAAGACCATAAAAATAATCATATTGCTATTTTGTATCTGTATCAAAAGAGGACATTTCCAGCATTATGTGCAGCCTCTATAAATCTTACAGCATTATTCACATTTACATAAAGAGTAATAAAGAGTGTAATATACTATGTTTCGTAGACTATACTTTATACATGTATATTATACTATATTTGTCTTCAACTTACAGTTCCAAGCTTTCCCTTTATGCACTCTCTCACATTTTAATTACAAGATTCAAGAAAGTTAGACTGTCCAGTTTCAAACAGAACTGATACTGATTTTATTGTTTACAACATGTAACTTGAGTACCTGTAGAGTCCACTTGGGCCAGGATTTTCTTTGCATACAATACTAGGATTTTCCTCATTTTTGCATCCTTCCTCACCTATTACTGAGACTTTCAATAATTCTGCCTTTGTTTTGTTTTTGAGCTGTTATCATATAACTATTAGAAATATTTGATTTCCATTCTGTAAGGTGAAAACTTATATAAACTTATTAACTTGATTCTGGTGCTTAAACATTATCTAGTCTGTTTGGCTTGGTCCTATTTAGTTACATGTATCAATATTATGATATGGAATGACAACAAATGTAGCGCTAAGCAAGCAGTTGGACTCTAATTCAAAAGTGTCTCAACACAAATAACAGCTAACGTTAACAAACAAATATGTACATGTACATTACCACTAATGTTATCACTTTTCGTTGATGCAGTATATGTTGTACTATTGCACTTTACTATCTATGCTGTAGTTTGCTAGAGCTTAAAGCTTTATAATAGGGAAGAAGCACCCTAAATTTGGAAAGCAGTATAACAACGCTGCGATAGCAGTATACATGTACTGTGCCATTGTTCCATTGTAATTTTTCTACTCCAGATTTTTTTTTTCAAAATGCAAAAAATTGAAACAGCTAATCCGAGAAGCAACAAATAAAATTGGTGTGGCCTAAATGGTCTTGTGAGTCCAACAATCCCTCCAATGAAAATGGAAAATTGGGACTATATAATACCATTGACTAAATAGTTGTACAATGTGAATAACGTCATGTGAAAATGCCAATAAATAAGTCATCCTGTGGTGTACATGTACGTTCCAGCCTTAACTCCACTGAAGATGCACCATGACAGGGCAACTCCACACAATGATACATGCAGTGTTTGCCTGCAGCTGACTTGTCACTACATGTTGAATGCTTTGATGTTGCTGCCGTAGGAACTTGAGGCACACAGACAGCAAACTGCTACTGCTCTTTCACCAAGTCATGGTGGGCTGTGAAGTCATTGGTGAAAACAGGAATGCTGATGAGGCCACTATTATCTTCTGCTTACCAGTATAGCCAGTGTCAGAGTTGGAAGTTGGAAATTTCTTCAATACTGCACTAAAGCAGTGTTCTAGCCAGCTTAAATTTTTTTCCGTCATCTCAATTTTGTTTGACGTAACATTATTATGGAGCGCCACCTCTGAGGCACGACAATCCAAGGAAGGTCTGGGGGCATACTCCCCCGGGAAATTTTTAAAATCTTGACCCTCTGAAATGCTATTTCCTGTATTTTGAGAGGTAAATTTTGCTGGTAGACTTAAGCTTAGCTTAATTACATCTCTATCTATAACTTAACACACCAAATTTTGTCTGTAAAAGAGGATAGATTGGGTAAAATTTTTGTTTGTCAAGAGCGGAAAAATTCCGTCAAATGATGGAAAGACGGACGGTGGCTAGAACACTGCACTTATCTAGACTAACCCCCCCCCCCCATGAACCCCCACCCCACCCAACAGTTGCTTAAAAGGTCAGGTAAAAGCTACAGGATACATGGTATCCTCCAAGGGACAAAGGATTTGGCTGGGCTGTGGATTGTATGAGAGGGCAGCATTAAAATGTATCTGTTGGGGCATGCAACGAGAGCGGTCAGAGGTGCCAAGATGTGAAGGCCTTTCCACTTGACCTATGCTCCCTGCACCCACCAAGCATAGCCTGCCAGCACCACCTTACAAGGTCCCCCAGCCAGGATACAGAGGCCATGTCAAATCAGGAATTCACTAGGGATGTAACACAACAAAGATAAAAGTAGACCATGACTAAAGCGTTGTGAAGGGAATTATATGGTTGTACTAAGAGTAGGAAAAGACAATGATATGCCAGACAAAATCTCTTCAGTTTGTGGAAACACTTGCCTTTGTGTATGCTGGTTTTAAACATATTTAAAGCTTGAGAAAAACAACAAGTCAGGTCATCTGAAGAAAATCAGGCTGTACATTTCATGTCTACCAATTTACATACAACTATCTCATAGTGCACCAGCTTTAGAAATGAATTTAAACAAGACTTCCACGACATCATACCTTCACCAAAATGATGGTAACCTTTAAGTATGACATATTACTATAAGGTACTCATTTGCATAGATTATATCAGTTGATGGTGTTCTCTGTCACCTTTAAAAGATGTCAACCCAGAAGCAGAATGTAAGGTTTGAACCACTCACATCAGGAAAACCTACATGTAACTCTTTTCAAATAATGGTACTAACGTGAGGTTCTTTATTGTGCTCAAGGTGTGGCTCTCTTCAAACTTCCAGCTTTTCATGTACATCTCGTCCAAGAGGACATTTCCTTACCGAAGCCAGGTACTCACTTTCACCTGATTCGAGTAAGGAAACAGGTGTTACAAATGAGACTTAAGTGCCTTTCCCAACTGCACAACGCTGGGGCCTACTAGGGATTCGAACCCAGAACCTCCAGATTCTAAGTGAACAACCCTAACCGGCCACAAGACCACCTTGTAGGTTGGGATGGGGGTGAATGAACCATGGGAAATGGTGAGAATGGAGGTCTGGACCAATGAAACTCAATAGGTATTGTGCAATGCTAGTCCACTAAATAAATAGATCAATTCACTTGTTTTCATGACAAAAATAACAAATCAAGATAAAGAATTGTGAGACCAATGAGTGACAGAATACAGAAATGTTGATCTCTATTCAGATGTCTAACTTGTTTGCTTACCACATATAAAAGCGTGTTTTATTAAAAATTCTTGCATATGAACCTGAAATGTATATAGTATATTGATGTAATTGCATGCAGCAAGATAGAAAGCTATTTCTGCATTGAGATACTTTTGAAACTATTCAAAATATGCCTTTCTTACAATAAGTGCATTAGCTGGGTGTTTTATAAATGACCACAGACAACTCAAGCATACTATAAGGGACAGGAATATCGCATGAATATGACTGGCTGAGCTTGTGTCTGCTTCATTAGGTCTGGTACAGCTGAGTGCAGAGGTGTGCATGTATTGCCAGGGGCTCGGCACAAAGGCCATGAGCTGTGGTGAGAGAAGATATTGTTAACATCGTCTACAAAGACTTGCACAGGTGTGCACAAGAGCTCTTAAAGGCCCAAAGTGCTAAGCTTGACTCAACACCTAAGACTCAAGTAATATGTGATCTGCATAAAGATAAGACATGAAAATGAGAACTAAGATTTGGCAGACAACTGATTTTCCCGGCTGTTGATTGTTCCTTTTATGCATTTTCCTACAAAAAGTTTTTTCATGTTTACATTCATCAACAATCAAAAAGCGGTACAAATGTATTCTGTGTTCCTTGCATTCAGCTAATATATATAAGATGTTAAAAAAGTGTATGTTTTGTCGAAGACACATGTATTGCCTTTCTATATGTGGTTGAAGAATGATATATATATATATATATGTAATATGATGTGATATCATATTGTATTGTAACATGGTATAGCGTGGTGTGCGATGGTAAGGTATAGTGTGGTGTGTGATGGTAAGGTACATTGTACATGTATAGTGTGGTGTGTAATGGTAAGGTATAGCGTGGTGTGTGAAGAATTTACAATTTGGGACAGGTACATATACATGTAGCATGCACTGCCAGGTTTTGTGTCATCTAAAATTTATGCCTATTATCACATGCCTAATTGCCCCTGACACTGAATGCTCATAAAACTTAATCCTCAATTATTGAATGTTGTTGTAAGAGTTGTGATGTTTGTTTACAAGACTCCAGGACCACCTCCTCCAAACTGACAAGAATGTCCCCAACTCCCAAGACTGGCATCAGCTTCAGCAGACAGATCTGGCCTGGCTGGAAGTAATTACCAGCCATCAGCTGACAAATTAGAGATAAAAACCCAGGAGTCAGCTGGCATGTCCCAGTGTAAGGCCCCAGCATATGAGCTCCATCTAATATCCCCGCAAGTGACTGGTGGCACAGAGTATGAATAGTAAATGAAACAGGGCCTTCTGTGGGGGATACGGAAGCTAAGCTGAAGGTAGAGATGCCCCCAGGAGAAGACACCAACAACTCCATATATATCATCCCTTTATTTCTGTGATGTTCTCAGTTGCTAGGCAGGTGTTTGAAGCTCTGCTTGTACATGACATTGCCTGATATAACATCAATATCTACTATACTGTATCCACTTTCATTTGTCTTTCTTGAACTTATACGTAGTGGTTAAACTCATCGTAGAGCACATGAATAAGGGAAAGCACAAAATACATACATAGCATTTCTTAACTTTATAAACATATTTTTGAATGTGTGTATTTTTTAAAAACTTTTTTAGAGAGATTTTTGGGGGATAAAAAAATATGACTTAATCTAAGTAGTTAAGAATTGCAATAAAAATCTTTGTTGTTGCAATTCTCAATAAACTAACTAAAAGTGTCTGTCCGTACGCCATATCAATACAGCTGTCAACGGTGCTACATTTCATCACCAAGCAAAATAACAGGTACAGAGGTATGTATTGATAATGTTTCACGTTAAGTTTGAGCATTGGATCTTTGGCCTCTAAGGGCACGTTGGTCAGGCAGGAATACCTTTCCACTTCAGCAGTTTAATGCCCACACCTTGACCTCTTGAGAGCTCTCAGCTTTCCTTTGTACTCAGGACTTTCTGTTAATACAAAGTACAATGTATTCTGATCGAACCAAACACAAGCAAAGCCTCCCTTTGAAAGCTACGGTGCCCTGGGCCTATGTAAACATGACTGTGGTGTTTATACGGAAGGCGAGGCTGTTGGACATACCCCATGGATGCCCTTCTGAGAGGGTTGGTCACACCTGACAGAGATTCTATAGGCATTCTGTGTATACCCAGCAGCTTTCAATAGTCATTCAGTGTATGCTGTGTTATCCAATACAAAATAGTGCAGGTGGCATCAGAACTGGCCGCTTTTCTCTGTCATCAGAAGAGATCAACCATTCTAAGCCTGGGATGAGGGGAGCACAAGCTCCACCACAATACCTATAGGCCATACTTAGAAATGAGGACTGTAGTTCTAGACTGGGGTAACTGGTTTACCACATTTTCAGGCGGTAGAAAATAAAGATGTTGTTCTTATTACCTTTGCCAAGATGGTTATGTTTTCGGTAGTGTTTGTGTGTGTGTGTGTCTGAATGTCTGTGTCTGCCTGTAAACATGATAAGAAGGCTTTGGTGGCTTGTCTTGATATTTGGTAGGTGGGTAGGTGTGGATGAGACCTCGAAATGATTAGATTTTGGTACTTGTTCTGATACTGCAGGGGAACTGCCAGTTTTTATATCTTGTGTTCTGAACATGCTAGGGTCACAAATTTTGGTTGGTAGATAGCTTTTGTGCTCGAGAATAAGTGACATGAGCTTGGGCCCCCTAGCAGCTTGTTCTGGAACTGCAGGGGGCATTTAAAATTTTAAAGAATTAAAACTATTCAAGAATCAGTTGACATATTATCATGATTTTTTGGTATGTATTTAGCTTGACGTATCTCAAGTGATGCTTGACATAATTAGATGACAATTATGCAAAGCAGGCTCTAATTTGCATTATAAGTTAGGAAATTCTATGAATCTGCTGCGTTCCATAATAGGACTATTCAAATTCATGGAATGTAATAAAGAATGAGAGGAACATCGGCAGATATTAATTATTTACTGAGAAAATGCTATACATGTAATTCCATAGTGGTAACTGCTGGGAATTTCATACTTGTGGCATTTGGAAGTTTAGTTAAGGTGAACATCATTAAATATAATTATTTAAATGAGGACCTCATTTGCATAATTTATGTGGAAATGCTAGAATGGCCTTTGTTAAGATAGACTGTCATTGGGTAGAGAATATGATCAACTGATATAATTTATGCAAATAAGTGCAGGTGGCATCGGGTGGATCTTATTTGCATAATCAATGAGAAAAATTTATAATTCGTCAGTCGTAAAGGTTGTTTTTTTGCAAAGCTATCATAAGGTCGTGGAACTCTAGTTTTACAACTGTGTTGCATACAAGATTATTCCATTCCATTCCTTAGAATTCACTGCAGCATTGAATATTCAAAAAAAGTTATTTTTTCTGTTTGATGATTTATTTAATTTCTCTCAGATTGTTTGCTTTCTCCTAATATAAAACTAGACTATACCATACAGGTCATGTATTTGCCCCTCACTCCTTATTTGAAATAATAAACATCATTCACATAACATTTGGATTTGCTGTGCATTTTATTACTCTATTAGTATTACACTGGTAATAAGGTACTACATTCATTAGAGGAAAGTACAGTTTCCCTTTTAAATAATATCATATAATTCATGCTGACTGTATACCTTAATTTCAAGAAGAAGAAAAAAACACTATTTTTCACATAGATCTGCCAGGTTTTCTTGCAGCAAATATCAAGAACAGGTACAGAGCCCGAGCGTCATACAATCATGTATATCCCTGGTGAGATTGATGAGTAACCATATCAACAACAGAGCTTAATAATGTTGACAGGAAAACTGTTCTTGCTCTCCAGTCAACTTCCAAGTTTTGTACTTCCTGTCCTGTGGGTTGAAGTCTTAACCCTTAGATCCAGTCTGTAGTGTAGATCAGAGCATGGTGCCAAATGTTTCTTTTGGAGGCCCGTCTCACTTGCCCTCTAGAGCCAAATTTGCTGACACAGCCATCAACAGCTATCTGTAAATTTGAACCCCAAACACCCAAGGCAAACTTGGTGTAGCAGCACCAACTGCTTTGGCTGACACTGGCAGACGTAAATATTGGCAGAAACATTAGGGGGTTTAATTGGAGCAGGGAAAGTCTCTCTAATTATTGAGTGATAAGGGTGTAAAGGATTTAAATTGTGGTGAAAGCAGTGGCATTGCCTTCCAGGGTTTCTTGCCACTAGATGAAATCAGAATCTTTGGTGCCTCATCACAGTAAAGGTTTCAGGCAATTGTCTTTCATCGATTCTCCAGTAAAGCCACTGTATAAATCAGCACATTGACCCCGTAGTCCTCATCACTTGACTCGACTACACTGTGGTTCAGTTGGGCAAATGCCGTTTCCACAATGGTAAAACTCTTCGAAAAAATTGCTGGTTACAGAAATGTACCAACATGTGTCTTAAACCTTAAGACTAGCAGATATAGACAGCATCTGGTTGATACTTAAATTGTGCACAGTTTTCCCCTTTATGCCTCTATTAAATCCAACACACATAGCCTCCAGCTGTTCAACCAGCATAATAAATCTGTGGTGCTTATCAAGGCAAAGGAAGGACCGTGGGGAATACTAGATGATGCATGTGAAGCTGCCTTGCTCCCAGGCATAATATTTTCTGCACATTAGTGGTAATTAACTTCACGTTAACACCACCGGCTTCCTCTGATTCGTACGATTTGTAAACTCCCCGGCTTTATCTTTATTTCGCACATGAACAAAACAGACAAGGTAGGCAGCAGCCCTACCTCAAATTTAGTCTGCAGCAACAAACTTTCCTAGATAAGGAGGCAAGTCTGGCTTGGGATTAATGTCCTGTTTTTTATATCAATTCATAAAGTGGCAACTTTTGCTATTATCACCGAAAACATTAATAACACAGAAACACCTGTGAACATGTATGTAAATGAATTCTGCATTCACTTTGAAATTCATCAATCTATCTTTGTCTAAAATGTGAAATTTATTTCTTCTTTTTCAGAGTATTGAAATTTCAAACATTAGTGAACTGCAGGCAAACGTATTCTATATGCAGAAAATATTGGAAATCCACTATAATTTTTCGTAGTACGACACTTCCTTAATACATTTTGACCATGCCCAAATCCTTGATTGAATGAATTCTACATAGTACAAAAGAACAATAGCCATGTCTAAGTCAATAGTGGTTTGTAATAAAGTCTTCAAAAGGCCTTGCTTTGGAGGATGTACTTTACAAATTAACAGAAACCACAAAATTTCAAGAAAATCACTTGCAAGGCATTTACAATTTATTGCATTTTATTGCATTGTTCCAAAAATACATTTTGTACAATTTTCCCAAAAAGGTCTAAACACTAGAAAATTTTGAAGTCGGTGACTCTATTCTATTTCAAATGCCAGTTGTAGTTCATTGGGTTTGACTTTCCCTATTTGACATCTAGACTGCAACATTCAGCAGACATTTTTTGTTACATACTAGTGGGTTTATTGTGTTTAATCAATGACAGACGTTTATACTCCACCTGAAGAACACAGCAGACACTGTGGATGCTCCAGTTCTCTTCAAAATGAGAAGGGATGTCTAAAAATGGAAGATAGATGACAGCAGGTTTTATGGATTGCTACCAGTGCAGATTTGTGATTTGATGCTGTCTGAATGCTTTGCTGCAACTCCGAATAAGTAGAACAACTAGCATTTATAAATCTAGATCTAAGGGCAAGACTGGAAAACGCATCCCTGAAAAGTGTGTTTATGTCTAAAACTCAATAGAAAAATATGTTTTTTTTTCCTCAATAAAGACTTGAATGCACGTCTATTTTGCTTCAACTTCTGATTTTATGTAACGTGTTACAATACTATGTATTCATCCCAGGTTGCCGTTATTTGATTACATCTCATACATACTGTCATCTTGATTTGGACATCTCCCAGTGTATTCTTTGAAGCTGTGAAAAAGTGATATTTAGTATCCTGCTGAAATTGCTGTGTAGAGAATTGTTTTCTTACCGTATATTGGCAATGTAATATCGGCCAATTCACCTGCCACTTCTCATCAAATTCTCCATCTTTTTTCATATCAATTCCAAATTCTGCTTTGCTCCAGCCAAGAGGAACAATGTACATATTCATCAATATACTTAGGAGACAATATCCACCAATAAATGTTAGGCTGATTTTCTACAAAAATCAAATGTGAAAAATGCACCAATAATGGAAATATTGTGTGCTTTCAATCTGTCTATTTTCTGCAGTATACTTGATTTTAGTTTAAATTAAAGCATTAATTTAAAAGCAAACCTGAATTAGAAAATAATTCCACTTTCCACTTTTGAGCTTTCAAAGATTGTGAGTTAGTTACTGCAAGTAATTGAGTGGGTGGTTGGATGAGTGAGTGAGTGAGTGAGTGAGTGAGTGAGTGAGTGAGTGAGTGAGTGAGTGAGTGAGTGAGGGATATAGTGAGTGAGTGGGTAGGTAAATGGGTGAATGGGTAAGTTAGTGAGGGAGGAAGGAGTGAGTGGAGAGTGGGTGAGAGTGAGTGAGTGAGGGAGTGAGGGAGGGAGGGAGGGAGGGATATAGTGAGTGAGTGGGTAGGTAAATGGGTGAATGGGTAAGTTAGTGAGGGAGGGAGGAGTGAGTGGAGAGTGGGTGAGAGTGAGTGAGTGAGTGAGTGAGTGAGTGAGTGAGTGAGTGAGTGAGGGATATAGTGAGTGAGTGGGTAGGTAAATGGGTGAATGGGTAAGTTAGTGAGGGAGGGAGGAGTGAGTGGAGAGTGGGTGAGAGTGAGTGAGTGAGTGAGTGAGTGAGTGAGTGAGCTCAAGTGAGTGAGTGTGAGTGAGTGAGTGAGTGTGAGTGAAGGAGTATGAGTGAGTGAGAGTAAACCTAGTATTAGGTCAAGTAACTGAATCCAAATTGTATTTTGAATGTCCTTTGACACTTTGACAATCAATCAATCAATCAATCAATCAACTTTATTGCACAACAATGTATGGCAAGTTGGTAAACAGTACTATATAACTAGAATAAATCTACACTACATGTATATCCTACTCACAGTGTACAAGAACTACGTACTAAAGTAAGAGTATAACGTTAATAATCAGAATGCACAGGAGACAATACAAGTTTGTGTCTGAGATAATAAAATATCTCTTGTGTAGAGCACTAGATGTATACTGGCCTAGATATAAGGTAATATGAAGGGTGGTGTGGGATAATTGTTCAGTAACAATAAGGATGTCAGAAACAGAATGTTTACTACTTGTGATAATGCTGGAGACTGGGGTCCTAAGAGTTGACTGAGGGGTTGTCTTTGAGACTAAAAAGGAAAACCACTTCCAAAGTGTCCGCATTTTGTTAAGGATATTTTCTGATGAAACATGCATGAAGTTGAAGAAAATAGATATTACTTATCTGCTTATGCAGCCTTTGATATATACCCCCCACATATACATGTATTGAAAAAAGCAGAACTTTCCAAGCACTGTTTATAACTGTTAGGGGCAATGATGGAATTCTAGATAGCTTCCCCCAACAGCCACACCAATTCAATTTGTTGGTTCTCAGATTTTTAAAGAAAAATATGAAGCAACAGGGAAAAAAAAATAGGCCTAGGCATACTACATTGTATGATAGCCCCAAAAGCTACAATAGGAGCCATGAAGTCAACATACCAGGCTGATAAATTGTAATTCAAATTTGGAACTTTTTAAAAATCAAATCACTGCATTGATAGATGGAAAAACATCTACTAGGAAGATAACGACTTTCTTCAACTGTTGGTGCCATTTTGGAGTTGATTCAGAACCAGAATATTTTTTTTTTGCAAATCAAAATAAATGAAGCGAGCAAATCCGAGAACCAATTTATTGAATTGGTGTAGCCTAAAGAAAGAATTTCAGAATGATCCAATGGCCCAAAAAGGCATAGGAAGTGACCTTTTTCTTGAGGAGAGACTGTCAGGCTCATTAGTATGGAAGTCACATCTTGGCCTGGGCTGTGACTACACATGGTGCAGGGGCTGTTTGTATTCTCAGATTAGAGATGGAGCAATTGCTGCCATGGGTCAGCTACCCCTGGGGTAGGCGACTTGACCGCCCCAGCAGGAATCCCCTACACAATGTCCCTGTGTCTGCACCGCTTTAACAACTCTTATCCATGTTGGCCAGAAGTCATCATCGCCAACTGCACATTGGATGTACACTCAAGCACCTGGCTTATCAGACCCAAATAGAATTGTGGAGCAAAATTATTTGTTTGCCCAGTTTGAAGCCTTCCGTGTTAACATTAAATATTACTGAAGCAAATATTATTTTAATTTTGACACCTTGCTGCTGGCAAAGACATATGGATAATATTGATAATGTTTCAAGAAGCTGTATTATGACAAACGTTACAACATGACATTGTTTAATGATTCCAAACTTGGTGTGATGAAACATGCCGCATCTCAAATTACAACACCGACAGAAGTGTTGGTTTAGCCTACAGATGTCCCATGTTTGACATAAATAATCACTGTTCTAGTCTAATTTGGCTATTGATAAATATACATTTTGTTCCAGAGAGATGATTGAGTTACTACAGATCCTTATCTTCCTGTGCCCAGACTCATGCCCCATTACACCACTTGTAAATGAATCCCCACATCCTGGGCGGGTATACAACCTTTTCTTCCTGGGACTGTAGCAGGGATTTTCAGCAATAATGTGTTCATGCTAGTGGTCACCGTGGGTAATTGTGTCACCAATCCGTAAGCACAATGTAGGGTTGTTATGTTATTAGCCTGTCAAGTCGTGTTATTGAGAGATTACTGTATGAAAAGGGCACTCATAACAAGTAAATATTTGTTTTCTGTGTCATGTGCCAAGGGACTTTTATCACTTTCAAATGAAAGGAACTATTTTTGTCAGTCATGGCGGTACTTATTTTACAGACACCTGTTTTTAGTAAGTAAGTTTTTAGATCACCAACTTTGCTTTTTCCTTAGGCCACACCAATTTAATTTGTTGGTTCTCGGATTTTTCAGAAAAAGATATGAAGCAATAGGGAAAAAAACAGGCCTAGGTATCCGAAAATAGCCCCAAAAGCTACGATAGAAGCCATGACGTCAACATACCAGGGTGGTTTGTAACTCAATGAATTTGAACTTTTTAGTCAAACCACTGCATCGATACATGGAAAAAATGTAACAATGAGGAAGACATGGTCTTCAACTGTTCGGGCCAAATTATGAACATTTTGGAGTTGATTCAGAACCTGAATATTTATTTATTTATTTATTCTTTTGAAATTTTGCAAATCAGAAAAAATGAAGCGGGCAATTCCAGAAAACAACAAAAAATTAAATTGGTGTGACCTAATGCTATGGTCTGACCAAGGTCACTGAAGATATAAAGTTACAGAAATATTAATGCTTGTTAAATCAGTCCACCCTGTCTTGACTCAACACCCTTTGTTTCCTCAGTATGTACACTATAGGAGAGGTTTGTCCTGTGAAAATTCTACTCCTGTCCACACCACAAACTCTCACCTTGTAATGACAACAGAAGGTCCTCTATATTTGAGTTGAGAGAATTTCTTTGGAATTAAATTTTTCCTTGAAAACAGCTTGCAACAAGTTAGAATTGATGCAAATCCTGTCTTTTATTTCATTTCATACTTTACGAGTAATAATAGCATTGCTATTGTTTTGAGGTTAACATGATAAAATCAGCACATTTGTCAAAATGTCAAGTAAAGTTATGTAACTTTTTACATGTACACACAATGTAATTATAGCAGTTTTATAATAGTTCTATTGTATTGTATTGTATTGTATTGTTTTGTTTTATTAAGTATCAGCTATGTCTCTGTAGTTTTTGTTTTCCCTTTCAGCTGAAATTTGGGGTGTGCCTTAACACCAAAACTGACAACAACCAACCACAAACCTAATATGTAGTGTACACACAATGTAATTATGGTAAAATTTTAAAACAAGTGGAATAACTTGAAAAACTGGTAAATGCTTAAGACTTACTGCATGTTTTCTATTCATAATTAATAGAAAAAATATTCTGAGCGTCACACAAGGTCCTTGCCTCATGTACACTGCATATTAGACCCAGTTGTGGTCAATTGTGGTGTTTAGGCATACGGCAGTTAGGAATAACAAACCTTATTCTTCTTATCCTGTGAATTCACTTTAAATCCAATCTCCACATGTGATTTTACCTAGAATCAATGGTTCTTATTTTGGATCAATACATATAACGACCTCTCCAGTACCCAAGATTTCCTACTCAGGTCAGTCCAGCTGGTCTCGAAGGCCAGATTCACACCTGCTCACCAGGGCAGAGTTTCTAATGAACACTTAGTGATGAGATTGTCACCCACTGCCTTCTCATTTGACAGTCGGCCAGGAAGACGTACATACATACAGTTTGCTGCAGGCTTCTCCTACAATATCACAATCAGACTCTTACCTAACTTTATCGTAAACTTCCTGAAAGGGTCACCTATGCAATATCATATCCTCCCCGATATGTCAGCTGATATTTCTTTTTGAGCTGGCTGACAGGTTGGAATATGATTTCAGTGTTTATTCTGGTCAGTAGCGTTCCTTCCCTCAGGGTGTGTCTCTCTGCATCCTGTTTAGGAAGATATTTGTAGATTCAAGACCATGACCCACGTTCCACATCAATTGCACGGTGCATCGCTGTTATCATTTCCAGTATTGTACGGAGAGATTGCCGATAACTTCCCGATGAAGCTGTCAGTATATTAGAAGCTGTAGTTGTTGAGTAAGTCCTTGGATAGGGCAAGTTTGGATGTGTAGATGTGTTGGGAGATGTCAGATAATGTGTTTCATGTCAAACAAACATATCAGTGTTTTGGCTACATGGTGTGTACGGCTAAAGAAAAGGTAGTGCTTATTTTGGAACTAAACTGTAAGTGGTGAGCAATCACACAACTCGCCATGTTTTCCCCGCAAAACTGAGGCATGGACACTAGGGAAGGAGAAGTGAGAAAAGAACGAATATAGTGATGCAACAAAATAAGGTGAGCTGACGTTATACGTATACATGTAGGTAAAAGTACATGTACAATACAATGTAGCTGCGTTTTGCAGTTCTGTGCGTACATGTATGTACTATATATATCTGAAATGTACTTCTGTCAGCCCTGTTCGCTTCATCATTATTTTTTGTTTGTTAGAATCAGTATTAATAAAAAAAGTCACTATTAAGCTCCTTGTCTGCATGCAACAGTTATCCAAACGTATGTAGATGTCATCTGTAACTTGAAAGATATCTTTTAATATCAATTCATTATTATGCAAGTGTAGATGGCCATAAGTAGATGTCATTGATATGTTCCTCACACACAGTTTAGATGTCTATTATTTAAAAACAGAAATATTTAGTTTAATTATCAGGGTGGGTCTGGATAAAAAGATTATGACTTTTAGATGATATTTTTGTGTCAGAATTTGGTGATATCTTCACCAAGTTAACAGTTATACTTAAAGAACGTTTGAAGCAAGTACTCTTCTTATTTTTCACACACACACACACACACACACACACACACACACACACACACACACACATACAGACACAGAGACACATACACACACATTCACACACACACACACAGACACACACACATACAGAGACACACACACACACACACACACATACAGACACACACAGACACATTCACACAGACACATTCACACAGACACATACACTCATACCTGTTTACATCTGATTATTCTAGCCTTTTAGACATGTTCAGAAAGTCCCATTTTTAGGGGTTCAGCTAGATATATAGCTTTATTTCCACCTCTGTGAATGGACTTTGAAGAAGAGGTTTTACAAACCATACACTGCAAGTGTTGAATCTTCCAACTCATCAACAGTTTGATGTATTTCAGGCACAAGGATAATAGTAGCCATGATACAAAAGGTGGATTAAAAGTAACAATATTCTTTGTTATTATCTTACAAAAGAAATTCTTGTACCATAGTAGACTCCACGGCATCATGCCACAGTTCAAAAGTTGCGTATCTTAATGTGAAAGTCAGCTAATCTTGAAAGAACCTACTTGTCCACTTCACACAAAAAAATTGGCAAGACGGAACATGGGATTTTTCAACCATGTGAATTTTATTGCACCTTCTACAGCACCTTATTGTGCATCGCAGCACGACCGGACCATTAAAAAAACACATCAAAGATACTATAGAAATGCCTCTTATTTGTAGTTAATATCTCACCAACATATGAGGCATCTGACCTGGGCCTCTAGCAAGGCCAGGCCGGACAGTTGAAAACGCAATAACGTTGGAAGGTTAGGTTAAATGTTCTCCCATTTGTCACCTGTGTGGCAAATATTAACCACGTCTGCCGGTTCTAGAACCACGGAGAAACCAATATCACAGCCATAAAACGATCAGCGCGAAACGTGCGCAGTAACATGACTCCGCTGGCACAGGTAATAAGACCTGGATACTTGGGCCACGTCTAGCTCGGCTGATTTATGTCATGCGCAGCGCGCGCCTGGACATTTTCACGCTAAGCTGGGCTTCTACATAAATCTTCATAACCCTAGTAATAATAAACCAATTTTCCCATCCTTGTGGGGTAATTGTGTCCTGCTGGAGTGGAATAAAGTGATATGTAGTTTATGTGAAAATTATATTGGACGATTGTTCAAGGCTATTGCGCATCCAGTGAGCGAGACCTGTCTGGTACCGCCGGCATATCAACTGGCCAGGTTTCCCAGCCAGGGCCCTGGTGCGCGCCGGGCCACAGCTAGCGCACGGACCCACCAAGAAACTTTGATACATAAAAGTTTATGTGGCTATCTATTATGCAAAGTACCAACAGGCCCAACAGATCTGATTTTTCTATTCCGTTATGATTTTAGTACACCTCTACTAGTACACATTTATTTACCTGCAACCCCGCCCCCGATTTCTCTAACTTCCGCGAAAAGAATATTTGTTCCTACAAGGTTAATTTGGATAGAGTTCAGTAATTTTCAGGCAGGTGTGTACGTGTTTTATTTTTTTGTGGCTGGAAACAACTTTTTCGGATTGTTTGTCTCGGCACGAGGTCCCAGGTGTTGTGTGCCCGAGATAACGGGCCGTCTGATATTGCACCGCCCTGGGCACTGCCACCGCACCCGCCACAAGTCCCGCAATCCGTGTCACAGCTTCTGGGGGAATCATCGCTACATATGGAGTATGGAGTATCGAACAAAACCTCACTCCCAATATGTGTAGACAAATTTTTGCTTCTGCCGTCAGAAAATTCTTGGAATATTCAACGTAAACCAACAACAATATCAACCGATTGAAATTCCCTTGTGCGCCGCCGAACTTACAGAGTGCGTGCTTATATAAGGAAAAATGGAAAAATGCCCCGAATATTAAACCAATTTTAATCAATGTTATAGTTTGCGCGGATATGCTTTTTTTTCTATTCTGAGATAGTTTTCACGGTTTCCACCAGCATTGCTGTAACATGTACGATTTTCCTACCCTTTCTGAGCAGGCATGTTGTCCTGAACCGACGGTGCACAAGGCCTCAGCCCACATGCCAATCACCAGTCCAAACCCAGCACACCCCGTCGGACCAAAATCAAAACCAGAGCAGCGATTTTCAAATACAAATCATTTCAATTATATCCCGAATCTATCTGCCGTTCATTGGTTACTCTCCCGGTGTCGAGTACTGTACTGTGCCTTGAATGCATTAAGGCAGACTCTGCCGGGAGCAGGAATCTCGCCTCCGCATGCAACGAATTCTGTGCTAAACACTGACAAATTTGAAGTTCATTGGCAGCAAAACAGAGTCTCAACGGGTTGTGTTGCTGCGGGCCATGTAGCGGCTCGAGTTGACGGCTGTGGCCACCTCCCTGCACCCTGCCCCTGGCATCAAACCGGATAGCTAGCATGGTTGCCACCGGTGTGCATCATATTGTCTCAACTCTTATTTACTGTTCTTTCCACCCTCACGTCGCCATTTTCATTTTGTGCTCTAGTAGTATTGTAAACTTTACACGGAAGATGAAGAGGACATTCTGCAGTCTGAGATACAACTGACATGAATCAAATATGCACCTGATGGTTTCAGAACTTTCCCAGGCATAAAAATTCGTTCAGAATATATATGTTAGAGAGAGAGAGAGAGAAAGAGTACAAAGTAGATGTTCGTTCTGACAGCTATGGCGTTGGCGTCCAGTCAAGACGATATAAACTGGGGAGAAAACTCTCCCGCCGTTGTCTGTGAAGCTGCAATCACAATAGTTTTTATGACGACTTTCTGACACCACAGAATTTCCAGCTTTTCAGCCCCATCCAGCACGGAGCAGCGGGATGATATATTGGGCCGCCATGTAACAGTTTATCTGGGATTGACACGGAGATAACATCGCCTGTTGCTACCTCTCCTCGCCCGCCAGGGCTCCTGCTGTGTGTGAATGGCCCCATATGGACAACCAGCTAGATAGCGCCGACCCCAAACAAACTCTGCCCAAAAACATCGCTTTCTCAAGCTCTTCGTTTGTCGTTTTTCTTCTTTTCTGTGTTTCTTGCGTTTGGGCAGCAGTACTTTTTCTTGGCTCATGATATTCGTTAAGGAGATGGCTCATAGAACGTCAAAAGGGAAAGCGCCACTTGGGAGATCTACGATATTGGTACTTCAAAAGATACATGTAGCTTGATCTAAAATGAAATTTCTCACACAAACCCTTTGCCATCACAAGTGTAAGTGCGTATTCCCTCACTAAGTGTGAGCGCTAATTTCTGTTAAAAGTCTCAAATAAAACGTTAGGCCCAACCGTGCGTGTTTAGACGTTCCGCCAGGTATTGTGACAAAAATGCGGCCGACAAACTGTGGACAGACAACTTCACCTTAAAGATATCTTTTCTTCAACAACCCTTAAGTTAACGGCGGTGACAACATGTTAGTCCTGGTTTCCTAGCCAATGAGTTGAAAAGATCGGGGCAGTTTTGTTTTAGAGAAAAATTTACTACGTATCAATATATTCGATGGTAGAGGTACCCGTAACGTTATACGTCTGGCGATGTTGGTAAAGGCACACGGCACAGGAAGAGATCTTTGAGGTCTAAAAATGACCACAGATACACTGTTTATTGTGCCAACTCATCATCATCGCCAACCTTGCACAAATATCAATACACTTTCGCTTCTCCGTCACGCTGAAAATAATCTTACCGCAAATAACACGACGTTCTCGTACATTGGCAGCAAAAACAGTCGTCATTTTTTTGTTGTTCTGAACGCCGGGGTTCCACAATGTTGAGGCAGGGGACGTGTCGTTTTCACCATGTTACAAACTAACAAAGCGCCGCAAACGCTGGAAACACTTGGGCGTGGACAATGACAATTTCACGACCCATAGACAGCATTAGGCGGCATTGTACTAGTTCAACTGGGAATATAGCCGTTTACCTCTGACTAGAACGCATGGACGGGGTGGCAGTGCAGTAACCTTGTTCCCAACTACATGTGTATATACGGGATAAATCAGTTTTGTATGATACAACAGGCAGACTACATGTTCAGATCAAAATTTAGATAAAATAGAATCAAATAGAAATTATTTGTCTCCGAATCTGAATACACACGGTGGAATACATATGATATGGCAGGCAGCTACCCACTCAACGCAGATTCACGATTGCAGTTGCAATACAGAGATTTCTTAGCAATTCAAGTAACCACTGCCATACTGGTCCGAAAGATGAAGAAAACAAGGGCATATTTATATACATTTCCTACAATATTAAATCGGTGACAGTCTATGCTATTAGGCATGACAGTACGCCTGCTATGTGTAAATGTTTTCGGAAAGGTTTTCGCGACTCCCTGTCGGGAGAACTTCGGTTGCCTGCTTCCGGAACAAGACGCTGTCTTGACCTGTGCCTCCGGACTGCAAGGAAAGGTCTTAACTGCACATAGACACGTCGGAAAGCTACATATCATCATCAAAAGACACTTGATTGCGAAAATATCACTTCTTAGATTTTGAAACCGGCGTGTTACCGTTTTTAAACTTTAATTATGAAGAGTCTTGTGTTACTCTATAACGTTAAGGCAGAAATTATTTGCAGGTCGAAACGTCTGATGGTCAACAGAACAACATAGACTGCAACACAAAACATGAAACCCGTACTTTCAAAGTCGGTAAATATGAATGGGAAACATTTGTTGAATTCCGTAATAAAAACCAAAGCCTAACCCGTGTTTCCAGCTCTTCATAATTACACGTGCATGCGCGTGCGCTGGCATACGGGCACAGGTATTTGTAAGTAAGCACACAAATATGCACTCACAGTAGTGTATAATAATATGAGTGATTTAATGAGCTATGAACATGAAAGGGATAGATTTTTGGTGAAAAGAGGAGAGTGACAGTGGTATAATTAGTAGTTAATAATAAGCACAGCAGACCGTTTGAAATACTGTATTTCAAAGACGCAATAGTGGGAGTCTGTTCGCACACTCGAAGAAAATTGTTCTCTGCATGGCTATGGCCTTTGTCGGGTTTTCTTCTTACTGTATAATATTATACCAACACGTAACTATATCAACACGTAACTACTGTGCAATATCGCTTGATTTTATTATACGTTGATTTCCCCACTTCCTGGATTGTCATGTTTAGATATCTATTTTTAGATATTTTTAGATTATAAATATTTGGAAGAGTAGAACACTTTTTAAAATGCCGTTTACAGGGACAACTGCGCCATAAATAACAATATTTCTTACGTTCTGATGATAAAGAAAATGAAATTATAGAATTACGAAAGACACTGCTCAACTGCAGATATACACTTCGGAAAGCTACATATAATCATCAAAAGAAACTTGATAACAAAAATCTCACTTCTTAGTACCGAAGGGTGTTGTTCTGCATGTGTTTTTCCTGACTTTTCCAAGATTGTACATGTGTAGGTCCGGTTTGTGATCACCTGTAAGGTACATCTTGTTTGTCGGACGGTATGCTGCGATAGGGTGCCGGCCCCACAGGTAGGACCCATCCCGGGCGGGGGGACTCCCCACTCCGCCGCACAGCTCCAGGCAACCCCGGCTGGGACGGAAAAATCCCAAACTCTATTCTTGTGTAAATCAAGTATTGTATCCGTGTTCATGGGAGAGAATGGCACGAAATGAGTCGCTTTTCTTCTGATCCAATATTTTGATAGTTTTTGTATCTACGGAAAGGTTTTTGTACAAGTTGAGTGTACCCGGGGATGGCAGGACGGCCCGTGACACGGGATAATGCACAGCAAATCTCTCTCTTACGACCGCAAATTACGTTTAATCTGACACCAGACAAATCAGCATCCCTGCCCACTGGGGAAAACTGTGTGGGGTTGGTCGAGCAGGCCTCGCACAGAGCAAGGAGGTTTCGATTGAAACAGACAGATAAACCAGCAACACAACTGTCGGCAAACAGCGCGTTGTACCATAGAATATCTGCTCCACCACTGCCAAGAGCTTGGGTACGGTAATGTACTGAAAACCGAGGGATCACATATTTGTATCTACGTACCATTAAAGAGATAAAAGCCGATCAAAGAAGATAGACTTGTTGAAATATACGCCCCCTTTTCTGCAACTTGATCATACTTTCCTAATTTCGATTGTATGAAAACTAGTTCATAGTAATCCTACCACTTATTGTAATATTCCTATCTCAGGTACTGTAGTATTTTCCTTAGTATGTAAAGTCTGCATTTAGATTTCTTAGAAATAAAACGAAAAGAGTTCTTTGTGGACAGATATGTTGTATCCCCTGATTATAGATACCTTGCAGTGGTCCAAATTATGGTGCTTGTGCTTTAGGTGTGGTTAGGAAAAGTCGCCTCCGTCTTGATTCTATGCCCAGCAAATTCTAAGTTTGGAATTAAGTCGCTAGCTGCCACCATGCCAACTCTTCTGTACTGTCGCATGAAATAATCTCCAAGCAGATCTTTTGGTGGCTGTAAAGACAGTGTCAAATTGGCCAAGTAGTATCCATTTGCCAGGCAGTTACCATTTGCCACCCGAAGTTTGGCTGGCGTAAAAGAAAGCTACCAGTACAAAGAGGAAAGCCCGATAAAAACGCCTTAAAACAGGTCAAAAATAAGCCGAAGCCTAAACCTCTGCTTGGAGAGTAGCACGAAGGCCTTGTGGTGGGTGTTTGTAAATGTTCGTGCTCGGGACAGCCTACATGTATGTCTAGTCTGTTGTAAATCTTTCCCGGGACAATAGAAACCCCAGGCTTTATCAACAGTCGGGATAGCGCGCGTGGTTATTGCCCTTGATGAAAATCTTGAGAAAACATTTAGCTTTGCGTAGGAAGGTGGGCTAAGAAAATAAGTTTCTTGTCCCGCCCACAACAACAGCAGGTGCAGACCCAGGAGCGACCACTGCGTTACCGGGCAGTCAGGTAGCCTGGTGACCGAACGTAGCTGCGAGGAGGCCGAAAGAGACTTGGCAGCTAAAATAGGTTTGATCACCAGGCTAGCCAGTCTCGTTCCCATTGCCTTCACAGTGTGTACTTTCGGGTGTCGTAACAAGATCGAACTCAAGATTGCAGAAAGGTACTAGCCCCGCCTTCTCATGGCCGTCTACTCTGCCAACAACACAAGTCTTCCACAGAAACTAGAAAATGTCGGCTGTACAAGCTATTGCCATGTGTACTCACGTAGATAGAAAGAAAACAAACATTGGCAGGCTGGGACCAACGTCCGCCGCACTTCTGTTCAACCACACTATGTGTATAAAGACCGGCCAACAAAACGGCGCTTACTCTGGAACCACCTCGGCCCACATCTAACGCTTTGTGTAATTTTACAGTTACGGAATCATGAGAAAACTTCGCAAAACATTTGTGCGAGGTTTTTTACATACTTGATCTGTTTAAGCCCTAAAGCTCTCCCCTTTTGGGAATTCGCTCTGCTCACTCTAGGGGATATTATGTTATGATATTCTCATTACATGCCCCATGGAAGTGACGCCTACTGTTTGAATTTCTATTCCCAGGCGAGGCAATATTCATGTGTGAAAACTGTAGTATAATGTACTCCCCGGCCATTGGGACTTCATCGGGACTTTATTGTATACGGTTAAAGGCACTGGAGCGTTTCAGGGCTTTGTATCCAGGCTGAGTTTGGGGCTGGGGACGTACAGAGCCAGGCGTACCAGCCAGATACACCAAATCCACACGGCACCGGTATGCTAGGGGGGCAGGTAGCCATGCACCCGCCAGGCCGGACTTAGGCGGGAAATACTATAGCGATGACTACTCCGTACTTCCCACAAGCCGCCTTACGGGACATATACATTCAATGAATATCTAATTATGATGATCATTAACACTTCAATTATCAAATCACGCCTGTACCACTTTCAGTTGAAAAAAGATACAAATGTTGTACTTACTTTTCGTAATCTGACTTGCAGTATAGTTTTCTTTCCTTGACATAACAGGACCTGGCTAGACGCTGCCCGCAGACAGCACACTGTAGACACTTCTCGTGCCAGCAGTTCTCGCCGACTTTTAGAAGAAAACGGTCGGCGATTGGCTTCTGACACCCGGCGCACATCTCCTGTTTGGCGGCAGTGCCGGAGGGGTTGCCAGACCCCGGACCTGGGAACAACATGACAGGACAGTAGCATTGTCAGGACATTCTCTGGCCTCGGGCAGATATCATTCGTCAAGTTACAGATCGCTGGTTCAAATAACAGCTTAGCGCCACGCCGCTGTTAGCAACAGCCTCCCCGTAGCCGAGGTTTAGTTTTCCATTATTCTCTTGACTCCAAAAGACGGGAGGCCAGCAGGGCTTGTCCGGCCCGGCCTGGGGATGACTGGGATGTGGCCACCACTGCTATCCCCCGGCGACCTTCCTACCACACACGGTCTGGCCTGGTGTGCCAGCTGTCTGGTACAACCTACCAACCAGTTCTTAAAACTAGAAATATGCTTCAAAACGGCTTGGCAGAGTTGATAAAAGTTTTTCTCTTGCGATTCTCCAGTTAACCAAGAATATACCACCTCAAAAATATTGTCAACTAAAGGTTGTTGTGTATATATAAGATACGTATCAGGTAATGTAGACATAGCCTGCACATGATAAAGTTTACATATGCTTCGGTTTTAGTACGATGTAACGCGCGGGCTAGCAGGGAGTCAGGTACCGCGAATTTAGGCCTACAAACGCCGTATGTTGAAGCATTGGTTTACACAGGGAGGGCTGTGCCGTTTGGGACCAGTAACGCCCAGTGAGTGGAACCAGTAACATCCACCTCCACAACTCAATGGCCAACAGAACTGACATGCATTAAAATATTTTTTCTAAGGGTGGGACTGTCTTTAGGTCGATTACAACGGATACAGAAATATGGTTGTATGATGTCTGACACAATGATGGCTCGTACCGGATATATACACAGGAAAACAACATATCAGTGAACACCTGGTGGGGAGAAGGACAGTCCGGCTAGCAGCCTCAAATGGCATACACTGTCCCTCTGTACTGTACTGTGTCCTCGCAAATTCGTGTCTAAAAACCCCAGGGCGGCTGGATTACTATGTCTTATTTTCACATTTAGCGTCGTAGATTACGTTACCTCGTGTTAGATAAATGTTGCCTTTCGCTAAGCTTGGAGAAAAGAAAATCTTGCTTGAAGCCCGAGCACCACAAACAGGCAGAAGTCAACCGGACGTCGGGCCACGTAGTTCCGTATCACTTTTCTACTCCCACAAATAGCGGGAGTAAGAAAAATTAAGGTCATGTTGTAAGAAAATAAATGTCCGAATAAGGAATATAGTCGTAACCAGAAAGGAACTGGTTCTTACCCAGAAAGTCGCCCATGTTGGCGTTGTTGTCCAGCTCGGCTCCACCGTTGACGGTAGGCGTGAGTTTGAGTTCTTCCATCACGACCTGTTGCCTGGCACAGAGAGGCAGAACGGTTTATAAGGACACGCTTGTTGCGGGGAATTTGCACGGTGGGGACCCCGTAAATCGGACCGGATCCCTAGGCTGACATGCTGCGCTGGCATAGCCCGACCTGATACTGCTGCATTCGGGACACATTTCCTGTACTAGAGCACTCTTGTATTATTAAATACGTCTACTAATCTTCGTTCTTTTATAGCCTGGTCTACTGTCCCATACACAGAGCAGTCTAGAAGGAAAGGTTTCTTGTCACATTTCAAAAGTTTACCCCACATTTATAAATCATTGTGAATACTGCTGATATAATTATGATGTATACAAATATACTTGAAGATATACAGTACTAACATTTCAGCTGTTAGTGTATAATATGATCGTGAAATTTTGATATTAATCCTTAGGTCCGTCCCCCTCCCTGCGACTTAACGCTCTTGACATTTCACCCCATGTCGGCCTGCTGGACTACATAATCACCGCTACAACAACCCGCTTGATCTGGACGCTAGGGCAGGATCCCAGCCCTGATCGTACTCCCAGATCTAACGGTCGGCTTACCTGACAGACAGACGCACGGCACTCCCTCGGACAGGACGGCGCGTATGTATGTACCACAGGACTGAACTTAGCTTCTCTGCACGCCGAGTGCCCAGAACTACAACAACCCCCCCGGCGGACCCAATCACGTGGCCCGGTAGGGTTGGAAAGTAGGCGGACCACTGTCAATCACCACGCCAGCAGAATTTATGAGTCGACACGTTCTCGGTTCTACGGAGCGTTAGAGACCGTGTGCCCGCTGGGCACGGAACCAGGCAAGTGAGGCTGGCTCTGGAAGTTTATCCTCCTTCAGCCACGCCGATTCCAGGCTATTCACGGGTTAAGGGTCAAGAAGTGTGTACCCCTGTTGTCCAATAAACATCCGAGAAGCAGATCATCTGATTACGTCCAAGCTGACTGTATTTGCACCACTACTTCTCTTCTGTTCTGTGTGCCGATATGTTCCTGTATATCCCAGGAACCTCGAATGCACTAGAACTAGACAGGGAGTTCACTTCAGCAGATTGTAGTATTGTGTATATACAGGATACAGGGGGGGGGGGGTATATACGTTCACCTCTGGGGTTGTAAATGCGCCGTTATCACACAACTTTATCTGACGTGTTGGGGCAACGTGGTCAAACTAGCAGTTTGATCGGGTAAATACCGGCATATCAGTTACAGAAACAAACCATCAGTCATACAGAACACCATAACAGAGAGCTCTTTTGGGGAAAGGTTTGTTTTGAAGGCGGAAATAGCAACGACGAAATTTACCGAGGCCCTTACAAATCAGAAGCCTTTTGTCAACATCAATATGAGCCAAACATTATTTAATATTGATGCATATGATCTTGTATCACGGACTATACATGTTGTTAGTAGTCTAGTACTACTGCCCATTGATGGGGCATGTATGTAAGTAGACTGGAACCTCTGTTCAATGATTGTACATGTGTGTATCACTGTCCCCCAATGGTACATGTGTGTTAGTAGCATGTTATCACTGTCGACTGACGGTACATGTGTGTCAATAGACTGGTACCACTGTCCACTGACGCTACATGCGTGTCAGTAGCCTGGTACTGCTGCCCTCTGATGGTACATGTATTTCAGTAGTCTAGCACCACTGTCCGATGGTGGGGCATGTGTGTCAGCAGTCTAGTACCACTGTCCACTGATGCTACATGTGTGTCAGAAGTCTGTTTAATACCACTGCCCGGTTATGGGGCACGCCTGTCAGTAGTCTGGTACCACTGCCCCAAGATGGTACATGTGTGTGTGGCAGAAGTTTGGTACCACTGTCTACTGATGATACATGTGTGTCAGAAGCCTGGTACTACTGCCCGATGATACTATACTTTAATCTGGTACCACTGCCCGGTGATGGTACATGTGCGTCTTTAATCTAGTACCACCGTCCATTGGTGGTACGTGTGTGTCAATAATCTGGTACCACTGTGCGATGATGGGACGTGTACACATCATTGGTGTTGCTTGAATCCCGCGGCCAGTGATTCATTTATGACAAACAAAACGTCACTGTGGTTATATACACCACGGTTTGTGTTCCCCAAACGTGCAGGTGCTCTCCACAACAGCGATGGTATCGCCGGTAAGCCCCTCCTCCGACATAGCCAGGCGTTTGTTTGCCTATCAGACAGCCCCGTGCCGGCACTTTGTAACCGCCTATCTCGGTGTTTGTCAACTCGGGCTGTCGTAACCAGATAAGCCTCCAGCAGTGCTTGTTTCTCTCAGGCCAACAACTGCCGCGGATTGGTTGTCTGCTTTGACGTCGCCATGACTGGAGTGTAAGTAAGCGAGCAGGTAGGACCGCGCTAACTTTATAATGGGGGGGGGGGGGGGGGACCAAGGGCAAAATAGACCCTGACATTCTACATTTATGTCTGCTTATATCAATACTTCCGAATCAGTTTGGGGTGTATTTTGACGTATTTGACAAGCACCGAATGTCGCCAATTCTTTTGCCAATCAAGTACAAAATATCGAAGTGCGTTTGTCATGTGGTGACACACTGGAAACCTGTTCACATCTCCCTTGTTTATACGTCCTTCACACTAGACGCGGAGTGAGCTGGAATGCCGTCCGAATAAAAATTTTTGTATATTCCTGGATATTTGAAGAGCATTATACAAATTCTCACTACATTCCAAATATTTGCGCCCATTCTAGTGGCCGACCCGAATGTTTTTAGCATGCTCAAAACTTTCTAGGCGAATTCTAAGTGGAAAAGTATCGAAGGGTATTCAAAGTGTATTCTAACTGCAGTATTACTACATTCGTACTATTCCTTCTCCAACAGCGTTCGAAACATTATGATCGCATGTAAGGGAGAACTGAAATGAGCCCGAGTATTTGGAATACACCCCGAATTTTGAAGAATGCACTTCAGATAGCGAGGAGTGTACAGGGAATTTTCATTCCGACGGCATTCCGGCTCACTCTGCTTCTAGTGTGAAGGGGATATAAGTAGGGTTTCCCGAATGTGGCGTGATTTTGCCAATTCTTCATTCCGCCTTGTTCTGCTTGATTCCTGCTGATTCGGAATAAGTGTGAAGGGGCCTTTACATTTATGAACGTGGAGAAAAATGGCGTTGTCACTGTATTTTGCAGCTGAAGAAAACGCTTCTATATCCAAAGCACCTGGCACACATTCAGAACCTTCCTCGAACGCCAGCCAACCAAGGTTGGTTGAAGTTCGGGGGCAGTCTGGCCAGATTTAGGCCACGCCTACCTTTCTATACGAATCAAATCGAATTTGAGTTAAATTTGAGTCAAATTTTACTGCCAACAACGCCCCGACCTACTCCTGAACACCAGCCAATTACCAGCCAACCATGGCCGAACCTCCCGCCCACATCTGAATGTTTTAAACATTTGAAACATTCGGCTGGCGCAGACGAACACCAGCCGACCTTTTTTTTTTCTTTTTTTTTTTTCAACCTTTATTTAACCTTGGAAGAAGTACACAATCGGCCGAAGCCGCTTTTCATGTGGCCAAGGGGGAGGTCAGGGGTCAATATAAACAATTCAACAAAGCATAACATAATTCACATTTTTACAATTTAAACTCTTCCAAAAGTCCGTTCCATAATCCGTTCCATAATCCTATTCTATACCAACATGATTACAACAGATTTTTAAATGCCGTCAACGATGCTGCTGCTCTGGTGTTCTGTGGCAAAGTATTCCAGATCAAACTGCCTGCGTACTTTATTGATCTCCTGTATACTTCTCTACGGACTGTTGGCAGATACAGTAGGTTTGAGTCACTCTGCCTCGTGGTTCTAGCTGACCTATCCCTGCAGTAGGTAAACAGCTGTCTCATATAGTCCGGTAACAGGTTGTTTAGAGACTTGTATGTTAGCACTGCTTTCTGGCATCTATGAATGGTTTTCAAGTTGACCTTGCTCCCGACCTACTCCTAACCATGGTTGGGGGTAGGTCGGCAGTGTTCGGGATGCCATATTCCGCTATGTGTAATAGATTCTTTAACAGGACTTACTTTCTCTTTATTTGTTAGAAGCCTGCAGACACCATGAAAACTGCAGTATATCACGAAGCTGCTAGGCGGGCTATAGGTATTAAACAACCTTAATTATGCCTTTGCTTTCCAAAAAATAAAAATGAAATTTCTACTCATAAAATTTTTAAATATCTCTTTCACAAAATACTCAAACAGACTATCCCGTTTACAAACCAACCAACCAACACCAAAGTTAGATAAATCACAAGTTGTTTGGCGGCGGAAATTCTCTTACTCTCCAAGCAGAGAGAAGATTAGCCTCTACCAGGCTTCGGAAGGGGGCTGGAAAGAGTATAAATGGGCCAAATAGAAGGATAACACGCCAGAGGAGTTGGTCCGCGAGAGAGTACATTTTCCCCCGTCCGACTCCCCTGGCGTGTTATCCTTCTATTTGGCCCATTTATATACTCTTTCCAGCCCCCTTGCGAAGCCTGGTAGAGGCTAGGAGAAGATTGTGACCTTACTATCATATGCCCCGTTTTCTGTCGCCACTCTCCACAGAAAACACAGATAGAAAGGTGCGTGAATAGTTTCATCGGGTTTGGAAATCAATGGATACTAGAGTAGAGACGAGTCCTAGCTGTACAACACAGCCAGTCATTATGATACAGCTCTGGAGAAGGTAGCATAAGGACGTTGGCAGGTAAGAAGAACTTGTCGGTTGCGTATGAACGTCAAGAACTCCAACAGCCGTTGGTGATCTAGCCTTCAAGTTATCCTATCAACTTGGCCAAGATTTTCGCCTAAATTGATCTGGGCTATGATACGTACGGAGTTTCTGATTTAATGTCAACCTTATCTTACCGACTGTAGTACCAGCTGCTGTTGCTTCATACTTTGACTTTGCCCGGTAGTTATCATTTATGGACATTTGAATCTTGTTCTATTGAGTAATTAGAGGCAAGTTCTTTCCTTGTCATATCAGATAATTTCTAGGTGTGTGACTGAGGGAAGACGAGGCCAGTTCAGGAGTCTGTATGTTCATGGAGGTAAAAAAACAAAATTGAACCTCCTTGGTATATTCCTGACGAAAGGCGGTTATATTGGAAAGCTCTCGCTCTCTCTTCCACTGTATTCTGCATCTGCAGTTGGAAGCCTGGAATAGATGATTCGCATATACTGTACATGCTTTCTTGGTGCAACGTCATTTCTATGTAATTCTGTTTAATAGTGCTCTTTTCTAGTCATATATTGAAGAAGGAGTTTGAAGAGGACGGTACAATCCCCCTGGCTGTTGCTGAAGGTTAGCAGAGCTTACTTAACATTCACGTCCTTGCGCGCACGGTGTGCCCCGTCAACCGAACACACACACTTCTCCTAGGCCCGGCCCTCCCACTTCAAAAATCCAGCGGGCGAGCTTTCACATGTCTGTGGGGATTTGTGGGGTTGGATCGCGTTATTGGCTTCTGGTGGACAAAGAAAATCATAAGCGAAAAATCAAATGCAAAAGAACGGAGATGAGTTCAATAGACGTTCACTGACTTCAACAGTTCCAACGTCAGGACAACATGAAGGACTGATATTTCCTACACATGTAACTAATGGATTTGTTAACGTATGACTTAGTTGTTCACGTTGGCATAATTTTGTAATGACATTTTACTCCAATTCGGTTCCTATATTCCAATTATAGAATGGAATACTACCTCTGCCCGTACAGTTGCAATCGTTAAAAGATCAGCATCATTCTGAATGTAATGATCTAATTCCTATTTTAAATCGTTATACAAACATACAAGGAGTTCACTCATTCCTCTTGTCCCTGACGGTGGAAATCTGTCATAGCTGACAGGCCGTCTGTCAAACTAACGCACGTTGATACCTGTATGCGTGATCTAAACCAGAAGAATCCACACATACAGACGATGTAGTGTGTTTGTGTTTGTGTGTGTGTGTGTGTGTGTGTGTGTGTGTGTGTGTGTGTAAACACGATAAGATCAGAAGGCTTATATTTATTGTCTTGATATTTGGTAGACCTTGATAAGACCTCGAAATGATTAGATTTTGGGCCACCTGTCAGCATTTTTATATTGCTGTTTCATTGCTGTACCCATGAATGGGTGTTGTTGGCGTTAAATACACCAAACTGAACTCAACTGCATATATCCGGACGGAAAGAATACAAGTTTCGACATTGGTGTAAAGGTTTTTTTAAACTAGATTTCTTGGTGAATGAAAATGGCAGATTTACATCAATATCAATATGACCACGACGTTTCCCTTTACAAAAAGTTTATCATTTCCTTATTTTCCGATGAAGATTGTGTACAAAGTATTTCTGACGGCCTTTCATAACCCGTTCCTTCAGTACCGGTGATGAGGTGCCGCGGTTGTTTCATGTCGCGTCGGTGCGGGTCACGGTTTGCCGATCATCGTTCTGCTCAGTAAGGCGGGAGAATATATGATGCTATTTTGTTTCCCACCAGCATGTCTGGCGAGCAAATCATTTTCACTCCGTATCCATCTGTTCAGACGGACGTTTTGGCCACAAAGACTGTAGAAAAAGAAAAACGTACCGACTAAATACACAAGGAAACAGTTACTCAAACAACTGGATAGATTTTGAAACCTGTCATTCGTTTCAAGCAGCATCCACTAATTTTCGTCATTGAGGAAAAGTAGTGAATGCTACTTGAAACGTCTGACAGGTTTCAGTTACTTGAGTAACTGTTTTCTTGTGTATCTCATTAGCTGGATGTCTAAAATTCATCGACGCATCGATTAAATAATCGATTTTACCTGTTTGTTTACATGACTAACAGATGATGTATAAAATCAAGATTTTTTTATATATACTCTACTAAATTGTTTCTTACAAAATCAATCCTGTTTTTTTTTAATTTGTGTTACTAGTCAATCTTGGTGCTTCATAAGAGATTAAATGTTACTTTTATCATGCGAGGCATATGACACCAACGGACATCATTATTTTGGTCTTGATTACAGTTGTAGCAAGTCCATTAACAAACACTTGTTGGTGCTCACAGAAATAGTGTCGATGAAAGCAAACGCATAAGGCAATGAATGATTTTTTTATTTGAATATGCAGTCCGACCTTAAAAACACACAGCACGAGGATAGGATTCAACAATGCGCAACAAAGATCATTCTCGGTCATCACCTCCCATACGTGATACGATCAGCCTTGTAAAGCTGAAGTTACAGAGCCTTTGTCGTTTATGACTTGAGTTTGGAAAAAAACTGTCCAATTCCAAGTACAAACCTCGACTAACACTGGCTTCCACCCGGGGCGAAGTAACGTGGAAGGCAACAAGACAAACAAGAAATCGGAATTTAAGAGCTCCGGGAGTTTTTGTGAATTTATATATTGGCACAACCGAAGAGATGGTCTGACGAACTACAACGGGCCTAGAACAGAAGGCTTACAAGCTGGGAGGCCGGAAGTGCACAAACCTAAAGCCCCTGTCACACATAGCCGAATATGGCATCCCGAACACTGCCGATCTCCCCCCAACCATGGTTGGGAGTGGGTTGGGGGCAAGGTCGGTTGTGGTTGGCTGGTGTTCGGCAAGGTTGGATACTCATGATTCGGCTATGATGTTTTAAAATGTTTAAAACATTCGTGAGTGGACGGGAGGTTGGGTCATGGTTGGGGACTGGTTGGCTGGTGGTTAGGAGTAGGTCAGCAGTGGTCGGGGCGTGGTTGGCAGTTGACTCAAATTTAACTCAAATTTGATTCGATTCATGTCGAAAGGTAGGCGTGGCCTAAATCTGGTCAGACTGCTCCCGAACTTTAGCTGCTGGTGTTCGGGGGAAGGTTCTGATTGTGTGACAGGGGCTTAGCTTGTTGTGATAAGCCCTATGTGGGTACCCTAGTGACCTTCAATAACTATGGCCCGATTTACACATACACTTTCTGAGTTAACTCCAATTTAACTCAGCAGAGTCGACTCGTGGAGGATTCTGTTTACATGGTACTAAACAGTGACTTGGAAAAACCGCGATGCATGCAAGACTCAGCAAGGCTGTGGTCTTTGGTAGTAGTAGTAGTAGTAGTAGTAGTAGTAGTAGTAGTAGTAGTAGTAGTAGTAGTAGTAGTAGACTGGTTTATTGTTTGTTTGTTTGTTTGTTTGTTTGTTTGTTTTGTTTTTAGAAATTGTAACATGACAATACAAAGTGTGCACTAGGCAGCAAGTATGCTGATAGCGTGCGCACCTAACACAGAATACTCATTTACACCTGAGTCAAGTGAGGAAAGTCGTGTAAAGTGCCTTTCCCAAGGGCACAAGATCGGTGGCATGTCAGGACTCGAACCCGGGGCCTCTTGGTTCCGAGTCGAGTACTCTGTCGTTGCGCCACAGGACCCCACATGCGCCACAGGACCCCACATAGTTATTAGTTCATATCAACAACAACAACAACAACAACAAGACGTACAAGTACATGTCTCCTGGCAGCCGCATTAAAAGGTTGAATTGCGAGGCTGTTTACAATAGCATGGGTCGATAAAAGGCCATGCTTACAAATTGCCATCGTTTTGTAAGCGACATATTAAAACATTCTGATCCAACAATAAAAATCCCAACAAGATAATTTCATTCAAATATAATTTTCAAACCAATACTACATATATGTAATATTAGCTGCCGTCAATTAAACAGGTTGCCTTGACGTTTACGTTCTAAGTAGCTTAAAATTTCTATTAACACTTAATGATTTACAAGATCACGAACACGTCCGTTGGCAGAATCAAAGCACTGAATACAAAAAAATTCACTGGAGTCTACTCTAAGTTCCCTCCGTGTGTTTACACACATGAAAAACGCTACTTGGGCCTCCCGCATAGCGACTTGAGTTACCGATGCAGGTGACTCAAGTAGACTCGGGGAAAATGCTACCTGAGTAGCATGTAGTTATGTTTACACAGGGAAAATGTGTCCTGAGTAGAGTCCATTGAGTTAACTTGCAGACCGTGCCTACTTGTAAACCGTGCCTACGTGGGTGGACCTTCCTGTCAATCTGCGGTTACAAAATATTACCCTCCCTTCCTGCCACTTTAATGCATTCAAATACCTACGGACACACAAGCAAACACACACACACACACACACACACACACACACACACACACACACACACACACACACACAAGCAAACACACACACACACACACACACACACACACACAAGTAAGTTTGAACATATGCCAGGACGTACATAGTCTCCCCTCAGACTGGCTGGAGAGATGCAGTGACGAAGTGATGATGTTTGCATGATCTAGTTTGAAGATGATAAGGATGTAATGAAAATGAAGCTCGCAACCCTCCTGCCTACAAAGAGTTCTACGATTAAACCAGTCAGAAACCAGTCATAAACGAGTCATATATTAGTCATAAACCAGCCATATATTATATTCCACAAACTAAAAGAAGTAATGACCAAAAAAAAAAATTCTACCATTTTTGACAATCCATTGCACCGCAATTCCTTGTCAGTTTATTCGTTGTACCTACATACAGCACAGCACGGCACGGGACCATTTTATCCGTTTTCTATTGCAGTTCTTGCTGTAGTTGGAAGTGAATGAGTCAGCCTACTGTGGGCGTTGTGAATGTACAGCCTGGACCATGGATCACGCATCACGTCGATGTGGCGTGGGCACGGAACGGCAGGTCAGCCTACTGGCAACTTACGCCCCTGTCACACAAATCGGCCGATGGTCTCCCGAACACTGCAGAACCCCCCCCCCCCTCCCAACCATGGTTAGGAGTAGGTCGGCTGTGGTTGGCAGGTGTTTGGCGAGGTCGGCTACTGTTCGGCTGCGCCACCCGCCGATGTTTCAAAATGTTTAAAACATTCGTCTGTGGACGGGACTTTCGGCTGGTGGTAGGCTGATGTTCAGGAAATAGGTCACCAGTATTTGGGGCGTGTTCGGGGTGTGTGTATCAAATTTGACTCGAATCTAACTCAAATTTAACTCAGATACCATTCGTATAGAAAGGTAGGCGTGGCCTAAATCTGGTCAGACTGCTCCCGAATTTCGGCCAACCTTGGTTGGTTGGTGGTCGGGGGAAGGTTCTGAATGTGTGACAGGGGCTTAACAGGGCAGTACCGTGGCCCTTATTTCGCATGAAGATTCCCAACCCCAGGACTGGCGTACTATATAACAACAGGTTTATCATTTTGCAAATCCACACCCAGGGCTTAGGAGCTACTTCAGTACATGTACATGTAACAGGGAGATTATAGTATGGTAAATACAGTGATATCAGAAGCAACTTCCCTGGGTATATAAAAGGGAAATAAACAAACTTCCCATGCTACATTAACCTAGATTAGCTAAAGCTAGCTTTTTTGGATTTCACGTTTTCTTCGCCGGGCAGTGTGAAAGAGGGATCTACCAACTTCTATAATGAGGGGGGGGGTCCGTGACTTCAATTGAAGTAGGGTTTTATTTTCATCTACAATAGAGGGGAAGTTGGATTGTATTCTGGACACTTTTTATCATATTGGATGACAAGCTAAGGGATGAAATGACGTTCGTCGTCCACTGCATTTGAATAGCAGTAGATTTTATATCCTCTCAGACACAGCTAACTTCGAATTCATGTATCGCTTTTTTACGATTTCCAGAGGATGGGCACTAACTCTCCTAAAAATCACATGTAAATCTAGTAAACCCTTGCCAAAATTTACTTTTGCGATGATAGCAAATGTTAGTAGTTAGAAGTGAATGTAAATACATGTAGTTGTTATGATGTATGTATTTTATGCCAAGAAGACTCCAGGAAGAGTAGTGTATTCATATGTACACTAATGGAGATTCCTAAATAAACAACAACAACAAAGACAAACGCAGACATTTTCAATCTAATTATGTCATGCCCCGACTTCATATCTATGTACTTAGTCCCATATATATGTAGCGCTTTACAAAAGAGAGGATGTATTGTAACAGACAGAGACGTACATAATGTCAATACGTCATTTACGTCCATGTTCCCTGCAGTCCTAGTTTTTAGAATAGACTAGTATTATTGTAATGATAACATTGTCATTGTTGCCATACATTGTACCCTGTGCAACTGTCGAGCAATAAAGTTCGTTCATTCATATGTCACATTTTTGAATAGTTCTATCATGAAACGCAGCAGGTTTATAGAATTATCTCATAAATTATGCAAATTAGATCCTGATTGCATTTTGTTGTTGAATGTGCATTATATAGAAATGAGAGGGATATCCTCTATACTTGTATACAAGACAAGTTTCCCAGCTTTAGACATTTGGATAGAACAGAAAAATTCGTATTTCTTATGAAACTAGACAAACCATGTATCATTATCTCCATACGTACGAATCGTCTTAATATTGTAAAGATAGCAAACAACAAAGATACAAATCATGTGTGTATGAAAGTGCTATCCAGGCACTGAAAGCTATAATAGCATTTTCTCATTACCTCCATGAAAAATGGAGGTGTTGTTTTGGTCTATCCGTCTATTTGTCTGTGTTTCCGAGTATTTTTGATCAGCATAACTAACTTAACAAGGCCTGGATGGATTACCATGATAGTCTGTATGTCGGTAGCTCTTGGGAAGGCAAAGGTCAAGGTCAAATGTGGGCCTCCTGGTGGCTGACCTTGGTACTGTATCAGAACTTCCGGTTTTTGCATCTTTTCAAGTCCTGGACACGCTAGGGCTCTGATCCCTTGGTGGCAAATAGCTAGCTTTTTATTTAAGGAAACGTATTCTGTCTGTAAAACAGTTTAACACTTTGAAAGATGTATTTAATGTCATAAAAATTCTCCAGTAGGTAATTGGGGTTTCAGTGCTAAAGAAATACACAAGAGTGCCCTTGATAAAACTTGTTCTGAAGTCTTATGCAAAGACACAAAGAAAGCCACAAACCAACTGGACTGAAAACATAGCTTTCTTTACGCAGGTGCATATGTAGAAACTGAGCGAAATGTGTCACCTCGATAAGTATTGTAATGAAGCTGAAACCAGATTCCACTTGCACAAACCATTTTCTCCACATTACTATATTATGTTTCTTTGTGTGACTCCGGTAGCCCACTCCTTCAAATGTTCGTGCATACATCGAAATGAGTTGAAGCGACTTGCAGTGGTGATAGAATTTGGAGTAATAGACAAGCTACTGGACGGTCACTGAGAAGCAAGCATACCATCTCCACCCCCCACCCCCCAAAGACTACAAAACTCCTTTCTACATCAATCTATCAGACTTTATAATCAGACTGTAGAATCTGGCACAAGATAAATGGTAGCTGTCATGTCTGGGATGCACAGTTTGTGTTTATTTGTATTTTAATTTGTAAATATCAACGGCATTCAGGCTAACTTTGAAAAAAATGTATGTCTGCAATGTTGATATGTTAATAAAGAATTGAATTGAAAAAAAAGAAGATTTTGGCATTTACAGACGATGAGTAGTAAGGACTTCCTCGAAGGAAAAGGGAAATTTTGTCAGTGCTAAAAACAATACGGTGTGTCCCAGGTGCTCGGAAAGTTTGTCAAGAAAAGTTGACCATTCAGTGTTCTAAATATGGCAGTGTAGTAAATAATGAGGGGCTGATTCGCATTGAATGACACACATAGTTACTGGCGGCTGTCACTCAAGTGCACGAACCTGCGGACACAAGCAAGTACACACATACAGAGACAAACAAACACACACGCACGCACGCACGCACACACACACACACACACACACACACCACACCACACAATAACACACCACACACACGCACGCACGCACACACACACACACACCACCACACAATAACACCACACACACACACACACACACACACACACACACACACACACACACACACACCACACAACAACACACACACCACACACACACACACACACACACACACACACACACACACACACACACACACACACACACACACACACACACACACACACACACACAGAGTCACGTCCATGTATGGCTTATCTTCTTCACAATCAACCAATGACAACCAATCGCCTCCCACGGAAAGGCATTTATGTCGACAGGTTCACATTGATTCTGCAAGTTGTCCCCCAGCGAACCCCGTTCTGTTCACCAGATGTACAGCCTGCTACTGTCGTGTGGCCTGCCCTTCCCCAGAGGGGAAATCAGTAAAGTATCTAAAGCGACAACAGTTGACGGTTGTACCCAACTGGCGGGATAATATTACTGTCCGGGGGCCTTGAAGCTGCCTTCTCCTAAATGGAATCACTTGTCGTTTGGATTGCAGGTCGGATGGAAGCTGAGTTAAAACATACTGGCACTTCACCTGTAGTTGACCCAGCACGCTCCCTCTCAAAACAAGAACCTCCTCGTCATCGGGTCTGGCTGGACCTTCGCCCTGACTTGATTGCTGTCAGATGGCGCCCGTGTTAAGTGACGTTCACTGGTAGCAGCCTCGGGCAACAAGGAAGAAACAACACCATTGTTCTTCAGCGAGTAACGATGTGGCTACAGCCTTGAGAGTCTAACTTCTACCAGGCTTGGGGAAGCGCCTGGAAAGAGTAGAAATTGACCAATAGACAGATAACATGCCAGGGGAGTTGGTACGCTCTGGAAACTGTACTCTTCAGCGTACAAACTCCCCTGGCTTGTTATCTGTCTATTGGCCAATTTCTACTCTTTCCAGCCGCTTCCCCAAGCCTGGTAGAGGCTATTGGGATTTCAGAGTTCGGATGATGGACTTCGATTGCTAGTGTCGAATTCCAAGATGAACACGCTCAGATCAAGTCAGTATCATGCACCATCCATTTCACACAAGGAATCTATGATTTATTCGTAGACATCCGGCATTATGTAACGAACTAGGCCTTCGGAATAGACAGAGTACACAGTAGAGGTCCTCATCAAATATGCTAATAAGGGTCTAATTAACATATTCTATGGCTATTGAAAGTCTCTCCTCAATTACATATTGTCGCAAGTGCAAATGTGCTTTACCTGGTCAGAAAGCTGTTATGATATATCCTCATTGAAATTACGTTCAAATCTATACAGTCTATGCACAGTAATGCTCGACTTCAATCAACTTACATAAGTCTCAAGCATGATTATGGTATATTAAAATTATTGATTTTTGATTGTGTATTTGATTGTGTACATCTCTGTCTAAGCTACCTATACGGTCAAAATCATGAAAATCCGTTGTTACTTTCTTCAAACAAAAACGTCCCAGCAGTTCCAGAACAAACCGCTAAGGGTCCCAAACCCACACCACTTTTGCCAGAAATAAAAAATCTGTCTACGACCCAAAAATCAAGACAACGGTATATAAAGAACAAAAGATAGAAAACTGGAAGTGCCCCTGCAATACCAAGAAAAGCCGCTAGAAGCACACAATCATTCTTGAACAAAAAGACAGACAGACACACCGACAACAATGCCCCACTTTTATCAAGGTTGGGGACACAAACCTATACCGCTTCCTCCTGCCTCCAAAATCCAGAAGCTATTTACCACCCCTGGACCTGCACTTTGCCAAGACCTATCCACATCTTCTTCTTCTTCTTCTTCCTTTGATGTCCAACTGCCGTGACATCGGCAATAATTGACATGTTGGGGTCGAAGGTCACCAGCGGGACAGGTTTAAGTGAAATATAAATATCATCCCAATCCACCCATTGCTTCTTGCGTTATGCTGGCCAAAGAAGATTACCCTGGGAAGCAGACTCGTGAGGCAGCGCGCGGAGGGTTTACCTGAGCGCAGACGAGTGATAGCCCGTCCCCGACTCACGCCCCTCCCCACTATCCGCTGTGCCCCAAGATACGCAAACCCTGTTAGTAGTTCCGCTGTGCAACAAGATACGCAGTCCCCCTAGGTCCGCCTGCCTCAACGATGATTCAATGTGTACGTGTGTCTAAGTCCACCTCAGCGGTTTTACGCATTGTTTAAGTTTTTAACACTGTTAGAAATTTTAAAAAGATGTCATATGTGCAGTTTAGAAGATCATTCCACCTTTCGACCTTTCAAGGGCAGGTGAACAGGACAACAAGACCAGACCCTCTGTCCTACATGGTTTCGTTAACAAGATTGAATGGCCTTACTTTCTCTTATAAATCATAAACTATGACAAGATGCAGTCAGGAAAGGCATCCTTCTATGCTATAAATTCTGTCATTACCTCCATGAAAAATGGAAGTATTGTTTTTGGCGTGTCTGTCTGCCTGTGTGTGTGTATGTGCGTGTGTGTTTCCGCAAATTTTTGTGGTCAGCATAACTTATAGATTGTGATGATATCAGTTATGTGGGTAGGTCTTGGGAAGACAAAGGTCAAGGTCACATGTGGGTCTCCTGGTGGCTGATAATTCCAGTGTTTTACATGATAGGACTTTGCTACATTCTTGAATTCAATTCTTCAATTCTTTATTATTATACCAACATTGCAGACATACATGTAATGCTGCCTGAATGACATTGGTACTTACAATTAAGTACATTAATTAATGACATGCAATGTTCGTCATCTATGGCAGGTGGAACATTAAAAGATACTAGTTATGCAAATAAGGAACTAAGTTGGATAATTAATGCGAAAAATGCAATGATTACTTAGTGGTAAATGATGGGAAGTTCATACTTGTGACATAAGTAAGTTAGTTAAAGGTTAACATCTCCATGCATATATTATGTTAATATGGGGGTCAGTTGCATGATTAGCGATAAAATATTGAAATGAAACCTTGCTAATGGGATAGGAGTTTTACATATAGAATATATATAATTTGAGTTGAGAAAACCATAAATCAAAATAGATTATGCTAATTCAACCTTATTTCCATAATCAGTGAGACAAATCCAAAAAGCAAACATTGACAAAAGCTCTAAATATTTCGGGGTACGAGGTCTGCGAATTCTTGTTGGCTACTGAATAGTGTACGTGCAAACTTGATGGTCGAGATTTCAGTATCTTATATCACACATTCATTTTCCAATGCGTACAGGAATCATTCAAGATGTTCTCATTGGCAGGGAAAAATGGGACGACGTATAGATGCACGGTAAACAGCACTTTAATTGGGAGCAGAGCTGAGTCATGGTCCAGGTTACCCAGGCATCTGATTACCGCTCTATTTTGTTTGAACGCTTTCACGGGCCTGGGTGGTGACAAGGTGCCAAAATAAATGTAGACGGCTGGATTCAGGAAAACTTAGCGCACGGCAAGAATAATCCCCTCCTGAGCAAGATAAATCCACCTCCAAGGGGAAACAGAAATTTCATGCGAAACATGTGTGGTACAAGTCACAAGTTGTTCCAGGATTTCGGGCACCATTCTCCCAACGCCGTATAACAGGGTCCTTATTATTACCTTCGTCAAGACGGTTATGTTTTAGTAGCGTTTGTATGTGTGTGTATGTAAGTTGGTGTGTATGTATGTATGTGGTTTAGCACGATCATTCAAGAAGCTTTTGATGGATTGTCATAAAACTTGGTAGGTGGGTAGGTATTGATGAGACCTCGAAATGAGTAGATGTTGGGCTCTCTAGCAGCTTGTTCTGGAACTGCAGGAGAGTTTGTTTAAAAATCTTTGAGGGGGGATAATTTTCGCGGATGTGGTTGTACTTACTGTTGATTTCAGGTAACGTTGGTCTATGGAATTGTACTGGGGATATCCCTGTAGAATAGAGCACTGTGTATAACAGATATATGAAAGAAATCCAGGCCTAATTGGTCTTTTGAGTGTGTTTAAGATTTAATAGTGAACATAGTATGCATTGATAGAGCCAACATATTCTTACTGATAGAGCCAACATAATTAGGCCTTTATTTGCATAATTAATTACAATTGATTATTTGATTGATTGATTGATTGATTACAATCGCAGAACACTTCTTGACATGATAAGCTATCTACCACCAAAGTGTGAAGACCCTAGCATGTCCAGGACAAAAGAAACAACTGTAGTTTAAAGTGATGCACCCGTTTGCACCAGATGACCTATGAGGTATTTATAATTTTCTTTATTATAAATAAGGTTTTTTTTCTTCTTTTTGACAATATCAGTCCTTGTGATGTCTAAATCATAGTTGATGAAAGCTCCTTGTCATGGGTGATGGGTTTAATTCCACGTGAAAATGCCCAATTTTTCGCATCATCTGTCATTGGAAAATCCTTTTTTCTCCTCCAATGTACTAAAATTTGAGACGTTACAGAAAGTAAAATTCTGTTGTTCTTGTAGCTAGAAGGATATCCTTCATTCCCATGGAATGCACAGTTTTTTTTTGCTTTAGAGTTATTTCCTTGAAAGGTCCTTGCTGAAAGAGACGGTCGCTAGACTTGAGGGTGAGTAGAATCTAATTTGGACCCAAAATAAACTTCCAAGGGTGTGCTCCCTTAAGTATTGGCTTGAACATGAAAAATCTTACCAAAAATGTAAATTTGTCTTAGACTTTTCAATTCTCAATTCACGAAGCCGTCATCCCTATATATTCACAGAAATTATGAGAAAAACGCTCGATATACAATAGAGAAAACGAAAAAAATCGATGATTTCAAACCACCGGGAAGTATTTAGATTTTTAGCCCCCAACTCAGGAAATTCTCAGGAATTTTACCACAATACTCCAGATCAATAAAAAACAACTGAATCCAAAAAAAGAGGGTTCAAATACATAACTAGACAGACGTTACATGAAAATCACACCCATTGCACAAGACTCTCACAACTACCAACCTCTGACTCTAACAAAACATGTAATTGACATAACTAAAAAAACGCCCCTGCAGTTCCAGAACAAGCGACTAGGGGGCCCCAAACTCATGTCACTTCTTTTCGAGCACAAGAACTATCTACCATCCAAAATTGTAACCCTAGCATGTCCAGATCACGAGATATCAAAACCTGTCATTCCGCTGCAGTGTCTTAACAAGCCGCCAGGGGCCAAAAATTTAATCATTCGGAGGTCTCTTCAATGCCAAGACAATCCATCCAAGCCTTTCGATTTATCACACACACACACACACACACACACACACACACACACACACACACACACACACACACACACACACACGAACACTACCGAAAACATAACCTTCTTGGCAAAGGTAATTACCTCACATTTTCATCATCTATATATACTTTCTATACCCCACATGCTGACACACTACATGCTAATAATGCAATCGTTTCCTGCCGAACAAACCAGACTCCTCACAATACCACCGTCCCGGGGGTAATAAGAAAACTCGCCATACAAGTATCTCCTTTTTTGCCAACCGAAACTTTACCGAATAAAACGCGATCAATAGAATATAACATGAGCAATTTTATTCGGTAAGGCAGCCCTTGCTGCTCATTTTAAGCAAACCTCGTTTCCAGTGCGTAAAAATTTCACCTCTCCCTCTTTCGGAGTAAATGGAACTGCAGCGGGTGACAATAGCTACATCGCTGTACTCCAACTATTCAGCTAAACATCTTATGAGATCAGGTACATGTAACTACCAGTGAAGCAACATACAAGATGCCTTTATTGGTTTGTCGCAGTTTTATAAACTGAATTAAAAACCAATGTACAAACTAGTTTGAGTCTGGCAGTCAACATGAAAATTATCTTATAAATATTTAAAACCGTATAAATATACGAGTAATGGACAATATTATTTATAGAAATATATGTATGTTGTTAAAACCCACTGGTACTGATAACCATACTGGTTTAGCAAACGTGTCAAATATGGTATCGGAGAGCGGCTATATCTCTGTGTGTTTGCTTGGGGATGTTCAGTTTGTGTCCATTTCTAGTACTTCTTCTTGAGATGGTAGATCTGCGCCTCGGTAGCCCGTGTTCAAATTCAGAGGTAAGAAAAAAAATCCAGCAAACATCAGACGCAGTCTCTCGCGCCTTTCAGCTAGAGTGGTGAGGCCCAGGTGTGCGAGTGCAGCTGTATATCCAGGGTAGGCGCGGCCCATGATGATTCGGCAGGCTCTCCTTTGAATCCTTTCCAACTGGTCAACTTGGCAGCCAGGGATATTGGATTCTCCAGGATCCATCGGTTTGGGTGGACTTGTCTGTGGGTGTGTGTGCATGTTTGTCCGGACGGAGTAGGTTGACAGGACGTGGGTTGGGGAAGATGGACAGGCAGAATGGCAGGTCAAAAGGTCAGACACAGAAAATGGGTGAGCTTGAAGGTCCTTCCCAAACACTGCACCTGGCCTGGAGCCAGCAGGAATTAGAGGTAGGTTGTAGAGAATTCAGGAAGCCGAGGATTGCATGAGCGGCCCTATGCATTCCTTGTCACGATTAAAGCACGTCATACAATTTCCTCGTTTGTTCCAATAGATTCACGAAAACGGCATTATTTATTTATTCATCAATGTTTATCTTTTGTTTATGGAAAGTTATGTACCCCTTAACCGATGACCAGTGTGAAAGAGCCTTAGCCGTGAATTTCTGAGCAAACAACAGTGACGGGGACATCTCCCCAATTTGTTTATTTGTTTATTTAAGTTTACCACAAGTACATTGATACTATACAAGTGGAAGGGAGGACAAAACAGGTGCATAAACACCTTTGCAAAGTTGTCCTCCCAACACTACAATATAAATACAGATTACAATATTAAACATCATAACATCTACATCATAACATACATTAAACACGAAAATACTATACAATACAATGTCGTGAAATATCATACATATATACAAAAATGGCAAAGATTAAAAACAAGTAAGAATACTAATGTAGTACTAATGAGGTTGTAAAGCCGTACAGGAGGCGCACCCACACGACATGGACCATGTGCAAGGAAGGTCAGAGCTATAATGAGCAATAAATCTACCGAGTGTAGCTCTTACAAGAGATCGCTTAAATGCCAAGATATTGGACAATTGAGTGGCCTGCGTACCAGAGTTACAGAGATCAGGACTCAGCTTGGCTAAGATATTGGCCAAACTTTCAAGCTCTTAAATTGTATCGGTAACTTTCTAGAATTTTTCTTCATTTACATTTTCCAGCTTATTTCGATAAACGATCATTGTATTTCCTTACACGAGAGAAGGGGGTTGGTTGTGTTTTAGGTCGGTCAGGTTTCGATATATGTCGGTGTTTACCTCATTAGGGTGATATTCAGCACCAGGAAAAGGCCTGTTAATCTGTTTATTTGTAAAATTCAGCATAAACGACAGGTCTGTTTACCTAATTGGGACAATATTCAGCACAAAAGACCTGTTTGTACATGTCGGTGATTTTCAGCACTAAGGACAGGCCTGTTTAGATGTTTGTTGGAGATATTCAGCACTAAGGACAGGTCTGTTTAGTTATTTGTTGGTGATATTCAGTACTAAGGACAGACCTGTTTAGATGTTTGTTGGTGATATTCAGCACTAAGGACAGGTCTGTTTAGTTATTTGTTGGTGATATTCAGCACTAAGGACGGGCCTGTTTAGATGTTTGTTGGTGATATTCAGCTCTAAGGACAAACCTGTTTAGATGTTTGTGATATTCAGTACTAAGGACAGGCCTGTTTAGATGTTTGTTGGAGATATTCAGCACTAAGGATAGACCTGTTTAGATGTTTGTTGGAGATATTCAACACTAAAGACAGGCCTGTTTAGATGTTTGTTGGTGATATTCAGCACTAAGGACAGGTCTGTTTAGCTATTTGTTTGTGATATTCAGCACTAAGGACAGGCCTGTTTAGATGTTTGTTTGTGATATTCAGCACTAAGGACAGGCCTGTTTAGATGTTTGTTGGTGATATTCAGCACTAAGGACAGGCCTGTTTAGATGTTTGTTGGAGATATTCAGCACTAAGGACAGACCTGTTTAGATGTTTGTTGGAGATATTCAACACTAAGGACAGGCCTGTTTAGATGTTTGTTGGTGATATTCAGCACTAAGGACAGGTCTGTTTAGCTATTTGTTTGTGATATTCAGCACTAAGGACAGGCCTGTTTAAATGTTTGTTTGTGATATTCAGCACTAAGGACAGGTATGTTTAAATGTTTGTTTGTGATATTCAGCACTAAGGACAGGCCTGTTTAGATGTTTGTTTGTGATATTCAGCACTAAGGACAGGTATGTTTAAATGTTTGTTTGTGATATTCAGCACTAAGGACAGGCCTGTTTAGATGTTTGTTGGAGATATTCAGCACTAAGGACAGACCTGTTTAGATGTTTGTTGGAGATATTCAACACTAAGGACAGGCCTGTTTAGATGTTTGTTGGTGATATTCAGCACTAAGGACAGGTCTGTTTAGCTATTTGTTTGTGATATTCAGCACTAAGGACAGGCCTGTTTAAATGTTTGTTTGTGATATTCAGCACTAAGGACAGGCCTGTTTAGATGTTTGTTGGTGATATTCAGCACTAAGGACAGGTATGTTAAATGTTTGTTTGTGATATTCAGCACTAAGGACAGGCCTGTTTAAATGTTTGTTTGTGATATTCAGCACTAAGGACAGGCCTGTTTAGATGTTTGTTGGTGATATTCAGCACTAAGGACAGGTATGTTAAATGTTTGTTTGTGATATTCAGTACTAAGGACAGGCCTGTTTAGATGTTTGTTGGTGATATTCAGGACTAAGGACAGGCCTGTTTAGATGTTTGTTGGGGACCCTGTTTTATTATGTTTACCTTCGCAGAAGAAAACATATTGTTTTGCTCTGTTTCCTCTTCCGTTCCAAACACACAAGGTCAATGACCTGGACCAGACGTCTGTCACCATGGTAACTAGTGTAGCAGACACCCTATGGTGTTGGGTTACATGTGTTGTTGCAAGTTGCAAGAGTGTCACCATATATATGAATGTATCAGAGTAAAGATAAACAAAGCAGTAGTTTTTCAGGCTACACCATGTGAAGGTAAACATTATGTACTTGCTTTGCAAATGTTACCTTTCTAGTTTGTGTTTTACCTTAGCTGATTATGCACGAGAAATATCACAATGCTGACTGGGATATCGCCCTGTTGAAGCTGAGCCAACCAGCTACCTTGAACCTACGAAGGCCCACAACGACACTGCCATACACCTCTTCCACAGCCCTTCCACACTGTGTTTCCAAGGACTATACCTCCCATAGCGTTCTTCCGCGGCCCTTCCACACCGCTTTTCCAAGGGCTATACCTTCCATAGCGCTCTTCCGCGTGTGGAAGGGCCGCGGAAGAGCGCTATGGAAGGTATTACCGGTACATGAGGACCGCGTGTCTGCCGGACATCTCAGAGGACGAACCTGCAGCGGGAACCATGTCACAGGGTGGGGAGCAACTCACGGCAAGGCGTTCCGAAGGCTGACAGCTTTCCGTATACTTACTTCCGCAACATTAGGACAACACATCAAATAAATTTTCTGGTCATTTCTTTACAAAGTAAGTTGAATCAACCCTACTCTGTCATCAAATAAGAGTCATTCAGGAAGTGGAGGTGCCAAAATATGACGCCTCACAAGTGAATTTAAAAGTTGTAAACACAACTGCCAGCCATGTTTGTTTACATTCTGGTAGTTTGTGGGGGAACCATTACCACAAACTGAGCGAGCCTCGTTTGGGCGCCAACTACAAATGTCAGAAATGTGAGATGATTACACAAATATGTTGAAAAGTGGAAGCAAATCATTAAAAAATCAATTTTTTTTCAATGAAAATGTTTTAATTTTCGGTGCAAAAATGTTACATAATACCCCTAAGGCATCAAATGCAATTTAAGACTGCAAATAAAAACAAGATCTAGAATTCGGAGACCTCATATCTCCATGAAATATGGTTTCCTCAACACAAATAAGATATGTTTGATGTGAAAGTCCAATCCTTTGGCAATGTTTCATTTCAACACGTTATCATAAATTATGCAAATGACCTCTACATTAACATAATATATTCATGGTGTTGTAAACTTTTAACTAACTTACACATGTCACAAGTATGAAATTTCCATCATTTACCACTAAGGAATCATAGAAGTTTCAGATTAATTATGCAAATGAGGTCCATATTTGCATAATTGGTATCTGTTGATATTCTACCTGCGATAGATTATACACATTACATGTATGAAAGTCCTATTATGTAAAACACTGGAATTACAGAATTTCCTCATTAATTATGCAAATTAAGTCCTCATTTGCATAATTTGCAATTGATTATGTACATCTCTGTGTAAGCTGCCTACATGCCAAAAATCATGATAATACGTTGCTCCTTTCTGGACTTATCTGCTCTTAAAGATTTCACCCCCCCCTGCAGTTCCAGCACAAGTTGCTAGGGGGACAAAACCCACACCACTTATTCCTGACATGAAAAGCTAGTTCTTAAGTTATGCTCACCAATAATTGGCGGAAACACACACAGACAGACACACAGACAGACAGACGAATTTCCATCTGATATATACTGCCCTTTCTTAGCACATTTAATCATCATTTCATACTTGAAGCATTTGGAATAGCTCTGAAACGTTAACCACGTATATGAGTACCTTTTTTGTTTGGTACTACCAAATGCTGTTGTATTTGCACATCCAAAACATGTAATAAATGTACTGGTTCACGAGTAGATCACCACTATAACTTTAACACTACAAAACGTGACGATAGGATGTATAGTATATATTATCGTAAGCTGTGGAATAAGGGTTAAGTGCACTGGCTTGCAGGTACTGGAAATTGGGAAATTTTGAAGCAAGCTCGCGTGCCGGTGGTCAGCGTTCAGGACTGTAAAAAGACCTACACTGGGATAGGGTAGTCGGTTACTAGTGTGCAGGCTACCCAGAAGGATGCCATGATGCTTGTCAGGTATGGTTATGGCTTTTATATTTTAGTTGCTATGAATTTTTATGGCAGACATAAAAACATGTCATACTAAATTGAAGTGTTGCCAATCTAGTAACTTGTCTTATCAAAGTTGGTAATCTTCCCCAAAGACCCCTTGATGTGATTAAGGTAAAAAAGAAAAGAAAAGAAAATGAAAGTGACTGGTTAATAATCTCAGTGAAGATGAATTTAAAAATCATTAAGAATGGAAGATCTACGTCTGATTAGTCAAATTACAAGTGTCATATGGAAAATGAAAGAATACTCAATATACAAACAACTGAATTCTTGTGTTCGCAAGGAACATGCAATGATATTTCTTTCTTACTATTTTGATGTCCTGGGAAAGATGAAAGAAAATTTTTTAAGACAAGAAAAAAAATACAAACATAACCTCTACAAACACATTCAATGCACAAGATAAAAGAGTAAATATTGATAAAATGCAGTGATGTTTTGAATATTCCTTGTCATTAGATTGGCTCATTCCTAACTCAAGAACAAAATGGTGTGTGGTGATTGGCTTTTTCTTGACCAATCAGCTTGAAGGATATCGGTTTTGCCCTTTTCTGTGCTCTTTTCTAACAAATATATCAGGCATTTCTAGACTATACACCTTTCCAGTCCATATACTGACTGTAGTCTTATTAATATTCATTTATTTATTACATATACTGTACAATGTAGGACAGGACAGTCCATCTGTTGGTGTAAGCTTCCCTTATAGAATGGTTGAATTTGGCACAGAATTCATTGACTTCGGTGGTAAGTATGTGCAACTGCATAATGTTCATTACACATAGACAACAATATATTATATATTGATAGAATCTGGAAATACAACACATTCAAATTGGATAATACAAACACACTACACATAGTATGGTACAACATTTATCCACATTATGTACAAAGGGAAGTATAAATATCAAAACCTGTTGAGGTATGTATACATGTAATTATGAATATTTATGTTACCCCGGTATAAGTTGTTATAAGCAAGAAAATTACCTTTCAATTATAACGAGACTTGACGTACGTAGCGCAATCACAAAACTCAGAATTGGCTGTCACAAACTAAGTATAGAAACCGGGAGATTCCAAAACACTCCTACCGACCAGAGGGTTTGTCCTTTTTGTCCAGAACTAGTTGAGGATGAATATCACTTCTTGATTGTATGTCCTAAATATGCTGAAATACGTAATTCACTGTATACTAGACTATCAGCTTCCATACCAGGTTTTACCTCCATAGATTTAAAAAGCAAATTCCAATACATATTGACATGCGACAATCCATACATGGTATACATAGGGATATATATCAGAGACTGTTTAACCCTAAACAGTACACCTGGAGTCCGCGCGGTCCCAGCACTATATATTCTGTAATATTTTTTTTGTTTCTAAAGATTTTTTCTGAAATTTCAGGTAATTGTCACCCACAAAATTGTGCCTCAACACAGTGCGGAAAATTCCGTTTCCCCCATTTTTTTTAAATTTTGTATCTGATTTTCTTTTGGGGTCCGCGCGGACCCCAGCCGGCTCTCGATCGTAATAGATACACTGGCGTTCTTATACTTTACTTTTTTTCTTATACTTTACTTTATTTTCAGGCTTTTATGATAAGTGACACATGCTTTCTAACATTAATAACATTTTATATAATTTAATGTGATTTTTATTAATAATTTATGCTAATTTGATGACGTCATTGGTCAAAACCAAGATCCAAGATGGCGGATGATTAAATATGTATGACGTCATTGTATGACGTCACTGGTGTTGCTAAGGGCAACATAAGCTTTAGCAGACCATATCATTTTATCATAAACACTTTTTGTTAAAGTTGCATTGTATACCATTAAGTTTTAAGAGAATATACTATTTATAACCATTTTAGCCATTAAAATCATATCAATGACGTCATAATGACGTCATACTACGTCATCACGACATCAAATTGTTGTGTTGATAAATTGTTACTAGTACACCATCTTCTGAAAATTTGGTGGCCATACGATATACCGTTCCCGAGTTATGAGGGGGGCAATAAGCCCCTTCCCACAGTCCCACGAACCTCCAAAGCTTTAAAAACTTTAAAAAACGGGTATTTCTTTATTTCTTCTTCACCAAAAAGTTGGAAAAGGTAAAAATGTCTAATTTTTGTACGTAATGTGGACTCAGAGGTTCACACATCGATTCAGCAAAACAATTGAGCTGGTAGCATACTGATAATTTCTAAAAATTAGCAAAAAACTGTTTTGGGGTCCGTGCGGACCCCAGGTGGACAGATTAATCAGTCCGGGAAGGTGTACTGTTGAGGGTTAAACATCAGAAATTCATTGTAGAAGTTCATTCCTATATACTAGCCACCCACTCATGTATTAGATAGGTTAGCATTATGAAATTGTATACATAGTTATGTAGTACTAGGTGCCATACTTTGTACACTGTACAATTGTTGTGCAATAAAGTTATTATTATTTATTATTATTATTATAACATGACAGGTGTGCTTGTATGGTACCAAAATTGATCATGTTCTCTTTTTGCAGTTTATTTTGATACAGTTCAGTGGCAATAATAGTTTCTTTTCTATTGCACTGAGTAGTATAAGATAGTATACCTGTAAGTTAGTACGTATCACCATGCTTTTGTGGCTTATATGCAGAATGCTTTTAGAGTACTATCTGGTTTATACTAACTGCCAAATGTATACTCTTGCCTGTTTCCTTTCTCAGTCTCCAACTTTGAAATAACTCTGGATCACCAAAACAGACTGTCGAGAACAAGAAAAACTAGGATATTCAAAAAGTAATGTTGTCCATATTCTACTACACGAAGTCCATTTGACTGTGTTGATAGATTTGTCTGAAGGAATTGTATAATTTGAAATGGTAAAAGTTTTGCGTTTCTTTCAAACTTGCCATGTTCAATGTGTATTTCCTTTGACCAGTTTATGACACTGCCTTCATCAATATTGCTTCATATTTATCTTTCTATTATTATTATTCGTCATAGGAATAAAGTAATGTTAGACTGACTGATTGAAATGCCTAGAATGTAGAATTGGGAAGAAGAATATACTAACACTATGCATGGTGTATGTTAGTGGTGTTGATAATGTACAGTATATGTACATCATGGTGTATGATGCTTGGAGTGTAGGATGTCAAATAGAACAACATGTTTATGTACATGTATAACAGAACTGGGATTGTAGGCTTGCAAACTATATGGTTACCAGTAGAGACTTATAGTAATAGAACTGGCATTTTAGGCTTACAGAACTAACGTTACATGTTTACCAGTATAGACTGTTATAGAACTGGAATGTAGGCTCACAGAACTACCTGTTTACCAGTATAGACTGTTATAGAACTGGGATTTTAGTCTGCCATAGAACTACCATTGGTATCAATGGAGAAACGTACATGAAGGTAGAACTATGTAGGTGTAACATCATGAATTGTAGACTGTTATTACCTTCGCCAAGAAGGTTATGTTTTCGTGGCCGGGTGTCAGTGTGTGTGTGTGTGTGTGTCAACAGCATAACTTGAGAAGGCTTTGATGGATTATCTTGATATTTGGTAGGTGGGTAGGTCTTGCTGAGACCTCGAAATGATTAGATTTTGGGCCCCCTGGCGGCTTGTTATGGTACTGCAGCGGAACTTCCGGTTTTGATATCTCGTGATCAGGACATGCTAGGGTCATGATTTTTGGATGGTTGGTAGCTCTTGTGCTCGGGAAAAGTGACCTAAGTTTGGACTCCCTAGCGGCTTGCTCTGGAACAGCAGGAGCGTTTGTATTAAATTGTTTAAAGTAGGATAACTCAATAACCAGTTGACGGATTGTCTTGATATGATATTTGGTGTGTAGGTAGCTTAAGTGATGCTTGACATAATCAGATGACAATTATGCAAATTATGACCTAATTTGCATAATTAATGAGGGAATTCTATAATTCAGCTACCGTCTATGATAGGACTATTCTACCTTGTGACATATGTAATTAAGAATGAGAGGAACATCGCCATGTATTAATTATGTAAATGAAGACCCAATTTGCATAATTAATGAGAAAATTTCTTACTTATGCATTTCGAAGTTGAATGGAGGTAAACATCATTCAACATAACTTATTCAAATCAGGACCTCATTTGCATAATTCATGAGGACATGCTAGAATGGCCTTCTTTGTTAAGATAACGCTGCCATTGGGAGGAGAATATGATCAAGTGATGAAATTCATGCAAATGAGGATCTTATCTCCATAATTAGGGGGGAAATCTATAATTAATCAGTCATAAAGGGTAACCTCATTTGGCGAAGGTATGAAGTCGTAGAACTCTAGTATATGTATAGAATTATGATTGTATAGTGTAACACTGATCTATGAAGACATAACAGCTACGTGTACAAGTATGTATACGGTAGTATCTGTTTTGTAGATTGTTATAGAGCCACATGTACGAATGTAGGGTGTAAAGTTGACAAACCTACAAAACTACACACCTACTATACAAAACCACCACCAGTATACAAACTTGTAGATTTATACAAAAGAAAAACTGTAGAAATGAACAGACTTACATGACTGTAGATTCTTACAGAACTGTAAATTGTTATTGTGTATAGTTCAACTTTGTAAACTAGGGTAACTATGCACTTCAAGGTAACAGTCAGAAGTACATGTACTGAATGCCTCTGTGTACAGTTTTATGTTTGAATTCTGTATGTCAAGTTAAGCATGTTCTAATGCAGCCAATATGTGGCTTGTAAATGTGTTATATGCAATATATGAATATTCACCAGTCTTTCATGTATCAATGATTATTTTTTCATACTTTAGGCCACACTAACTTCATGGTATGGATGACATCCATGCACATAAATAAGTTTGTCCGTTTCAAAATATTCGACCTTATTGTTAGATCTAATCCTACAAACAAGCAGCAAAATAAGCAAATATATGTCGTAAATTGCAACAAAATATTGGAAAACGAATACATAAGTGAACTAGAGGTCAACGATCTCATGCCTTCGTCAAAGGATGTTATCGTTATATAACTTAAGAAGGTAGAAGTGATATATTAGTCCCCCTAAATATGGAAGTTGGATTGTGAAAACTACCCCTGCCGATGCAGTCTGCAATCGTGCATTGGGCAAGGGAAAAAACATCTGTGCAGGAAATGTAAGGCAACACCGCCTGCAGCTACATGGACTGCTTAATGAATATCCCCTCTGGGACTTTCTCCCTCTGGGACAGCCTGTTGCCCATGTGTCACAATGAAGGTAGAGTATCATGGAAGGTAACTGAATTATAGAATTGCTTCATTTATTATGCAAATTAGATCATAATTTGCATAATTGTCATCTAATTATGTCAAGCATCACTTAAGCTACCTACACACCAAATATCAGGATGATCCGTCGACCGGTTATTGAGTTATCCTACTTTGAACATTTTCATACAAATGCTCCTGCAGTTCCAGAGCAAGCCGCTAGGGGGCCCAAACTTATGTCACTTCTTCCCGAGCACATGAGCTACCTACCATCCAAAAATCATGACCCTAGCTCGTCCAGATCACCATATTTCAAAACCGGAAGTACCGCTGCAGTACCATAACGAGCCGCCAGGGGGCCCATATTCCTATCACTTCTAGACCTCATCAAGACCTACCCACCTACCAAATATGAAGACAATCCATTTAAGCCTTCTCGAGTTATACTGTTGACAGACTCACGCACACACGCACGCCCATGAAAACATACCCTTCTTGACGAAGGCAATAAATGAACAAGGAATGAAGAAAATGCAACCTACACACGTCCAAAAATAGCGCCGCCAAACGGCTAAAATCATCATAGCAGGAAAACTCGCATCCGGCAACTGCAAAAATGAATGTTTATTTATTCGGATATTCCTTTCCAGTGCCTACCTTTTCTAAGACGCATTTTTACCCATTGTCTCCCTAGGCCTTTTTTGGACAAGCCTTTTTGTCATTACATTGTAGACCAGATCAAGATTGCTTCCGCATAATGCTGGCCGGCCGCCGATTCGCGACTAGCCAGTGTTGGGTTTTAAAAGTAGCAAGGTTACATATCTTTCGAATGGGAATTAAACATTGTTTGCCTGCTTTCTTTTAATCATCATGTAAGCTTTTCCTAAGCCCATACATGTGCTTATAAGGAACCGATTCAACAACGTCAACTCTCATAATTCTACCAGGTATACTAAGGCCACCACATTAAAAGACCGCGTTGTATCAGCATGAAAGTTCATCTGAGTTGGTAAATTACATTATGAAGAATTTAAACTGTTCTCCAACTCATGAATTTCACTAACCGGAATTTTCGACTGAATCACTCAGTCTTCCTTCAGCTATCTGACCCAAATGCTGTGGACACGTGATTTTTCTCACATCAGGGCACTTCAACCTTCGCTCAACCGGGATGGGGGGGCGATATCGACTTCAGACAACCTTTGACCCTTTGCTGACGTCACACGTGAGAAAAATTACGTGTCCACAGCATTTGGGCCAGATAGCTGAAGAAGACTGAGTGATTCAGTCGAAAATTCCGGCGAGTGAAATTCATGAGTTGGAGAACAGTTTAAATTCTTCAGAACGGGTTGTTATTGCCCTTCTTGAAGAATGCCTTGAACACCTAGATATCTCAAGTGTGCATGCATTCCTCAGACTGAGAGCAGACTGACAGGAAGGTCGATTTAGAGGTCAAGTCTCCTCGCACGCTGGAAGGGTGTGAATGGAACTCAGGAACTGGAGGATTGGAGACTCAATATGATATTTAATGATAATTCACAATATGATAATTATAACGAATTAAACAAAAAATTCACAACACCACTAAATACTTGATGGAGGTGCGAAATCTTCAATTTCTTGTTATCTCCATGAAAAATGGAGATATTGTTTTTGGTCTGTCTGTGTGTCTGTGTGTCTGTCTGTTTGTCTGTCTGTGTTTCCGCATATTTGTAGTCAACATAACTTATGAAGGCATTTATAGATTGTGATAATATTTGGTAAGTTGATAGGTCATAGAAAGACAAAGGTCAAGGTCAAATATGGGTCTCCTGGTGGCTGACCTTGGTACTGCAGCTGAACTTCCGGTTTTTGTATCTTTTGTCCTGGACATGCTATGGTCTTGATTTCTTGGTGACAGATAGCTTGTCCTGTCAGGAATAAGTGGCATGGGTTTGGTCCCCCTAGCAGCTTGTCCTGGAACTGCAGGGAAGTTTCCGGTGAAAACTTTCAAAGCAGACAAATCCAGAAAGGAACAATGTACTTTCATCATTTTTGGTATGTACGTAGCTCAGACAGAGATGCATATAATGAAATACAAATTATGCAAATGAAGACTTAATTTGCATAATTAAGGAGGAAATTTGGTAATTCCAGTGTTTTACATTAATAGGACTTTCCTACATGTAATGTGTATAACCTATGGCTGGTGGAAAATCAACAGATACCAATTATGCAAGTAGGGACCTAATTTGCATAATCAATGTAAAAATTCTATGATTCTTTAGTGGTAAATGATCTGGGAATTTCATAGTTGTGACGTGTAACTTGGTTAAAGGTTAACATCACTATGCATATATTATGTTAATGTAGAGGTCATTTGCATAATTAATGATGACATATTGAAATGAAACATTGCCAAAGGATTGGACTTTCACATATCAAGTATATGTAATTTGTGTTGACGAAACCTTTTTTTCATGGAGATATGAAGTCTCCGAATTCTTGTTTCATAAGTGATCCTTTGTTGGGTGATAAAGACCACTTGACTATAATGGGAGTAAACCATTATGTGGGGGAGTGAATTCTTTTTGCTAACATTTGTAGCACGTTTCCTTGTTGAAGAGAAATGTTTACGGTCTTTCCATCAACTAATTCTTTCAGCAATGCATAATAAGATAAAGACCATGTCAATGCATGTGAATTTTGAGCGGATGGAAGGAAAGCATATTTCGCACCACCCCCACTGTAAGAAAATCTCTTTCTTGAAACATCCTAATGACCTCAGATGACTTTAGATGGAAGACTGCCGGTGACCCAAATAGAACGCACATTCTGTTCTAATGACCACCGGTGAACCTATGGAATACACATTCTGTTCCAATGACCGCCGGTGAACTCAGGTGAACCCAGGTGGAACGATCACAAGGACATACAACGGACAACTAACGCGGTGTCAGAATCTTTCCTTGAAGAACTGAGGCCGATTTAGACTCGGTATTTAAGATCTTTCCTTGCAATCTGGGAAAGGAAAGGAACAGCGGCTAGGGGAGGATAGGGGAGTGACTGTAATAGGTTGTTATATAATCTAAGTATGTATGTGTTATACAGGAATGTCTTAACTCTTTCACCGGCATGCGGTATGGTTACCAAGCTGAAATGCAACCTTGACTTGGAATCTTAAATAATTAAGACTCATTCCTACTAAAAGTGTTTTCTGAATGCTCTTTAATCGTTTCAATACCTATAATTGTTGTGTGCATTGTTTAACTGTGAATTTGAAAGCATTACCAATGAATTACATCATGTTTTCAATGTTGGTGCAGGAAAACATCCGTCAGCCTGTAGTATAATAGGGAATATGCCGACATGCAATTAACTTACACACCTAAATTATGCAAACATTTTACTTCATAGTATAAATGTCGGACTGTTAGATGACAATGCCATAATGATTATAGATCATATGCATATAAATCGTAAGAAACTAAACATTGTAATTGCAGAATGATATGATATTTGTGAAGAATTTGTTTTGGTTACAGTACTAGTATCACATATTTTTCAGGTATACTTGCTAAAGGCGGGTGGTAGTCTTAGGCCCTGTACAAACCAAGTCGCTCAAAGCGCTTTCGGTGTGGTTTGCACGGATTCAGGATTCATGTGGCTCCATCTGAACGCTCCAAATCGCATTGAGAGCGCCTCGATCCCAAACCACATCTGGAGGCAGTTTCGAACCGCCTTGACTGGACCGCGATTTGCGTCTGAACGCAATGTGGTTTCACTGGTTTACTGTGAATATTGACCCGGTCATGGATTACGGGGTGATATTTCTGTATTTATATGCAATACTAAAATCTACGTGGCAGCAAGTTAAAGAGCAGTAATGCCCGAATAATGTGCCCATTCTAGGACGAGCTTAACTGCCTCTGGCAGGACCACGTCGGCATTCGGCCGAGGTACACTGGGAGGGGGGCACCAGCTAACAGGTCGTTGACCTCTGTCATTGATAACACGCTACCTTGCGTGTTTTCATCAAACAACAATGAATCAATGAATGTAGTTTAGGCGAATCGTGCGCGGGCACGGTTTAGAAGGAACGTGTGGCACGTGGATCAGATGTGAGGAATGTGGTTTACTCGAATCGCGCTCAAAGCGACTTGGTTTGAACGGGGCCTTAGTGACGGCGGTGGCACTACGAGACTATTTTATATTATAGCAGATGTGACCATTTGGTTGACCCCGCAAGAACCGTCCCCTCGGTAGAGCCTGTAGTAACCCTGGAGAACAAGCATAACAACGGTTACTTCTATAAAACGTACAAACATTCACAGGTTATTTAACGATCAATTTCATTATAAGCTTTGTGTTTTATTTCTTATTTCAGATGCTTTTAGTTCCATTCATGCTTTGTACATGCTGTACATTGAAAAAGTTTGGTTGAATACCAGCGACATACTTCCTTACTGCTCACTCCAGCTGCAGCAAGCAGCAACCACTGAATAAGTTAAATAAGTAAAAAAAACGTGCCTAAAAATTCCTACCATCCTACAAGTCCAAAGTAAGTAGGTCCAAATTGAAATTTGCTACATCCTAACTTGTGGTATTAGTCGCACAAATGCAAACTTTGTAAATCACTTAAGCACTACCAGATTTAGTAACACTAAATGGCCACTGTTGCAATGGCCCATGAACAAAACAACAATGGTATGTTATAAGTTGACTGTTTTTAAGCTATAATGGTCTGTGAACAATTTTACTTTCTAATCATTGACAAACAGACTGACAATGATATAAGAGTAACAACTTCATTATTGTACAATACAATTGAATGTGTGCTGTGACAATTGCTGCAAAGTCTGGTGCTAAATGATTAACTGGTTTAAAGAGTATCATTCGCAAAAACTCAACCATCACTTCTAGTTCACCAACAGTTCCTTGGTCACAGGTCACTGGAGGCAAATATTCACATCATGACTTTTGTGTATTAAGAAAAGTTTATGTTAATTACCTCCTCTCCCCAACCAGTGCCCCAGCTATTCTTTATAAGCCAGTAGGGCTGACTGAATCTCGTAGTTGTATCTGTACCAAAATAGGAGAAGAATAGATTAAGCACTCCTATTTAAAAATGAAAACGACACCCATTCATTTTCCGTTCCAAATCGTTTAAATCTTATGTCATTCAGAACCCTGTTCGCAAAAAAATGAGACATTGAGATAAACGAACGGCAGCGGTTATAAGCAGTCAGCGTAGGGTTGCACACAGCAGACCATGCATTTGACTAAGTTTTCTACTTTCTACTCCTCGTCTTCGATTTTTTCTCCAGGCCTGGAAAGTTTTCAACTCAAATACAAATATAACAACTGTGTATTGCATTACTTTCTGTACATATAAATCTGGGTCGAAAGGGGTGCCAGTTCTTATAAAGATTGATTTTGTCCACCCTTAATTTCAAATAACTCATTCTTCTGACACTCTCAGCACACACAGCATTCTAATAGTTTGAATAAGAAGCCGACACTTATATAAAAAAAATTCTGCAAGATCGTGATGACATCCTTGAAACAATATTCCTCAAACTTACGTGTTCCGTATCCCACAATCGCTACACCATGGTCAATCCCACTGGGGCTGCATAGGTAACTAAAGGGGTGCGAGACTCCTCCGAGGTAGAACTGACAAGAAGGATAGATTCCATCATTTTGCAAGAACATTTGTACTTCAGGGATCTTAGGTGATAAAGGAGATATTCTAATAAAGTTATGTAATATAAAGTACAGTCAAGGATAAAAAATATTCATGCATACAGTTAAATCAAATAATGCCTGACTCTGATCTGACCTGCATGGCAAACGCATTTAACCCAACAAAGACGGGTCCATTCGCAGCTACATATGCTGCTATTTCTGTAATAGTGTGGGAGAAACAAATTGTACATATGTAGAATATGTCACAAGTATAGTATGTTTTTTAATCACTCAGCACTACGTCAATATGCATGGCATCTAGTCATTGATTACACCAATTAGGGCATAAGTTGCATAATTTATCCCCCTCCCTGATTACGTCACATGCATCATAGAATGTATAAATATATAAAATTCAGCAAAATTTCAAAAGCTAAATTACAGCATTTCATCATGTACTATGCAAAACATGTCTCAATTTGCATAATATATGTCTAATGTTGTTAATCCCTTGGTAATTTACATATGTCACATCAGTATGAGATCATGGTTGATCACGTTTGAAATGCAAGTATGGCTTAGTAATATTAGATTGAAGGGGGTTTCAGGGCCTGATCAATACTGTGGTTGTGTCCATAGTTAAAACTCACTTGCTTCATCCTCAGAGACCTTCTCAAGGCCGGTGATATCGACTTTGACCTTGGATTTATCAAACTTGCATTTACCCCCTCTGTCGGAAAAGTGGTAGTCTTCCTCTGACATCATTCCACCTTGAATCATAACAACACCTCTTTTAATATGCCTGATGGTGTTCTTCCCCCAGAGGACAGTGATTACATAAGTCCTTATTTACAACAAATTCACTTTTTCATACTTTTATCCATCCATGCATAATATATCAGGAAGGGGTACAGGAAAATTGGTCTGCTCCTGAAAGTTGTTAGGAAAAAGATACTGCTTTTGATATGAACAGAAATATCAGTTGCATCCACACTTCAGTGCAATTGACCTACCTTACACAGACAATATCATAACATAAAATCACAGTAAAAAACATTAGATGTCTTACCCAGCCTCATGATCACTGCATAAGCTTGGAACGGAAGCCCACCGTTACAGCCATTATCAACCTCATCACAGTCCACCAACACTGTCAAGGTGAAATTACATTATCGCAGATATTAGCTACCTCAATTGAAACAAGGTACAAACACCACATATCTTAAGTAGCAATTTACTTCTAAAGTTAACTCTGAGTAAGTTAACTCAAACACTTGTTACCTACATGAAAAAAGACCCTATAACTCTATAGTATATATAACTCTATGAAATAACTAGAGCCTTGTAAATTTTGTTTTATTTTATCTTTGATTAAGGAAATAAGGTTATTATTAGCATAATTTATGTCAGTTATCTATAAAAGTAAATGATAGGAATTTCATATTTGTGACATGTGTAATTTAGCTATCACTCCATAGATCTTGCAAATCTGGAGGTCATTTATGCTAATTACAACCTTTTTTTGACAAAAGAGATAGATTAAAGCAACAATATCTTCAAAAGCTCTAAATGTTTCATGGAGGTATTCTTGTTTTTATTCTCTTGGATAGGTAATGTACATAATTTATATCAACATTTTATGGCTTCACCAACACCACGAAGGCATATTGTTTTTACTCATGTTTCTTCTCCTCCTCCTTCTCCTGCCATTTCTTTAAATGGATTCAATTTCTTCATGTTTGGGTCAAATGACCTGAAATTTGGCATGAAGGTAGAGTGACCAAATACCCCCGGACGTGTTTTTTTTCATTTCTTTTTTATACAGGCTTTAAAAATGGTTTTATTTAGGTTTTTGTCCATTGCCATTGTATAGAATAGGTCTTTTTTATCGAGGGCAGAGACCTAGGTGACTCATAGCTAAGGCCTGTCAATAAAGTAAAAGTTTAACCTTTTTTATGGCGTGGTGTGGTGAAGACATAATGTTTTTACTCATGTTTCTTCTTCTCCTCTTCCTTCTCCTGAAAATGGATTCAATTTCTTCATTTTTTGGCCAAATGACCTGAAATTTGGTATGAAGGTAAAGTGGACCAATACCCTTTTTCTTGATAAAGGCGTTTAGAATTGTTTTATTTGAGCTTTTTGGCTGTTTACATAGGAAAATGTACTATGACAGTGTGTGTTACCATATTTGGTGTGGGTTACCATATTTGGACATGGAGACCAGCAGCCTGGTATTTGCAGGTGTGGCTCTAATTGCAGGTGTGGTTGCTGATTGGCTGTTGAGTTAATGGTATTATCCGCACCAGGTGCCACATACTAATTATAGAAACAAGTTCCCTATGATTATTTTTGGTACGGGGGACGTGGTGAAGCCATTTGCTGCATTTGCTCCCGAGCAAATGTCTGCCTTTCTAGTTGAAAGTGATTTTATTAGTTACGTCAGACAAACTAGACAAACCATACAGCTACATGGACTAGACACTTAATTCAGAATCTCCAAATGATTTTACAGGACAGGATCGAGGTTCTTACTTTGCTCCGATAAGGGTAGAAGTGAGCGATTCTTGATGGCCCAACGGCCCTCCATGTTTGCAGTGGTAGCGAAGGCCCAACAGGAGCCACACGGACCCTGAAAGGCAAGCAGATTTCAAATTGGGGTGTTAGCCCATTTTTTTTACCATAAGGAGATTTGCGACACTTGATGTCATTTAAGATGTACTAAAAAACTAACGGAAAAACTACAATTAACACCATATTTTCTTTAACACGTTTTTTCACGTAAAGAAATTAAGGACTAAATATATGTACTAAAAGTCTTCAATGTGATCTGAAGTTAAAGGTTATGTGATCTATTACTGGACCAGTGTTTGCTTATCCGTACTGTGATACACTGTTGAAGGGCACGTTAGATAACTACATTGAATTATTGTTTGGTTCTAAAACTGTGTGTCGATCACAGCTTAATTTGCAGACTTAATATTAAATAAAAATATGATAATACAAAGGTCTGATCCCCAGTGTACAAATGAATGTTTAACAGATTTTTGAAATGTGAAGTTGCCAATTTACTAAGGACTCGATTATACAAAATACATGCAATTAAATAAAAGGTTTTGTAGTGACTGTCAGTGACAGGATTTGCGGAGAGCAGCTCATAATAATAATAAGGAGCTTTAGAGTAATTCATATTGATTATGTCTGTGTACTTTTAGACTAGTAGACAGCAACTCGAAATACTGAGAAGCAAATATATACTCCAAGGACGAATATACCCGAATATTTTGTTATAATTTGGTATGCAACAAAATGCATTATTAATTGAAGGTTTCAATTAGCATTTAACTTTTTGGTGGATGCACATGTCTTACATTGTGGAATAATATAAGGCCTTCAACCTCTGTGAATCGGTTGCTTGCAAATTTTGGTAGAACGTACTCTTGCATGTGGATTTGGACAGAAAATATGATATTAAAAGTCACAACTTTTTCATGTCATCTATACATCAACCTTTGTTGACTGATCTCAGGTTGTGTTTTCTGTAATTTCCTTATGTGTATTATTAATTGACTACTCATCAGACGAGTGCTAACCTGGTTCTTGACCCCGGTTACAGCATTTTTGTCCCGCCAGTCGATAGAATCTGGAGCTTCAATATCTGGGATGATGGCTTTTGGGAGTTGCTTAAGAGGGGATGGATCCCACACTGGTGACAGGTAGAACTTCCTGAACTCCTCCTCTGGACAGAATTAATCACAAGTTGTGTTTTGGGGAACAGTTTCATAAGGCTGTCAAAACACTTTTAATTATTTATTTGAACATAGAATATGTAACATACCAGGTATCAGTCTAACTTAAAATGTTTCGGCTATTCTGTACCTATATCTGTAAAGCCAATATACCGCATTTCAACGTAACACACCAGCTTCGCAGGCACACGACACCTAACCTTTGCAATTGTTGCTTAAATCTAGTGAGGATGCCCCATGTACTTAGAGTGGCATTGAGTTCCACTCTAAGATAGTTTTAGGAAAAAAACGAACTTTTGAACAATTCTCGATTGATTATCTGGTGCTTGGAAGGTTATGTTTTCGGTAGCGTTAGTGCGTGTGTCCGTCTGTCTGTCAACACGATAACTCGAGAAGGCTTTAATGGATTGTCTTGATATTTGGTAAATGGGTGTGTCTTGATGAGACCTCGAAATGATTGGATTTTGGGCCCCCTGGCGGCTTGTTATGGTACTGCAGCAGACATTCCGGTTTTGATATCTCGTGATCTGGACATGCTAGGGTCACGAGTTTTTCGTTGGATGTTTGGTCAACGTTGCATCAAAATTTTGCCTCTTGCAGACGATATCTTTTCCTATACATACAACATCTGAAAACTACAGACAGGCTGTCAACCTTATATGCTCTAATACAACATTATATGAGACGTTCTGCCAAAGTGCTATGCACAATACATTACGGGTTTCGCGCAGGTGCAGTACGTTCTGCCAACGTGCTAGTGGATGCTACCTGAAACGTCTGACCGTTTTCCAAAATCATATCCAGTTGCTTGAGTAACTATTTTTTGGCGTAAGTGATGCTTGGCATAATTAAATGAGAATTATGCAAATCAGGATCTAATTAATGAGGAAATTCTATAAATCTACTGCATAGGACTACCGAAACTTGTGGCATATGTTAATGAAAATGATAGGAAGAGCGGTAGATATTATGCAAATGAAGACATTATTTGCATAATTAATGAGAAAATGCTATAATCCGAAAGTGGTAACTGCTGGGAATTTCATACTTGCGGCATTTGGAACTTAGGTGAAGGTGAAAATCACTTAACATAAATCATGTTTTCATTTGCATCATTTATGAGGAAATGCTAGAATGGCCTTCTTTGTCAAGGTAAGGCTGTCATTGGATGGAAAATATGATCATGTGATATGATTCTTGCAAATTTGAATCTTATTTGCATAATCAAATTGTTCGTCAGTCATAAAGGTTAACAACATTTGGCGAAGGTATGAGGTCGTGGAACTCTAGTTGGATTTTGTTTTAATTGTCACACGAAGTAATTTCAGATTAACATTATTCAGCCTTGATTAAATCTCTCCATCGAAGGGAATTTTATAACACAGGTAATACATATTGTTATTACTCTTTAATGTTATTTCTGAAAACAGTTAGTAATGCCCATATAAATTGTTGAATACCTAAAAGTTCCAACAGTCAAATACATCAACGTACCAGTGAGGTCCATGAATTGAGTTACTCCATACTTGGCCGTGCCTTGTTCTGACTCCTGCAGCATTGCTGCCCTCTTTAAGTTGTTTTGGAAGACGTAGTACCTCTTCACGTATTCTAAGGAGGTAATTGACATCATCGTGTGTGAGAGAGAGAGAGAGAGAGAGACAGACAGACAGACAGACATACAGTCAGAAAGAAATTTACAACACACATCTTCCACAAGTTCTTCCAAAACAACTTGCATATTGCATTGTAATCTAAAAGTTAGCGATGTCAATATACCATCATGACTTTGATATGTCTTGTTGTGCTGCACCGTAAACTCTTGAAACAGATCCAGGTGTGGTGCCTGGAAGGGTTAGAAACACACAACAACATCTGACATGACTTATGGTTAGTGTTAAGGGCATCTGATTTCTGAGATACATTTTAACTTACTTTTTTACCACAGTTTTTACTGTTAGAGTCACCTCTATTTTTTCTGTTGCTCGGAAATTAAAGAGTCGGACACGTTTGAAACTGCAGTACTGTGAACTCAAGAATTCAAGATATGAACTAAAACTGGAAAGAAGCATTTACTGAATATCTAAAATAATTTTCAAGCATAAATGTTCTACGTTTTTACAAACAACTAATTATGACCGCCACTGTTACTGTAACTTTTTAGACCTCCTAGGTGTAATCTAATATTTGATTGTGACAGAGATATCTAATATAATCATATAACTTGCTTACCCCCTGCAACTCAGGCAGAGACAAAGGTTTGATCTCCTCGACAGATTCCGCCAGAACTAGGAAGAGAAATAAACTTTAACTTCACTGACTCCGACAGGACTAAGTAAAAAAAATAAATAAAACATGCAAAATTTCACAGCAGCTGCTGCATTCATTGAGACAAGAATCCAACTTAAAAGCAGTGTCAGAAAGGGAATTTCGAGAAAGACAACAAGGCTGATCATTACTTTCTTTGACGTATTTAAGGTATACTTCCCAAAAGCAATCGAGATGATATTGGCTGGGGAAATGTAAACTTTTGATTAAGGTTCTTCTTGTAGCATGTCCTTGCTACTATTTCATTCCCCCCAAAATCAGATAGTATTCTATTAGTAAAAATCATGGGATTAAACACATCAGGTTGAATTCAAACAGAAACACGATTTTTAATTTTCAGACAGACATGTATGGTCAATGTTTATCTAAAGTGGCACCGGCCACAACTTGGAAGTGAGACGTTTCAACCATAATTATACATTATTCTCACACTGACTGCTCACTTTTCCTGCCTTGTGCTGTCAACCAATGAAAAAACAACAACAACAAATTATAAAAAGAATGTACCACATTGCAGCCAATGACATTGGTGACACTAAGAACATTAAATGACGATGATTATTAAACACGACAACAGTAATAGACCTCACCTTTACCTCCATACCAGTAGCCACATGCCATGTCTCCTTGCCCTGAAGAATCCAGCTTCATCTGGAAAAACATTAAAAACAGTTTGTTTTTTAGACATTTTACCAGAGAGATTGAGAAAAATAGGTGTTTAAGGACGTGGTGATATAAACCAATTAAGTAACAGTCGACCAGCGCATCAGTTGTTCTTCTAGATCTTCGTTTTCTTCATGTAATAACTTCCTCTGGCTTTTTAATCTCCACACGACAAACCTGGCGCAGCCAGTAACCTCCAGCCATAAGCCACCATTATTTAGGTATCATCGCCTTTAGATCACCTTTAGATATCATATCCTCACCTGATCAATACTAACTAACAGTAATTAACTTTCTTCTGATGTAACGTTACCCTTGTTGACATTGTTTAACTCTACTCTGCACATTTAATTATCTAATTGTGTTTTGCAGAAATATTCTTGCTACTTCTTGCTTTCTCCAGCAGGTCAACTTGAACTTGAAAAACTTACTGCAATTTTGGATTTTAACTGGTCATACTTCTCCTTGTACTGAGCAATCTCTTCCGTGTGGTCATACGGGTCCCTGGATGCCTTAAACCCAGCCCACTCCTGGGAGAAGCAGGAGTAACGGTTGGTATGGCTCTTCTGGCAGCAGGGATGGGCCGGGATGTCATCCTTGTAGGCCATGATTGCCTTCAGCCCAACTGGGAAGTTACTGATGAACGATGGATCAATGAGGGACGAGCCGACGTCCTGTAAAACAACAAGAACATTCTAACCTAAGAGTTTTTTCAATGTTTTCACACATCTTCCAAACACCTATAGGCTACACCTCTCTTACCTTCCTATACAATACTCCTCCTTCCCGCGATGCTGTCCGTGCCCACATTTCTTCTTCTAAAAAACGCGACACTATAACAAACTGAATCTAACGAGAGAATTCTATGACACTCCCCATTTTCATCACCATCATACTTTCCGTTCCCCACACGGCTGACACAACATCCTGATGATACAATCACTGCTTCGTGTAGACGCGAACCAAACCAGCCTCGTTACAATACCCCCATCCCGAGGTAATTAGGCTACCCGGATTGGTTAGATATTGTTACATAACTATAATATCTTACTGTATATGTGCACCCAGTGTACAATTATGTGTGGCATCATACCTCACAGGCCCAAGTTAACCTTATGACCTTTCCAAAAGGATGGCCCCTTCATCCCTTAAAACATCCCCCTACCACCAATTTCTGTCAAACTTTACATCCGTCTTAAAACAACTATATTAAGTTAATGGAACAAAAATCCAGGCTTCTAGATACTAGGATAAACACCTGGAAGGTACTACTTGAAGGTATGTATGTAAGGTGTAATACAGGCCCCAGTGTGAAGCATCTCTCTCTCTCTCTCTCTCTCTCTCTCTCTCTCTCTCTCTCTCTATATATATATATATATATATATATATATATATAAATATATATATATATATATATTCAGAATAAAAGACATTTTTGATGTTTTCAAACATTCATTCTTAGCTTTCTTGGACACCACTTTTGAGGAGGCTGACACAGTGTGGCATCGTACAATATATATTTATATATACATATACATATATATATATATATATATATATATATATATATATATATATATATATATATATATATATATATATATATAGAGAGAGAGAGAGAGAGAGAGAGAGAGAGAGAGAGAGAATATGTATAAGAACCCCCCCCCCCCATGCAGATCTCAGTAATGCGGTTGTGGCTACTGACCAGGGCCTTCTCCTCCCAACACAGCTTGTCGAGCGAATCCTCCCTGACGCTGGCCATACACTGGTCGATGGTTGCCTCATCAGTGTTGATGTCACAACAGCTGATAAGTTTACGGGTCATCTCACTGTTCTTCTGCATCGGGTCCATCCTCTGGAAGGCGGCCTCCTCAAAAGTGGTGTCCAAGAAAGCTTGCTGCCTGGAGGAAAAATAAATCAGAAAAATAATTTTTTCAAACTTTAAGAATAAATGTTTGAAAACATCAAAAATGTCTTTTATTCTGAATATGGGGTAAATACGCGTGATAACTAAATGTTGCCTAACATAATAGAACTTATAATGGTTTGTTAGATCAAAGGCAATGGCGTATATGACTGCACACATTTCTTACTTTGCCCAATTGCAGAACCTGTGGTCGAAGGCAGGGAGCCTCCTGTTTTTCTCAAGCAGTTGTCTGAGGCGTTGTATCACAGTGACCTGCAGCAGCTGAATGGACATGTCTTCATCGTGAATCTGGACAGAGAGAAAAGAGGACTAAGTCAGGGGACTCTATAATACTTCAAGGAAAAAAAAGGTTGATAGTTCTGGTAACATTACTTGAAGGCAAGGCTGTTTCTTGTTCCTTTGTGGTCAAATATTGGATACTTAGCCGTTGGTACGTCTATCATCTATTCATTTATTTATTTATTTCTGTATTCTTTAACCAGGGTAGCACCAACTCAGTGACTTAGCACTGCTCTTCCAAGTGGCCCTGAGTACACATAGACAAACAAATGTAACAATATGTACAAGACAAAGACGGGATCAATAACATCAAATCACAATCGTAATCCAAATTCGTAATCGAGGCCATGCCGGGTCGTAAGGGTATGGAGAGTCAGAGGTCACGTCGTAACTGTGCACACAGTGATATGAAGGACTGTACAGACGATGCAGTTCTAACAACGGGTGGGAGTTTATTCCAACCCACTGCACCTCTATAAGCAAACGTTCTTTTGCCGCATTCTAACCTGGCTTTTGGGAGTCGCAAGGACTGATTCAGACTGTGTCGAGTATGGTAAGTATGGGTTTCTAACGTTCTGTTGAAGGTGTTTAGGTACTCAGGTAACTCAGGTTATGAATTGACTTTCGCACAGTTTGTAGCAGATGTATATGGCGACGTGTATATTAAACCATTTTGCCGCTACACTCACGTCGCTGTCGAAGCCGTAGCGAGCCTGGTCCATGCACTGGACGCGGCCTTCCATGACCTCTTCACAGCACGGGTCGTTGATGCCCAGTCCGTTCTCGAAGGAGTGAGCCCAGAAGTAACAGTACTGGTCAACGTTCTTCTGTCGCAGGATCTCAATGCACAGCTCCTAAGACGAAACAGCCCCATGGGTTTTTAGTACATTTTGTACCATCAACCTCATGCACTGCATATACATTACCAGACAGTGAACATAGAACTGTACATTGTATATTGGATGTTTCGCCCAGACAAGCCAATTTCTGGTAAATGTATAGTATAGTATAGTATAGTATATTATATAGTTTATCCTATATTGCATCAGACAGATATGAAACCTCTTTCAATAATTATCTTCATCCTGCTCACTGGCATTCAACAAAACCTAAACAATATTCCACAATACAACTGTACAGAGGCCCTACAAAAGTTAGGAGATGATTTATCAGCAATGGCGCGAACCTGTTCGTCTCCTTCCAACCGACAACACTCGGCCACATCCTGTGAGCGGTCAGCGTAGAGACGGTCCCAGTTGGGCGTGGTCACGTCCTCTTCGTCATGCTCGACATTTGGCAGCTGATGCACACATTGGAAAAAGGGCAAAATACAGCGGATAAAGTGAGATTTTCATCATAACCAAAGGCTATAATCAAAATCATCAATGATGTCATGGTGATGGTCTTCCATTGATTGTGTTTCAGAATAACTAACTAGCTTTCTCTGCTCCATGTTAAACCAATTTATGGCCACACCAATTTAATTTGTTGGTTCTCGGATTCGCCTCTTCATTTTTTTCTGATTTGCAAAAAAAAAAAAAAAAAAAATTCTGGTTCTGAATCAACTCAAAAATGCTCATATTTTGCCTCCAACAGTTCAAGAAAGACCTGTTACTCCTAGTTGTTACAGTTATTACATCTACCAATGCACTGGTTTGATTAAAAGTTCAAAATTCATTATTCAAATTTTAACCCAGTCTTTTGTGTTGACTTCATGGCACCAATTCTAGCATTTGGGGCTGTAATAGGATGCCCAGGCCTGTTTTTATTTTTATTTTTTTTCGCCCTGTCGCTTCATATTTTTCCTGAAAAAATCCGAGAACCAACAAATTAAATTGGTGTGGCCTATGTCACGTAAATCACGCATGGGGGAAATAACTGATTTTAACCCTCTTCGACACTTATAATAGTATAGGTTTCTACAGGAAACAATGCTGTGCTGGATAGAGGTTTCACAAGAACGAGGTTAACGTTTCTAAAGTTGCAAAGAATCACATTTGTTGCTCTTCTCAGTTGTTTGTGCACTGACAGTTTTCATGGCTATACGCTGAACAAAATCAGCCTGAATAGATTTAGAGGATATCATCTAACAATACAAAACGCATGTTTACGATTTTCAGCCCTGTAAGATTGGTAAGAAAGTACATGGTGCGTACACTGGGTGTTTCCTGGATGAAGCTGCACATGAGGTCTATAGCTTTTTGGTCGGTAGGACGTGGCGCCACGAACATGGGCGATCCCAGCGGGTTGTAGGGAAGGCCATTCGTGTGAGTCGCGACTTGCTTCCGAACATCGCTCACTGCAGAAGGTAAAAGACAGTGGAATTCAAAATGTCCACCGCCCCTCCCGAGCATTTTTTAACACATCAAACAAGAAAGCTTTTAAAAAAAGCTGGCCATAGGCAAAAATAGGAATAGCTGGTTGGGTGGCATGGGTGTGCACTATTATGTGACTTGCTCACCTTGCTCGAATTGTAGCAATGCTAAAAAGAGTGAATTGAAAGACCTGAAAAATAGACAGTGTTGCTTCCCACGGATTGATCGCGTTCCTAAATGACGTGGACGTCAGAATTGTCCAATGACCCATCCACCATTCACATGTTAATTTCGAGGCCTGGCTTGGTATTGCGTAACTTGCGGTTAGACATTGCGCAACTTCTTGCGACCCAACCACCATGGTGATTCCAGGCACAATGCCATAGCCGCATGGCGGCCTATGGCAACAAGAAAGCTTTTAAAACAAGTGCTTTTGAAAAAGCTGTCGTTTGCCGGTGTAGTCTGTACGAAAGTTTGTTTTGTGTACGACTCTTCTGTTTTTTGAGCAGAGCAACTTGTGCTGGACACTGTTCCCTAGCATTACATTACATGTGGCCACAATGTAAACATCACTGTCATATCACTGTGGTCAGACCACATGGCATTCTTCTACACAGCGTGGCATGTGGTTGCAAGTTAACATATATATAACACAACACATGATGTTTTATTGGTAAAATAAATAAAGTGAAAATTTTTGTCCCCTACCCCCAAAACTGTTTCAAATACAACAGTACAAGACCGAAAACAGATCGTTTCGCAAATACTCTTATGTACAAACTTGTCCGCTCCAAGTACAGTTTACTGCAAAGTTTACGTACAAGTGCACGCCCCCTCCCCATTTCGAAGCAGCCGGAACATATTCCCATTTATAACCTCTCGAAAAAATCACGCAGCTTTGCTATTCTATAAGTATAACGTTCATAAAGAGCTGGGCCTCCTTGGAAAACAGCTATGTACAGCAAAATGAGGCTACCCAGCCGCCTTGAGATTAAATAGATAAACAAGAAGCCATAGGCGACAATTCTCCGTGAAATTTTATAATTTGCAGATTGGGAGGTGGTATTGGCACTGGCATGCCTGCAGACGACGTATAAAATTACATGCCGATTGAACAAAGGGGACCGTGGGTTTTAGCTGCGAACACGGAAAAACGGGTACCGCTCAAGTCAACTGCTTATAACGAAACAACATGATCACAACAGCAACGTTGCACACGGAAAACACCGTCCTACATAACCGCTACGGTAAAAACAAAGACACGTGCACAAAGTTAACTGCGCAACTGGCGGTCAGTCTAAAACCACGTCAACAATTTAACACTTGCCGCTCACCGGCCGGGCGACAACATTTCATACACAACAGGAAAAATAGGGGGGAGTCACAAATATGGCAATCACCACAATATAAAAAATCAGCCGATTACAACACTCCGTCCGTTGTTCCAGTCCAAACCGGTCCGACTGAACTAGTACCCACCCTTAGATGCACATCAGGCTCCTGGAATGTGCGAATGTGCGAAAAAATGACTCCAGGACTGTCTACAGGGAACACTCGCATATTAGCGCGACTGGCCATACACCGCGACTGGCCAAGCCCAGACCCTGCAATTAGTAACAGTTGCACATCAATCCGGCCGAAAGGCTACTTCTTCCTATATTCAGCGCCGTGTTTCGAGAGAATAATACCGGGAAACGATTACTTTTCTTGTTTTGAACGCATAAACATAGATGTACGCTAATCTAGTATACCTGCCATGGCCAGATTATCTAAAGATGTGTGTATTCTGTGTACAATCTACAGAAATGTACATCAGGTCCAATCATCCGATTTTCACGTTTCAGTTTTTTGGACTCGGTCATCGGTATTAACATTAAATTTTTCCTAATGTTGACCTCTGACCACCCCACATATCCGTCCCCATCAGCCCCGCCCCGACTTACTACCGGTGACATAAACGGACGACAACATTTCAACGACATGGGGATGTTTCGAAAATAACCATTTACTCCAATTAAAACAGCTACGGTAAAAATAAAAAGACGTGCATCATCCCGGACATAATGCAACACCACATGCGAAATTACACAGAAATGCGACGTACGGAAGAATGCGTTTTGGCTGCGAACATCTTCCAAAAAACTTGGCATCTCTTAACCATGGGCAAAAACATCTGGAACCACTTATAAAAACCACCCCGTATCTGCATGAAGTTCCACCCCCCCACTGCTATTCCAAACATCGCGTTTTTCTGGACCATTCCAATTCGCCTCGTAATTGTAGGGGTGCGTTTGCAATATTACATTGACCGCGAAAGCAGCAACGGCAAAAATACACATTCGTGCATCAACACGGGCATGCCCGCAGACGGCGTATAAAATTGCGTGCCGATTACACAAAGAGAACCCAGTGTTTTGACTGCGAACATGAAAAATCAGCCGATTACAACACTCCGTCCGGAGGTCCTGACCTCCTTCACGGAGTAATAAAGAGCACGCACACACACCCTCCCCACCATGTCGCATACAAACCTGTACATGCAGCCTTTCTCTGCATGCACACCCTAGCGGGAATAGGCCGCACTGCCACTGCCACGAAGTGTAGCGCTTGTGAACTTATTAACATAATATATGCATTGGTGTGCACAATTACTGACTTGCTCACCTTGCTCGAATTGTAGCAATGCTAAAAAGAGTGAATTGAAAGACGTGAAAAATAGACAGGGTTGCTTCCCACGGATGGATCGCGTTCCTAAATGACGTGGGCGTCAGAATTGTCCAATTGCCCCGAAATTGCCAAAACGTAATTTGAATTCTCCCGAGCTGAAATTTAGCGTCATTTTGACGTCGGTACATTGTTAATTGCGAGGCCTGGCTTGGCATTGCGTAATTTGGCATTGCGCAAGTTCTTGCAAGCCGGCCGTCCAACATTCACATGTTAATTTCGAGGCCGGCCTGGCTTCGCATTGGATAACGTGCGGTTAGACATTGCGCAACCTCGGTCGACCCATCCACCAAATCCATCCACCATCCCCATCCACCATGGTCACACCGGGCACTATACCATAGGCCGCATTGCGCGGCCTATGGTAAAAAACCGCTTCATTGATGTGAAGTTACGGCGCGATCACATTCGTCGTAGGTCGTCTTGCGATTTTGATGTCTTAGAATATTCAAGCAAACAGCCGCCGGCAAGGATCTAAGACAGCCTTTTCCGTAACAAGGCAGCTGGATTTTATAGGACATATGATCGCACCACGATCGTACGACGAATGTAACCCGGCTCTATCTAACATATAGACTGAAACATTACTAACTCCGCAGTCGTGCATCTTGATGAGATCGCTGAAACCCTAGTAGACCTTAGACTGAACTTGGTCCAAACGTACTATCATACAAAGAAAACTTTATTGCACGACAATTGTACACGGTACAAAGTATGGCAACAACTATATATTGGACGAAGTACAGAATAGTATAGAATAAAACCTAATATAGTGTAACAATCGAGTGTGGCTAGTGGCTACTCATGAGTTTCGGTATTTTTTCTAATAACAAAGCAATCTTTTATATATTTGCCTATTTTTACATTGTAGGAGTTATTGCATGTAAAGATACATTCAACTCTGTCTCTAACATCGAGTCTTTTGAAATCTGTTGTACTTGATTCTAGAAATGTGAATAGCTTATTACATATAACGTTACATAAGATCAGTTGAACTGCATCTATTGGTACTCCTTAGTGTCATAGGTACTAACTCAGAGGGAGTGTTTGCAAACAAACATGTTTTTGCTGACTGGGATATTCTTTCCGTACTTTGGTCAGCGTGACTACGAGATAGGCGGGTTTTAGATGAACGGTTTGATTCTGCTGAGTCAGTCTGTCGATTATTCCCGTTTGTCTCTGACCTTGGGAGTGCGGAGTAAGCACGGAACACGCAACACCGTGCGCGGCACGCACGTGCTTCGTGCGCTGTCCGTACACCAATGACCCGTGAATAAGACTTACGGAGTCAGTGCGTTGTACGCTCATAGGCTGTACGGGGCACGCGCGTACGGGTGGTGAATCCGCAGACTGTAGGCAGAAAAAGTTTTACATGCACTTAAAGTTCTACGGCGTGTCTGCGTGCTCCCAAATCCGTAGAATTCCGTACGGAGGCGGTACTCACCACTTACGGATCCCCTACGTTTGCCCACGTTTCTGCACGTAGACAGCATGCAGAAGCACGTACGGCAGGTTGTGACCCTCGCATTAGAGATGTCATAATGGGACGTAAAACCAGAGGTCCCATGTTCGAGGAGAGAGACACCTCGGGCTTGTTATAGAACACTTTTAGCTATTATCCTTAGACAACCAAATAAGATCTAGTAGAGACGGAGACTAGTCAAGACAAAACTGAACCGTCTGTATAAATGCTTGTGATGACCAAACGTACCGTCGTTATCGGCAACTGAGGACCTGAGGTGATATCCCTCGGAGTCGTCGATGAGCGTTGCCATGACAACCATCCCCACAAGCATGGTAACAAACAGCCTCATGGTGGTGTAGCTTCAGCTGATGTCGGAAGGGGAAAGGCAACAGTCACGAATATAATAGTCGGGTCTTTACTTTCAGAATATATAAGATTGACCTTTTAATTTCATAACATAACACATAACAGGACAACGATTCATTATTACACAGGTCACCCGCGATCCGGTTATGCTTAGAGCACAATTACACCGGTGCCCCATGTCACGGGGTGTAGCCCCCGGCCGGACCTCTGAAGTCGGGAGATCAACTGCTGTCGTAGTCAGAATCACGACCCCGTTTACATTTAAAAAAATCTTTAGCGCTAACCCACAGTGGCTCTACCCTGTCGGGGTCCTGGGGTGCTCTGCAATAATTCTATGTGGCCCTCTTTGCATGCAATGCTGACCAAGGCATACTATAACGTTATATGAATCGCAAGCCTGACAATCGCTTACCTGTATGAGATCCCCCCAGCGAAGTAAGTGTCGTGTTGGGTTCGCCGTCTGGATCAGAGCGCGAACTGGGCCTGGAGAGGTGGATGCTGTCCTATTTGAGGTGTTGGTTAGATCAAACCATTTGTGACTAAGATGTAGGTAATATGTGTTAATTTTGTCTCCATAATATCAACTTGTACAGAACCAGTTTCTAATTATGCATATTGGGTAGTAGCAGTGGGTAACGCACATGTCATACTTCGTGATTGTTGTTTGCGTATGTTTCTTTTATGAAAAAACAAAAACGTTTCAAGGCATTGGCGAAAATGACACCCCCTAATGAATAAAAGTTGGTTCTGACCATTGCGTATCACTTGTTTGCATGGTCTTTTGAGAATCAGTTGACGTATCGAACATCATTTAGATTTGTGACACTTCAGATCACGTGAGTGTATTATTCCTCTTTACAAATAGGAGCGTTTTTCTGACAAGATACGGTCGTCCGGCACGCTTTCCGAAAATATTTACATGACCTGTCAGATACCCGATAATGGCAGAACAAAAAACAAAAAAACATGATTTCCACCTCTTCCATGCCACCTCACGTGCAGAGCAGCTGCGATCCTATTCTTGGTGTACATTTGACCTAACATTTATTACATCGTTGCCGTTGATTTTTTTTAAATTGTCAAATTCATGAACTCGTTTTATCAACTTTTCGAAGATTGACAGTTGAAATACATAAGAAAAGCAAGGCTACTCTCGTCTATAAAGCTATTAACGGATTGACCCCTTCCTACATCACTGCAATGTTCACCCAACTATTACACGTGCATACTCACAACACTCGCCTCAGGGCGCAAGGTGGTCTTCAGTTGCCCAAGACTAAGCTGGAATACAGAAGACGTGCTTTCTCTTCCTCTGGGGCGGCATTGTGGAACACATTACCACATCACCTAAAAGCAGCCAATACCCTAGCAGCCTTCAAACAACTCTATGTTCTGAACAATCATTGATATGCAAATTCCAAGCCTGATATTTAATCTTGATTTCTATTTTGTACTACCTTGGTTCTATGTTATTTGATGTTTCAGGCTTCACTATTGTTTTCATTTATTTGGGTATTATGATTTCAAGCGCAATGTATGTTATTTAAGTTACTTTGCTTTTGAATTATTTAGTAATTTTGTAACTTAACAGTTACTTCTGTTGTTGTATTATTTTGAGTTTGATGTTTTTGTCTGGGGTCTTCCCCAGGCCCAGGGCTCATTAAAAAGCGCCCTACGGGCGATATGTATCCCCCTGGTTAAATAAATAAAAACAAACAAACAAACAAACAAATGATTCTAAGTCTTATACATACGCAGCTTCATATTGAATTATAATTTAGTTGGATACGGATGCCGCTAAGAGTACAGTACGAATTACCTCACAAGTCGGTAAACCACAATCCTGTTTTAGCTTTCTAAATCTCAAAGTCTGAGACTTGCTTTCCCTTTGATCACACTCGCTAGCTTTACACATGCGCATGTCTTTAAATTATGACTTTTACAAATGCAACCAATAATGAAATCTTTAAGATGAATCCCCACCAAAGAAACAGTCAAGGTGAATAGCTACGGATATGTGGTATAGAAAAAAGTGAAGTTAATTGGAAGCCACCAAAGATGCAAATAACATTGTCAGCAAAACTGAAGGAGTGCAAAAGTCAGAAGAGATGCTCTTTACTCCCTATTTCATATGAGGTTATTTACGTCCTAGATAAGATACAGCTTTACAAACGTTACAGTTTGAGGAGGCAAATGACGTGTCCAAAGGTCACCTCTAGATAGCCCACCCACGCTGGAACTGGATAAAACCGGATCATTGAAGATAAGTTTAGAACATCACACACATCACCCCACCCTGTGACCTCCGTGAGATTATCAGGGCACCATTTGACGAACATACGAAGACTGTTAAAAAATGTCATGACCTCACCCGAAATAAAGGGACATGAATAAAAGTTGGTTCTGACCATTGCTTAGCACTTGTTTGCATGGTCTTAAGGATCAGTTGACGTATCGAAGATCATTTAAATTTGTGACACTCCAGATCACGTGAGTTTGTAGAGGGGGCGGGGTTTTCTAGTGAAGTTTCTTTAATGGTAACTGGTAACTGTACAGAAGGCAGTTCGCCACAATGCACCTGCCTACATGACAAAAATGTTCAAATGGCTGTCACCCCCAGTGCTCAGAGTTCGTACTCGCACTGCTATGAAACAGCTTTACAGCTTCGACCCTCACATGCTGGACACTCCTAAGGCACACGTGGAATCATTCAAGGGTAGCCTGCAGTACCAAGGGCCTGTACTGTGGAACAGTCTTGCTGCTGATCAGCGACAACTGTCATCTACATCCACATTTAAAAACAGACTGTAGAGGACTGCTGACTGTAGGACTGAACTTGGAATATGAACGAACTAAATACGCCTATACTGTGACTGCTTTGTACATATACCGCCCATTCTTCGTTAACGTGGGCAATTGCTGTCGCATGATAGTAGCGGGCCACCAAGTTTTGAAAAGACGCAAGAACTGCGTATCCTGTGCTTTCCTGTTATCAGTACATGATAGTAATATACTAAGTTATGTTTTACCGCAACTGTCAGCTGCCTTCGGGTCGTCCATGCGAAGATTTTGCTAAGAAACACGCTAAAATCACCTGTCGCAACCACTAGTAACGCACAAAACGTCGGGTTCAAACAATGAAAACGTGTGAGTTGACTTGATTTTCAGTCATAATCTACACCTATCTACCAAACTGTCTTGCCACAGGTGGATGAACTTGTCCAGCTGGCGTCCATACTAAATCTGATGCCGTTTTAGTTTTGTCGCAAGATTTTGTCTAACCTACGTTATGGAAAGATAGACGGGTATAAAAATAATTCGCCCACGAAAAGACATTTCACAATAATTTTCACACTGTCTTATCCGCTAGACTGTGTTTTTTGCGAAACAAATCCATGGCAGGGAGAACAAAACACGAGTATCGGAAAAATGACAACAACAAACAGCGTCAGGCCGTTTGTCAATTTTCAATTCTAACCTACGTTATCATGGTTATTCCATTGAGATTAGAGACAGATACTTACACTTCCATTCATCAGAAAGAGGGTCATCAGATATACATTTGCATGTAAATTTTATAGTGTAAGGGCTGACGGGTTGGATTGCATTGATCATCGTAAGCATAATTCTAACCTACGTTATCGTCTAACCTACGTTATCATTTTTTTCTTCACTGTGTTATCGAATTTACAGGAAAAGGATTCGATTAACAGCATTATATCAACTGTAACAATACTGTAGTTGGCCTTGTCTTGCTAGAAAATCATAGTACAGAAGGTTTACTCTCCCTGCTTTAATCTCCAAGCAGATGTAGCACGTGAGCTTGTTTTGGCTATTTGGTGATGTCTTTGGTGGTTTGTTACGGAGATTACCATATCTACAGACAAAAAACTTAATATCTCGAAAAGTATAGGTGGTAGCACCTTACAAAATTGGCAAAAGATAGTCGACAATACTGGTAACAAGTTCAGCACATTTGTTAGGTATTTGGAAGAACTTTATTTTTCACGATTTTCTACCCCCAATTGCACACGTTAAAGGAGAATGGGCGATACATGTCTGTAACATTATTTGTATATTGTTGTGTTCCATTTGTAATTGTTATGAATGTATACTTTTAATGTGTGTGCCCAGGGATACCTGAAAATCAGATCAACGGATCTGAGGTATGCCCTGGTAAAATAAATAAACTTGAAACTTGAAACTTGAATTCAAGGAAAGATTAAAAAGTTATGCTTTCTCACCGATGATTATTGAAACGTATGTTAACGGCTTCGTCGAGTATTGATGCTGATGAGAGGTGTTTGTGAATAGAGTATTATTCCTCTTTACAAATAGCAGCGTTTTTCTGATAAGATACGGTCGTCCGGCACGCTTTCCGAAAATATTTACATGACCTGTCAGATACCCGATAATGGCAGAACAAAAAACAAAAAAACATGATTTCCACCTCTTCCATGCCACCTCACGTGCACAGCAGCTGCGATCCTATTCTTGGTGTACATTTGACCTAACATTTATTACATCGTTGCCGTTGATTTTTTTAAATTGCCAAATTCATGAACTCGTTTTATCAACTTTTCGAAGATTGACAGTTGAAATGATTCTAAGTCTTATACATACGCAGCTTCATATTGAATTATAATTTAGTTGGATACGGATGCCGCTAAGAGTACAGTACGAATTACCTCACAAGTCGGTAAACCACAATCCTGTTTTAGCTTTCTAAATCTCAAAGTCTGAGACTTGCTTTCCCTTTGATCACACTCGCTAGCTTTACACATGCGCATGTCTTTAAATTATGACTTTTACAAATGCAACCAATAATGAAATCTTTAAGATGAATCTCCACCAAAGAAACAGTAAGGTGAATAGCTACGGATATATGGTATAGAAAAAAGTGAAGTTAATTGGAAGCCACCAAAGATGCAAATAACATTGTCAGCAAAACTGAAGGAGTGCAAAAGTCAGAAGAGATGCTCTTTACTCCCTATTTCATATGAGGTTATTTACGTCCTAGATAAGATACAGCTTTACAAACGTTACAGTTTGAGGAGGCAAATGACGTGTCCAAAGGTCACCTCTAGATAGCCCACCCACGCTGGAACTGGATAAAACCGGATCATTGAAGATAAGTTTAGAACATCACACACATCACCCCACCCTGTGACCTCCGTGAGATTATCAGGGCACCATTTGACGAACATACGAAGACTGTTAAAAAATGTCATGACCTCACCCGAAATAAAGGGACATGACTCAAATCACGGGGCATAACTATACAGAATGTCCTTGATACAGTTCAATGGCAATAATATAGTTTCTTTTCTATTGTACTGAGTATGTATAAGATAGTATACCTGTAAGTTAGTACGTATCACCACGCTTTTGTGGCTTATATGCAGAATGCTTTATAAGTACATATATACAACACGGGGTATTCCGTATCGCCCGAGGTATATCGCCGCCCGGGTATGATATAAATATAGAATACAACACGGTGTATTCCGTATTGCCCGAGGTGTCGGCCCGACCGCGAGTCGGATCGCCCGGCGGCCGAAGACTCGCGGGAGGGCCGAGACCGTGTTGTATCTGTGACGTGTTGTTGGTGATGATTAGACTGTATAGTGGAAAACTACCAACCCAGCTGAGGCTCTACGGAGATTTCATTTCTGCAGATTTCTAGTGAGTACGAAATGAATAAAATTAGAAGACATCGCTGGTGTATTTTATTTACGTTAGGGTATGGCAAACTATGGTAGTGTAGCCTGGTGTCCAATTCCAATCCTATTTTAGCTGCCAAGTGTCTTTCGTCCGCTCCGCGATTAGGAGACGAAAGAGAATCGGCAGCTGAAATAGGGTTGGACACCAGGGTAAAGTTTACAACCATGCACCTCATGTATTCATTTAATCCCATGAATTTTGACAATATACAAAATGCTTTCTCCGAGTTTTTGAACACCCTAATCTTTGGCTACTGACTCTGGTACTTGAAGCATGACTATTTCTTGTCTTTTCTGACCTGGTTAGCTATTCAACTGTGCTGCAATGAAATAAGAAAATACAAAAAGTCCCCTTTTACCTTCCTAAATATAATGCAACACTCATGAATTACGCATAAAAATGACTTCAGGTTAGACAAAGAATAATCCGCAATCCCTGTTTATGGACCAAAGCTTACTTACCACTCCCTATTTCTTAGCCTAGAATTAACTTAACTAGAAAGGTAACATTTGCAAAGCAAATACATAATGTTTACCTTCACATGTCGTAGCCAGAAAAACTACTGCTTTGTTTATCTTTACTCGAACGCATTCATATATATGGTGACACAAGTCCAACTCTTGCAACCTGCAACACCACATGTAACCCAGCACCACAGGGTGTCTGCTACACTAGTTACCATGGTGACAGACGTCTGGTCCAGGTCATTGACCTTGTGTGTTTGGAATGGTAGAAGAAACAGAGCAAAAATAATACGTTTTCCTTCTGCGAAGGTAAACATAACTAAGAATCTACCTACTTTGGTATTTGATCTAACTTCAGTAATCGCTAGCACTCTACACCATGCATACTAAAACGCAAGGCAAAAACTTCGTATCGTGTTGTCAAGAAAGTATGCATGTAGTATATCCTGATTAACGAAATTCACATTGATGTACAGCCTGTGAAGACGTTAGGATGCCACAGGTCCGTGGGTTACAGGAAAAATAGTAGCAATTTGCCAAGTATTAACGTTACCTTCGACAAAAAGGTTATGTTTTCGGTTGTGCCACGGTGGAGTGGCTGTGGTCTAGATCTAGATGTATGTCAACAGCCTAACTCGAGAAGCTGTGGATGGATCTTAATGGCATTTGATAGGTGAGTAATGGTTGTGGTCTCTCGTAAATGTTTACATCATCTGGCGATGGTATGAAGTCGTGAAACTCTTGTATTTGACAATGTGGTATGGAGGCAGGGTCACGGTTTTCAGAGCGACTGTCGTCTGAGTCTTGAAAGTTGGAACCAGTGCGCTCAGTTTTGTGCGCCTGTTGTTGCGCCCACGTGATGATAGGGGCAACAACGGGGACAAATATTTAACCTGCCCGATGAATCATTGACCAAAAGGCTGCCATGTTCACAATGCCGTCTCAATGCCTCAATAAATCGTTCACTGCTCTATGCCGCAGCTGTAGGCATTATGTCCAAGGTCCTGGCAGTGCTGCCGGGCGCTCTGGACGGCCTAAAACTAGCCAAGGTCATGACCACGGTAACGGCCAATGAGGGGGTCGCTGATTGGCTCGCCAAGCGCCCCGATACTCCACGCTGATTGGCTCGCCAAGTAAAGTTTTCAGGGCTGTTCCAATGCTTTACCAAGAGGGATGAAGGATAGCAAAATTATAATCACTGGATTTTTAATTTTACTATCAAAAGATGACTAGAACAGTGGGCTGTTAGGTAGATTAAGGTAGTATGTGTAAAGAAAGAAGTCCTGAGATGAGCAGATGAAAAAAAATCGTCGTCCTCTCGATCTCTCCAGTCCCCGGTAACCTTGAAGTTGTGGAACAGTCCTTGCTGTGACGAGATCTAACCTGTGTTTACACAATCTCTGTTCCAAAAAATAACTATAGAGGGGGGAGGGGGAGGTAAGAAATTCAACTTTCATATCGTACACTAGTTCCAATCCAGGTTTGCTCAAATCCTCCCTAGTTCCTTAGCTTGTCCAGATTTGCTCAAACCCTCCCTAGTTCGTTGTCAAGCCCTACCCCCAATCCAATCCAGCCTCTTCCATCCCCCTCCACAGCTATGTTTTTAGAACAGCCCAGTCGTTGGAACCAACCAAGCAAAGTGTAGACTAGGTAAACACCTTTTCATGTTGAACGTGGTACCCGCCCCCCAGTAGCAACACAACGCGCTGCGCCAGTGCCTATTCAGTCCTGTCTACCTTTTCCACCATTCGGCAGCAAGGACAAGTGTTCAATTTGGATCCGTCTAGCATGGCGCGTCTTTTCAGAATTGCTGCGATCTTAGTTTTGGCGGCAGGTATTAAATGTTTATACTTTGCAGGATGAAGTGGGAGGGATTGGTCACCATATATATATATATCAATGTGTTTGAGTAAGAATAAAAGAGCAGTAGTTTTTAGGGTAGACTGTTTGAAGGTAAACATTATGCATTTGCTTAGCAAATGTTACCTTTTTAGTTTGCTGACTGTTGTTTGTCCTTGCAGCTGTGCTGTGCGTGCCATGCTGACTGTTCTTTGTTTGTCCTTGCAGCTGTGCTGTACGTGTCATGCTGACTATTCCTTGTTTGTCCTTGCAGCTGTGCTGTACGTGTCATGCTGACTATTCCTTGTTTGTCCTTGCAGCTGTGCTGTACGTGCTATGCTGTTTCACGGGTTTGAGATGCAGTTCGGAGTGAACCACCTGGGGCACTTCCTTCTCACCAACCTCCTCCTGGACAAGCTCAAGCAGTCCGCGCCCAGCCGGGTCGTCACCGTCTCCTCTCTGAAACACACTTTTACAAGTGGCATCGACTTTGATGACATCAACTTTGAAAAGGACTATGATCCAGAGGAGTCCTACCGCAGAAGCAAGCTGGCTAATGTACTGTTCTCCCGAGAACTTGCCAGGAGGTTAGAGGGTAAGTAAGGCACACGTTGCTATCAGTGCTGCTCAACTCCAAAAATTGTTGAAAAGTAATCAATGTGTACAGTCAAACATGCCCAACTGGTCTCAAATTTTTTCTTCACCTCATCAGTCCCCTGCATGGCCTTCTTGGGAAGGTTTTACTGAATTTAAAAAAAAAGAATATATTTATAGGAAACTTCGTGAAACTGCAAATAAAAAAATGGGTTGGGGATTGAGCCAACACTGTTGTTTGTCACAGAAAACATAATAAAAGCTTGCCAGCATCGAACTGCTTGATACTGGAAGATTAATGTGCAAATTCTCCTTTCCAAACCGTGCAGGGACCGGGGTCACTTCCAACTCCCTCCATCCGGGAGTCATCTACACAGAACTAAACCGACATCGAGAGGAGCGCATACGTGGGGTAGTCGGTGAACAGCTTTCCAAGGTGGCCAATAAGATCATGGAAGGATTTGTTGGTATAATTGGTAAGACCTGGGAGGAAGGTGCCCAGTTCACGATCTGTTGTGCCGTAGCAGAGGAATGGGAGAACACAACTGGGCTATACTTCAGGTAGGTGGGACCTGCCCAGGTTCGTTGACATTGACATTGTGGTGATATGCATATAAATGCTAAGTTCCTGCCAACGGAACTCACATAAACGTGCCTAACATGTTTGCCTCTCCTGTGCAGTGACTGTGTGCCCAAGGAGCCGTCAGCGGCAGCCATGGACGACGAGGCAGCCACCAGACTCTGGGACGTCAGTGAGAGGATGGTCGGACTCAAGTCATGAAGTCACACAGTGTGTGTCTAGCCTGTGTTACACAATCTTTCGCTGTCAAGAGCTGATTGGGCCTCCTCCCTGAGACCAACGAAAGGGCTGCTAGAAGCATGTTGTAGTCAGACAAATAAGGATAGGTCTGTTTGGATGTTTGTTAGTGATATTCAGCTCTAAGGACAGGCCTGTTTAGATATTTGTTGGTGATATTCAGTACTTAGGACAGGCCTATTTAGTTATTTGTTTGTGATATTTAGCACTACGAACAGGTCTGTTTGGATGTTTGTTGGTGATATTCAGCTCTAAGGACAGTTCTGTTTAGTTATTTGTTTGTGATATTTAGCACCAAGGACAGGCCTGTTTAGATGTTTGTTTGTGAGATTTAGCACTAAGGACAGGCCTGTTTAGATGTTTGTTGGAGATATTCAGCACTAAGGACAGGCTTGTTTAGATGTTTGTTGGAGATATTCAGCACTGAGGACAGGCCTGTTTAGATGTTTGTTGGTGATATTCAGCTGTAAGGACAGGCCTGTTTAGTTATTTGTGATATTCAGCACTAAGGACAGGCCTGTTTAGATGTTTGTTGGAGATATTCAGCACTGAGGACAGGCCTGTTTAGATGTTTGTTGGTGATATTCAGCACTAAGGACAGGCCTGTTTAGTTATTTGTGATATTCAGTACTAAGGACAGGCCTGTTTAGATGTTTGTTGGAGATATTCAGCACTAAGGACAGGCCTGTTTAGATGTTTGTTGGAGATATTCAGCACCAAGGACAGGCCTGTTTAGTTATTTGTGATATTCAGTACTAAGGACAGGCCTGTTTAGATGTTTGTTGGAGATATTCAGCACTAAGGACAGGCCTGTTTCGATGTTTGTTGGAGATATTCAGCACTAAGGACAGGCCTGTTTCGATGTTTGTTGGAGATATTCAGCACTAAGGACAGGCCTGTTTAGATGTTTGTTGGTGATCTTGAGCACTAAGGACAGACCTGTTTAGTTATTTGTGATATTCAGTACTAAGGACAGGCCTGTTTAGATGTTTGTTGGAGATATTCAGCACTAAGGACAGGCCTGTTTCGATGTTTGTTGGAGATATTCAGCACTAAGGACAGGCCTGTTTAGTTATTTGTGATATTCAGTACTAAGGACAGGCCTGTTTAGATGTTTGTTGGAGATATTCAGCACTAAGGACAGGCCTGTTTAGTTATTTGTGATATTCAGTAATAAGGACAGGCCTGTTTAGATGTTTGTTGGTGATCTTGAGCACTAAGGACAGGCCTGTTTAGATGTTTGTTGGAGATATTCAGCACTAAGGACAGGCCTGTTTAGTTATTTGTGATATTCAGCACTAAGGACAGGCCTGTTTAGTTATTTGTGATATTCAGTAATAAGGACAGGCCTGTTTAGATGTTTGTTGGAGATATTCAGCACTAAGGACAGACCTGTTTAGTTATTTGTGATATTCAGCACTAAGGACAGGCCTGTTTAGTTATTTGTGATATTCAGTACTAAGGACAGGCCTGTTAAGATGTTTGTTGGAGATATTCAGAACTAAGGACAGGCCTGTTTAGAGGTCTGTGTGTGATATTTAGCTCTAAGGACAGGCCTGTTTAGATGTTTGTTGGTGATAGTCAGCACTAAGGACAGGCCTGTTTGGATGTTTGTTGGTGATATTCTGCTCTAAGGACAGACCTGTTTAGTTATTTGTTTGATATCCAAAACTAAGGACAGGCCTGTTTAGATGTTTGTTGGTGATATTTAGCACTAAGGATAGGCCTATTTAGTTATTTGTTTATGATATTTAGCTCTAAGGACAGACCTGTTTAGTTATTTGTGATATTCAGCACTAAGGACAGACCTGTTTAGTTATTTGTGATATTCAGCACTAAGGAAGGCCTGTTTGGATGTTTGTTGGTGATATCCAGCTCTAAGGATAGGCCTGTTTAGATGTTTGTTGGTGATATTTAGCACTAAGGATAGGCCTATTTAGTTATTTGTTTATGATATTTAGCTCTAAGGACAGACCTGTTTAGTTATTTGTGATATTCAGCTCTAAGGACAGACCTGTTTATCTGTTTGTGATATTCAGCACTAAGGACAGGCCTGTTCAGCTGTTTGGAGGTGATATTGAAAAGATCATTTGCTGGTCCCTACGGATGCAGATGACACATAGACTACACACCTATGTCCACAAAGTACACACGTGTTGTAGGTACTATGTGGCATAGCATTTACAGCACATTTTTGTACTTAGTGGACACACATTGAAAAATGTATGTACAACATTCAGTGCTATGGCTAGGTTGTTCTTACATGTATGTTGAGGGCACATGCGTATACTTTAAGTCAGAAAAGTAGTAGAGATAAAAGAAGTCTTTTCATTTTATTATATCTTTGCATAATTAATAATTTAGAAATGCATTCAAGAACTGGAATACTAAGTGTATTGTTAATCATTGCCAATAACAACAAAAGCTTGTTATGAAAGTAGTAATTTATTCAACTATTTCTATCTAATTGTCATGTCATGTAATGTACGTAGTACTCAATCCTTTTGTTACATCAGGCCTTTCCATTATAGCAGTAGCTTTCTATTTGCTTTTCTCAACAGAAAGATGTCCACAAGTTATATAAAGCTAATAAAAGCAGTGTTAACTTGCACATCAATCATGCACAAAGTATTGTACTGGTAATTTCATCTAATAATTGAATCATTCTAGTTTTAAAGAATACAACAAGCTGTGAGTATCTATAAGTTTAAATATGATGCATTTTATATTACAGGAAAAGTACACCATAAATATGGCAAGGTGTTTGTAACCTACATGTATACCCACAACATACCCAGAAACAACAAATTGAAGACCTCACACCTCTGTGAAATATTTGTAGTTTTTGTAAATTTCTTGTTTTGTTCATTACTGTGAACTTCTTGCATTTTCACGCATTTTCCCCACTGCCTATGATAAGGCAACAGACACGAATGTATAGCAGGAAGTTGAAGATAGGAAATGAGATAACCTTTTCTGGGCCCTGTGACCTAACTTCCTGTCAGTGTGCCCATTGTACCTAGCATGTAGCCTGGGTGCCATCCTCCGTACTTACTGCTGGCTACCTATACGTGGTGGTGCGACAATAGGGAGCCAGCGGTAACAGTGGAGGATGGCACCCAGGCTACCTAGCACGTGGAAATAACTATGGAAACACAAGCGATGCACAGACACCAATAACAAAACCTCCGTACACAGAGGTACGTCTCTGCAAATGTTGATTCAGTTTACCATTTTTATATGCTGTGGGCTTTAGGGTGTCTAGAAGAGATCTATTTCTTAACATTGTGCAGATTAAATATCAGGGCTCAAAATACTCTGCCAATTGATAAAATTGCACACAATAAGATTTACACAATAAGATAGGTGTAATGTCATATGTGACCTAAGGAAAAGGACAACATTCTGTGCTTGGACATTGTTGCTTACAATCAGCGCATTTTACAGTGGCAAGCAACCAACAATTCCATCAACATGCTATATAAATAATCTTTTCATATACTGTACAGTAGAAGCTACAGCAGGTCACCCTTCTCTCACTTGTCCACATACTTAACCAAAACTTATAATTATATACACAAGAATTACTGACCTACATGTATAATGCTGTCAGGTAGGTTTACTTGGTAAACTGTACACAGAAACAGATAACCAATAATAACCCTCTCCCTACTAATGACTGCAGGTGTGGTGAGTGGACTAATCCACAGAAATAGAACTGCAGAAGCCCCTGTCACACAGCCGAATATGGCCTCCTGAACACTGCCAAACTCCTCCAACCATGGTTAGGAATACAATGTAGGTCGGAAGCAAGGTCGGCTGGTGTTTGGCGAGGTCGGTTAATGTTTGGCTGCACCAGTCGAGGGTTTCAAAATCTTCGGGTGTGGAGGGGAGGTTGGGCCATGGTTGGCTGGCGGTTGGCTGGTGTTTGGGAGTACAATGTAGGCCAGCAGTGTTCAGGGGTCAAATTTGACTCAAATTCAATTTGGTTCGTATAGAAAGGTTGGCATGGCCTATATCTGGTCAGACTGCTCCCAAACTGCAGCCAGTTGGTTGGTGTTCAGGGGAAGGTTCTGAATGTGTGACAAAGGCTTGAACTTGTCCACAGAACTAGCTACTGTGTAAAGTAATTGTGCACCTTAATGTGACAAAAATGGTGGTGCTGCAAACCTTATTTTACTGGTCCAGTACTTGGACTTACAGTTACCTGCCAGCAAAAACAGCATATTTTTACACATTGACCTGCTATAGTTTAGCTTGGAATTCTAAGCTATATCATATGGTACATAAATATAATACAAAAAAAGGTTTGGAAACTTGGAAGATTTTCCTGAGCTGCCAACACAGTGTTTGATATTGGCAGGGAAATCTTTGGGTAGGGAAATCTCTGCATTTTTTGGGCTGCTCCTCCATGACATAAGCAATGGTGCTCATTGCACACTATCATTACAAATAAGGTATCATTCTAATTACTAAAGGAAAATGTACAAGCTTTACAATAATATGAGCCACAATGCTAATCAATAAAAAAAACACAGACATATTGTTGAGGGACATATCAGCACTTTTGTCCTTCTGGCCCACCCATGTACTCAATGTATGTACTACATTGTACCATATCAAATGGTATCACTGTAAAGGGTCAGAAATAAACTTTCCAGTGACATTTGCAATTGATAAAGTAACAACAGAAATATGATCAACCACAATGATGTTTCCAAACCTTTTGCGTTAGGTTTAAGTACAGCACCACCTAGCTGTAGAGGGAAGAAGTACAGTCTGCATTGTCCTGAGGAAGGTATCTGAAAAACTACCTAAACATCGCTAAGTTGTTATATACTGGTTGGGTATGTATTCAACGAACTTTGTTGATGAATTGACTTACTAACCTGATGAAACTATTCATGGAGGTTTGATAAGTTTCTTTTCTGATTTTGCTCCTTATATATTTGTCACTCATGCCAAGGCAAAAATTATATTCAAGAACATAGTTTACATGCCTTCTTTGCCTTATACATTAAAAATTTCTTAGAATCATTGATTCCAGTCATGATTGTAGACATTACCCCGAATTCTGAGGCTTGCTAACCAGAGAAAACAGGACAAGGAAAGCTTAGTCCATACAGGGTCCAAAGCTTGTATATAGCACCATACAACGCATGTTACCTACTGTCATTAGTATCCACCATATTACTATTAGAGTCCACAATGTCCATGGGTTTAGTCGTACTGTTGTACTGTTGGTTTTCATTCAATTTTGTAGATTCCTGGGGGTTTGTCTGATTTGTTACAGTTTCACTGTTACAGTTCTCCGCATTGGTTGCACATGTTTCCTCGATGAAGTCCTTGCTTAGTGCGATGGTTGGAAGTTGATCACCTTGTGGCTGAGTGCGTGTGGGCGTGGCTGTCCCCGGGTGGGTGTTGTCTGTGTCGCTGTCGTCGTCCAGGATGATGACGTCCTCCGGCTGCAGCTCCATGGTGATGTACACCTCCCCAGGCGGGGAGTCCGTGCCGCCGTGCGACCTACTACCAGGGATCAGTAACTTGGCAATGGACCGCAACCGTTTCACCTGCAAAATACCAACTTGTCACCTAATTTGTTCCAACACAACACACCTGCAGCCTCATTCATGCTTCAATGAATGACCAATCATCTAGGATATGTGACTGTCCCTGTAATTACTTGACCAATCCTGAATGTCTATCACAATTAGCAGTTTAACCAATGATAGCACGGCAAGTAGAAGTTAGACCAATGAGAGAGTGGCTACGTGTCTGTCAGGTATTTGCATTTTTATGTTTTGATGGGGGTAGGAGGGATATGGGATCGGTCTATTGTCTGTATAGCTTCAGGGTTTTATTGAAATGTGGTGAAATTTAAGGAACAGGGACAAAGTTGTTCCTCCTACTTACAACACTAACTTTGAAAGTAGCATAGATTCTCATCTCTGATATCACAAGTACATGACAGTTGTTCCATAATAGTTCAATATTTTAGGAAGGAAGGCATGCATGCACGTAGTGAATGTTCATAGTCTTTCTTTCATACATGTAAGTCTGCAGGGCTCAAAATACTGGGTGCACATGCACTTTTTAGCACCCAAAATAGGAGCTGTGTACCTAATGTAATCGTAAATGTAATCGGGAAATGTATTTTGGTTCATGTTGTATCGTGTGGTCTCTAGAGTGGGAGAAAGAACATGACATAAAATGCTACATTTGTACATACCTCCTTTTCCATCTTGTCAATCTTGGACTGTATGTTCAGTGCAGACACAGGCCTGTTGTCCTTTCCTAGCTGATTAGCTGTCAGGTGTTCTTGATGCTGTAACATTCAAGACCAAGTCGGACATACTCACTAATCTTCAAAAACAAATATCTAGTACATGATCATGCTCTATATGTAGTACTACATGATCTATAATTATGTACTGTATCTTCATGGAACTTGACATGTTGTATTAGAACTTTTCCAACTTAAAATAAGATAGATATCAAATTTATCTAAATTTAACCTTTAAGAGCACAACTTTAAATTTAAAATATTCTGCTGCACCAAAGATGTTTAAACAGTAAAACTTGATTCTAAACCCACACTCCTATTCAAAAAAAGTTTTGTACAATAACTTTGGCCTTTCCTCAGGAAGCAACATGTCATGAAGTATTTGATGTGTCATACTCTGCCAAACGACATGTCTGAGGCCTGTTCATGTGTGTTATATCATGACAGCTTCATACTCATCTTCAAGGTCATGACACGGGAGCACATGAGGAAGATTCTACCTGAATTTCCAGGTCGGCAACACGCTGACGCAGCTCCGCTATGGTGGCCATTTTATCAGCCTCTCTCAGACGAATGTCCATCACCTCAGATGTGCTCTATGTGTACAGAAGTACATTGTACATGGTAAGAAACGGACCCAATTTGAAAGGACAAAAATGCTTTAAGTGCTCGTTACATGCGTTGTGCAATTGTCGTATGACTGAGTGTGTCTTGTTACAGAAAAGGCTGCTTTACTTGTAGATGGTTGTTTCTGACACAGCCTGCTTGAAAATTCTACGCCATCAAAATCGTATGACAACCTACGATGAATGTGACTGTGCCATAAAAGAAAAGATGGTGGCACCACAGCAAGTTGAAGAAAAAGTTATGCCTTTAAATATCAGAGTTATCAACCAAGAACTACTAGTATCGTAGAGTGGAACTCGTTGCCACCAAGCACAGTTGGGGCATCATCACTAGAAAGCTTTAAACAACTCCTGCAGTTATGTGCAAAGATTGGATGTAACAGGTCATTCAGTGTTATATAGCTAGCTGCCACCATGCCATGTGCCTGCAAAGCTAGTGTGTTATGCCGAAGGGCGGTTATACCAGCTATACACATACAGAATACATGTATACAGATACAAAAGATGTGCATGCAATGGCAGTAGAGGGAGAAAATTACTATATAGCTGGGTTGGCTGCAGTTTTGCAAAATTAATGATGATCTGTGCACTTCCTTAACACAATACTTTGTGTTAATGGAGAAATGGAGATTAAATAAAGCTAATGTATATTTCAAAGTGGAATCTGTTTTCGATTAATTTGTGCTGAATACTAGTACTCAGGTCAATTACGGCATGTGATTCCAAGGTGGTGGCGGTAAAATACGTATACGCTTGTAACTTTTGTTTGGTTACTAGCCAAAAGCAAAAAATGATAATTTTTTCCTAAAAGCAATCTGAGGAAAGCAATTTTGCTTATTGGGGCCTTTTCCTCTTAAATACAATATATTATACATGTACACGTCAGGTAGAAGTAAGATGAACAAAATAGCAAGTAACAATAATGACGCAAAAATACATTTGTAAACAAAGAACTAAGTAACGGTGAAACATGCAGCTGGTGTACAAGATCTCACCTTAATCCAATAAAGCGACCCATGTGCCAAAATAAAATTGAAAACAACATCAAATATTTGATAACGAATACTATTGGAATGGAATAATGGAATGGAGTTGCCCCTAAGAATCTTTGAACACAGTATACTGTTGATATGGCAGGATACCTTGCATGTACATACTGGTTAAAGATGACAACATATTAAGTCCTTGAAAAGTTGTCCATAGTTTTTCACATGGGAACCTCCTAACTTACTGATGTGAGTATGATGGTCAGTATTATTAATCTAATTAGTATTATTAAAGGACTTTACAGTTTGCCTGTATTCCTCAAAGCTACAAATGTACGAATGTATGCCCCAAAGTTATCCGAGTAGGTATCACAAGGGCTGGAACACCCATATCAAATGTTATCACAGCCCAGGTACGACAAAAATACATGTATGGATCTTGAACAACTGTTCCAGCAGTGTGATCCACCTAATAGTATATAGTAAGTAACAACATGGCTCATACAAGCAGTGTCAGTATGTGCAGTGGGCTTGCTGACTTACTTTTGCCTTCAGTTCACTCAGCTGCTTCCTGCAGTGGTTGAGCTCAGACTGCAGCTGTGCTCCGTGCTTCTCTGATGCCTCCAGCTTGTTGGTCAGCTGTTCTACACTGGCTTCAGCCCGCTTGAGATGGCTGGTAGAAGAGTTGTTCTGTTGGGAATCAAAAACATACTCATTACTTGGGCCAAGATTTTAATAATTCATTAATTGCAAAATCATGGCTGAAGGCTAATTGCATGTACAGGATCACAGAAGTAAAGTAAAGCAATAGAACATACAACTACTGTCTGTACTACTACTACCATGGGATTTGACTTCTTCTTCTTTGAAGGCAGTGGATAATGAATAGTCCCACGTTCTGCATAATGAGTTGGTTTCGTGACCTTAGTAGAAACGTAGTCTTTTGGTGATCTTCTAAATGGTAAAAGGATGGGGAAATTGGGGCAACTGTTTGAAATTGCTGCATTGAGCCACCCCAACATGTCTTATATACATGTATATGTAAATATTAATAAATTCACTTGTCCTGTCCTTTGCACACACAAAATCAGTTACCCCCCCGGTATGTTCTCTTCAATATTATCCTTTTCTTTCCCTATGTTTACACGTTCCGAATCACAACCTGCTAATAACCTCAGTAATGGAGCTAAACAGTAAAAAAGAAGAAGTATTACAGTACCATAGTTTCTAGCTCCATCACTCGCAGTCTTGACTCCTTCAGTGCTGCAACAACATCAGCCTCACGCAGTTTGACAGACATGAGTTCATCCTGCAGTACTTCCACCACCTGCTTGGTGTCTCCCTTTCGGTTTGATGACCTTGCTGCACTACCCGTTGTTCTAGCCAGATGTTTCTGCAAACAATGATTGTTTGACTTCAATCATGATTGATATGTATTGTATTACTTGAAACCTAAAAATGTATAATACGTAAAAATATGTACCAGAAATGTGAAAAATTATGCATACTTTGGTGTTACATGTGTGTTACATCTTGTTCGTGTACATGTACATGTACAAAACAATGTAGGAAGAATCATAAGGGAGTTTAGACTTTGAAGTTTATAGACATAACATATCCTGTATATGCAACTGTATATGCCAACATTGACAGGATACCAATTCACAACCATGTCCCCAGTTACATGGTTACAAATGGATTGTCGAAAAGAGCTAGGGGAATTTCCCTGGTACAATGAACCTGTAAATACTGTACATAGCGTCTGTCTTCTCTGTCACGACCAGTGGAAGAATAGCTCTTCAGTGATCACTGAATGAGCTAAACTGGTTCGATATCACTTTCACTTTCACTTTCACCCTGTTGGCAGAACAGTCTTCGAGCCAACCTGAAATTTTTTTTTGTCATGTCATCTCAATTTTGTTTGACATAGATTAATGTTGAGTGCCATCCTAGGAGGGTCTGGGGGCATGCTTCCCCTGGAAAATTTTGAAACCTTGACCCTCTGAAACGCTATTTCCTGCATTTTGTGGGACAAATTTTGCTGTTTGACTTAACTTAGTATAATGACATCTCTTTCCATATCTTTACATGCCAATTTTTGTCAGTCAAAGATGACGCAACGGGCAAAATTTTCGTCTGTCACGAGCGGCAAAATTCCATCAAATGACAGAAAGACGGCTGGAACACTGGGGCAGAGTGCATCAAACTGATCAGACGTACATGTATTTAAGAACACTATTGTCTGTTATGCATCAGTTCCAATTGGAAAGATGATCTATATCTGTATCTTTATTAGCCATTATAACCACCCTTCGGTGTAACACCCCAGCTTTGCAGGCACACGGCGCGGCGGCAGCTAGCTATATCACACCGAATGAATTGTTTGACAAAAATTTTTAACAATACACACAACAAGTTTTGTTGCTCTGGGGAGCTTTTGAGACGCACACTGTCTCTTCATCAGCCCAGTCAGAATGAATTGTCACACCTAACCTTTGCACGTCTAACTGCAGGTGTAGCAGTTGTTTAAAGCTATTTTAACTTTTTTTTAACTCTGTAAAAAATGATTCCTACCTGCCAGTGCTCCTCCAGGTCCACCACTGTTTGTCGGAGTTCCTTGAGCGCCAGCTGCCCCTCAGCCTCTCTCAGCTTCACCTGAACCAGCTCCTCCTGAAGGGCTTCTACACACACATTGGACGTCTGGTTCTCTTTGTGCTACGGGACAGTGGAACATGTACAATGTATGTCAGCAAACTACAGGGTTTGTAGACACATACATGTACACACACACACACACACACACACACAAATACATATACACATATGCAGACACACACACATACATGTATATTATAATATACAGATACACACTTGCACATGCACACAAACCTCACATGTACACACACACACACACACACACCTCATACACACATTCTCTCCCCCACCACACATGCACACACTCACACATGCATATGAACACACACACACACACACACACACATACACACAGCTGTTATGTTATGTTATAATTGTGAGAAAATGAAGAAAAAAACACACATTGAGAACACAGTGAAGTTCATCCAACATACAATGTAGATTAAGTATCGGCTATTTTGATATACTGGATGATACAAGGTGTAGCAAAGGTGAGATTTTGAAGACTTCTGATGCACAAAGCCCCCATACAATGATTGAAACAATGTGTCCATTTTAACACTGACTTTCTTATTAGACGTCTGAGTGAATAATCATATCATATCATATCATATCATACCATACTAACTTACCAGTAACTCCTGACATTTGTCCTTTAGATCTGCGAGCTCTACCTTTGCCTCTGCCTCCTGTAGTTTGGCCTGTGCCAACTGTTGCTGCAGCTCGGTGACTGCCTGATCTGAGAGACCCAGCAATGGGGTACTGCTAGAACGAGCTACAGCCTGATGGAACAAGTTCAGTACAGAGATATTAATGGTCACATGTGAATCAGTTGCAGCCATAACATGTAAATGGAACATGTACATGTATCATTCTTTGCACATGTGGACAAAAAAAAGGAGAAGAGGTTGAGTATTTTGTTAACAAATCTCATGTCAACAATGGACAATGTCATGTATTATGAATAAAGTTGGTGTTTGTAGTGAAATACACACTCTCTGTGTGACAATTTTGTATAATTTGTGTCAATGCATGTGATAGATGCATAATATTATGGTTTCCTGATGACCAGCCATCCCTACAGATTAGTTCCTTTGTGTAATAGACTGGATAATCTAAAAAAATACACAGTGACTGAAAAAATGAGGATTTGACTTCAGTGAATTACAATCGAATTACTCTCGCCACAAAAACTGGAGCCAAATAATGCATTTTTAATAGCAAATTCAATAACAAGAGAAGTGGGTACTGTATGTACATCTGGTTTAATTACATACATGTATTCATGTAACTATGTACATAACAATTGTTGAATATAATCAGAAAATGTTGTATTTTGGTGTCAATGGTGTCATTATATACATTTTTTAATTGTACATCTATATTGAAGTCTATGTTGCTGATTCTTGGTGTAAGACTACAATGTATACACACACTGCCTGTCCATGTTAGATTGATATCTACATGACACTTTAATTTGTAGCTGTTCCCTAATACCTTCTGTCCATCACTTGTCAGTGTCTTGATGACATCCCGTGCGTCCTCCAGTGCCGCCATGGTCTCGAAGCAGTGCTGTCGGACGGCGGCCAGTTCTCGCGCCATGATGAAGTTCTCCTCCTGCTCCTGTGCTCGAACAACTTGTCCCTGACCAAGGCACATCTCCAGGTTAACTAAGTCTTGCACCTCTTATCCATACCAGTGTTTGCTAACAACATTTTGCAAATTGCTTATCAAAGGCATCCAATGGAATTTTAGGACGGCAAAACTGGATTTTCAAAGTCAATTGCTGGGTATGCTTTTAATGTAGCAAGTTGAATCAACCCTATCCCGTATCATACTTATATCTGTAAGGCAAAATGTGATGTTGATGATGGAAAAAAAGGTGCTCATTTCGTATCATAGGCTGGTTCCAGCTATTTATTGGTGGTACCCAAAAATAAAAGGACTCCTCATGTAGCTTGTTTTGGGGCTATATTTCATCCACTTCAAGTATGAAATGACAACAATGTGCTAAGAAATGGCAGTAAATATCAATGTCAGACAGATTTCCTCATCCAGAATATTTTTGTTTTGCCACCCTGAAATTGCATTGGATACCTTTAAACCGATTTCCATGCAATAGCTAGTAAAGGCCCGGTCACATGTTGTAGGACCGTCATACAATTGCAAACTGAGGGTATTCTTGGGGTAATCGAGCTTGTGTCCTGCAAAATAAAATTCAGCTGTCTTGTTGCATAAAAGGCTGCCAAAGATCTTTGCCAGCAGTTGTTTTTGTCACAGTTTGCTTGAAAATTCCATGGCATTAAAATTGTACAACAACCTACAATGAATGTGACTTCTCCGTAAAACAGTCAAGTAAGGCTGCTCTTTAGGATTCCATAGAGAAAGACAGCATTCAAGAGCATGTTGAAAGCATGTACTGCACCTGCGCAAAACCTGGATTTTCCACAGTTTCTGTTGGATGTTTGGCCTGTTGCAGACGATATCTTTTCCGATACTGGACCGATACAACATTTGAAAACTATAGATGGGATGTTAATATTCATGTCGTCATTTTAAAACTATGTGAAAACAACCTTAAGTGAGATGTTCTGCTTAAGTGCTATGCACATGTACATGCCGGATTTCGCTTAGGTGCAGCACGTTCTGCCGACGTGCTGGATACAAGAACCTATATTCAGAGGCACTGCTAAACAAATTGTTGTTAAATCTCTAAAAAAGGATTTTGTAAATCAAAGCTTCAAACCTGTATCAGCTTGTCTGCCAAAGCAGCACTCTCCTATAGGGAAGTACCAAAAAATAAATTAAAGACTTGATGATCATTGATATGTGTGGTTGAGTAAAACAGATTGTTACTGTAACATTATACAATTATGATGACTGTACCATATACAAATTGCGTCATTTACATTGGACAGTCATGTAGCTAGCATTCAATCAACAAATTTTAAACAAGAAAAACTTTAATAAAGTTTCATTCAAGGTTAATGTCTGTACACAATCACAGTCAAGATATAAAAGAATTTTTGAAAAATAGTTGAGATTGATAATTTTCTCATAACATATTAAAGTATAAGGCCTTACATGTACCTTGCTTGTACTAAAATTCTACATGTGCCTCAATATTTACACTTAACAAACAAACAAACAAACAAACAAACAAACAAATGATACACATTTGTACATGTACATGTACACCTGTCATTGAATGACTACAAAGAAAACTAGAGGTCAACGATCTCATGCCTTCGTCAAAGGATGTTATCGTTAAGAAGGTAAAAGTGATATACCGTTTGCTACAAGTACGTAAAAAAAACCCAAATGTGGCTGATACAACAGCTTGCAATCTTACATTGTGCGAGGGGTGCCTGGGAAACAGCTGTCATGAGATCACCTAACGACTAACACTAACACGTGTGAAAGCAGTCTGCACCCACCAGCCATGATTAATGACTTACCCACTTGGGACACTTTGGGGCAGACGTATCCATTACAGCCAAACAGTAGAATACATAATTATGTAGTCCTATCATGGAAGGTAACTGAATTATAGAATTCCTTCATTAATTATGCAAATTAGATCATAATTTGCATAATTGTAATCTAATTATGTCAAGCATCACTTAAGCTACCTACACACCAAATATCAGGACGATCCATCGACTGGTTATTGAGTTATCCTACTTTAAACATTTTCATACAAATGCCCCTGCAGTTCCAGAGCAAGCCGCTAGGGGGCCCAAACTTATGTCACTTCTTCCCGAGCACAAGAGCTACCTACCATCCAAAAATCATGACCCTAGCTTGTCCAGATCACCATATATCAAAACCGGAAGTTCCGCTGCAGTACCATAACGAGCCGCCAGGGGGCCCATATTCCTATCACTTCTAGGTCTCATCAAGACCTACCCACCTACCAAATATGAAGACAATCCATTTAAGCCTTCTCGAGTTATACTGTTGACAGACTCACACACACACGCACGCCCATGAAAACATACCCTTCTTGACGAAGGCAACTAACCTTTTCCAGGATCTCTATTCTTTGCCGAAGAAGTTGGTTCTCATTTCTTAGTCTCTGCAACAAAAAAGAAAACAACACTGTCAGCAGCATAACAAAACAGCTGTACCAGTGGCAAGTACTGTACATACATGTACCACTATAATAGTACGTCGGCAGAACGCACTGCACCTGCATGAAACCTGGATTTTCACGTTTTTTTGCTGGATGTTTGGTCAACGTTGCATCAGAATTTTGCCCACGCAGGCAATATCTTTTCCGACACAACATTTAAAAACTATAAATGGGATGTCATCCTTAAATGGTGCTATGCACAATACATTATGGGTTTCATGCAGGCGCAGTACGTTCTGAAACTACATTTTGTACTTACCCTAATTTCAATTTGTTCTTCTAATTCTTTGCTCTTAAGTGACATGTACTCTTTCTCCAACCTGTGGTATAAGAAGGAAGGAGATGGATGAGTGACTGATATACAATGTCATGTAAGACAAGATGAGAAATTACACATGAATTTGCACATCATTGGTTTTAGTTATGAAGCTGAAAGTCAGCGTCAATTCATTTCCAGAGATAATGGTATGCCTGCTTAAACTGCAAAGGCCACACCAAATTAATTTGTTGGTTCTTGGTTGTTTTTTTTTACAAAAAAATTGAAGTGACAGGGTGAGAAAAAAAAAGGCGTAGGCGTCCTATGATAGCCCCAAATGCTACAAATAATATTATAGGAGCCATGGAATCAACATACCAGGGTGGTTTAAAATTTAACCGTCTCAGTGTCATGGGCCAGTTTTAAAGCATAGCTCTTATATTCCCTGACACTTTGAAGGTTAAACAATGAATTTTGAACTTTTAATCAAACTACTACATTAATAGATGAAAAATCTGTCAGTAACAACTAGAAAGAAAAGGACTTTCTTTAACTGCTTAAGAGCATTTTGAAGTTGATTCTGAACTAGATTTTTTTGCAAATAAGAAGAAAATGAAGCGGGCAAATCCGAGAACCAATTAATTAAATTGGTGTGGCCCAAGGTCTTGAATTCCAGAGCAAGAGTACAGATATAGAGGAGTAGGATGACAATAAATTAAGAACTTGAAACTCACTTTTTCATCTTTTTCTGGTTGTACTTAATATTATAGGCCAGGTTGAAGATGCTCTCTGGGTCCTTCTGCATCATGAGAGGAATCTCTTTCTGGAAGTACTGCAGAATGTATAGAAGACAGCTTGATCAGCATCTACAATGTACATGTAACATTGATGTACCTAATATTGTGCATTACATGTATGTCATAGCTGGGCTGTGGCTGACGTTCAATACAGGTGTTCTGGCCTGTGTAATAACTAGCCATATCACTCAGGGTTCTAATGGTTATCACACCAGCTTCCAAAAGTTCCATAGAATAATTCTGAAATGTTTCACGTGTGCCACGTGCACCGCTTTTGAAAATTACAATACCGGATTCGGATATTGGAATCAATGTTTTTACAATTTTTTTCTTTCTGGACACCAGATTTTCATAAATTTTAGCACATTTCGCATTGAAATGTGTATTTTCTTGGGTGTGTATGACACAAACAAAATGTCCGCATCACCCTCCGTCCCAGCCCTCCTGTGGGTTGGATCTCCCTTCGGCCTTTGGTTGCAGTGTCAAAGTGCCAGTGTTTGTACCATGTCAAAGTGCCAGTGTTCATACCATGTTAAGTGCCAGTGTTTGTACCATGTCTAAGTACCAGTGTTCATACCATGTTAAGTACCACTGTTCGTACCATGTCTAAGTACCAGTGTTCATACCATGTTAAGTACCAGTGTTTGTACCAAGTGTCAAAGTGCCAGTGTTTGTACCATGTCAAAGTGCCAGTGTTTGTACCATGTCTAAGTACCAGTGTTCATACCATGTTAAGTACCAGTGTTTGTACCATGTCTAAGTACCAGTGTTCATACCTTGAGCATACCCTTCATGTCTAAGTACCAGTGTTTGTACCATGTCTAAGTACCACTGTTTGTACCATGTCTAAGTACCAGTGTTCGTACCTTGAGCATACCCTCCATGTCCAGCTGCATCAGGTCAGACTTACTAGCCTGCAGCAGTGCAATCCCCAACCTGAATACGATCTCCATACCCTGTTAAATACAACCAAATATGATTAACTGAGAACTCTGCATACAAAGGCAAAGCAAAGACTAGCATACCATAAGCAGTGTGAGTAGCAAATATGAAACCTGGAATATTCACAACTTGCAATTTTGCAGTGTTAAGAAAACAAACCATCAGCCCTTTAACAGAGGTAAGAAGGGAATGTATATGAGAAGCCGCATTTTAGCCAGTGTCCGTCTTTCCGTCATTTGACGGAATTTTGCTGCTCATGAAGGACAAAACTTTTGCCCAATCTGTCATCTTTGACGGACAAAAATTGGCGTGTAAAGATATGTCATTAACTAAGCTTAGTCTAGGAGCAAAACTTGCCCCTCAATATGCAGGAAATAGCGTTTCAAACTAAGGGTCAAGATTTCAAAATTTTCCAGGGGAAGCAAGCCCCCAGACCCCCTCCCCCAGGATTGTCACGTCGTGCCTTTGGCGCTCGTCAAACAAAATTGAGATGATGGAAAAAAATTTCAAGCTGGCTAGAACACTGATGAGAAGTATGAATGAGCTGATGAAGGTGAGAACCCACCTCTGACATGAAGAGGTCCATGACTCGACAGGCCACCTGCAGGGGGAAAACTGTGGCGAACAGTGTGAGGAACCAGGAGGAGGCGTACATGGAGGTGTGGAAGCACTGCGTCTGGAAGTGGATGTGCAGATCTGGTAACAGCTCCTGCACATGTGGACAACAGAAAACAACACCTGAGTTAATAAATGCCTTCGCCACTGAGGCATCAACAAAAATCCTGTTGGCAGAGCACCTGTCCAATCAACCTTTTAATATGAAACTCAGATTAGAGTCAACCATGACTTGACAAATTGCTTCCTACATGTAGTTAACAACTAACCTATCCTGTGTGCCATCCTATTTTATTTCCTTAGGGGCTGCTTATACATGTACATTAGCATAATATACAAAGTACTAGGCCCGTAGCAAATTGGATGGCACCCAGGCAACAGTTACCAGTGACCCACAATCTGCCAATTCTACCTGAGATGGTGTCAAGACGGTTTTTCAAGGTTAGTTTTCAGCAAAAAAATTTTGGCACTTCAAAAATAAAATGATCTCCAGGACTTGTGTAGGTTTAATGGGGACTGTCATGATTCATAATGCAGATCATTTCATTTCCACCATCCCATGTGGAATTGGTGGGTCTGCTAATCTGTCTTTGGTAAAGTAGGAAGCAATTTGTTGGGTCATGGCTGATTTCAATCTGAGTTTTGACGAGGTTAATTGAATGGGGTGCACACGTACATTGTATGTGGTTGTGGAATTTTTTTCTACAGTTAAAAAAATCAAGACCATACCATGTCCAGGACAAAAGATACAAACACCAGAAGTTCTGCTGCAGTACGTACATGTACCAAGCTTAAGGTCAACCACCAGGAGGCCCACATTTGACCTTGACCTCTGTCTTCCTAGGACCTACCCACACCAAATATGTCATGTTGACCACAAATACACATATGTGGAAACAGACACATACACAGACCAAAAACAATGCCTCCATTTTCCATGGAGATAATGACTACAGTCAACTGTACTCTAGTAGGTAACATAAGGCTGCCTGACCTGCACCATACATTCCAACTGGAACATACACAGGCCCAGCTCAGCCATACTGGGTTTGAACAGCTCTCGTAGGCGATAGTCCTGCATCAGATGCACCAGCACACAGAACGTCTCCTCCTCGGGCATCTTCAACAAGAAATCAGACATTTCAGACTTCAAGGAAGTATGCTGGATTTTCTGACCTTGAAGTTCACCCCATGTCCTGTGTCTGACATTTTGACCTCCTGTCACTCTGCCTGTCAATCTTCTTCTACCCATATGATAGAGAAGTAAAAGATAACAGACATAGAGATAGAGAATTAAAAGCAGCTTCTGATTTATTTATTTATTTATAACAATTTACCACGCCGCCAGGAACACCTTTTCAAGGCCACTGATGTGATACTGCCAGTCCACGGTGGTCTGTTGCTACCGTATTCTTTCCCATTGGTAGGGGCGTTCGAAAAGGTATCGGGTTACAAGACGCAATTTTTGGGCTAACTGTAAAATATTTGAAAATAAACAAATAGTATGGAAGGGAAAATTTCGTCAAAATAAAATAAAATTATCGTCGTTATACACTTTTAATGTTTGTTTTTTTATGTTAAAAGGCTAATTTTTCATAATTTCGCTCCGAAAGACGATTTTTTTTTGGCGTTTGCGGAGTGCTATGTTTTCAGGCAAACACTGAGCAAGATTGGCTACATATATTATCCCAAATACATAATTTTAAAATTTATATTTTCGACGGCTAGGAATAATATAAAAAGCTGTGCCATAGGATTTTTTTAAATGTCTGATTTTAAGTATAGTTTTTGTCGACAAATAGGTGAAAAAATGACATTTTTTTGCATTTTTCGCACTCAATTACCCATAATTCAAAATCGAGGGCATTTTTCAAAAATCCCTAAGACAGAAGCCTCGGGAAAACCGTTACAGTCATTTTGAGCCGTCAATGAGGTATGTTGGACTCTCCATACTTCCAATCTTGCTCAAGGTTTGCACGCATGTCATGCGGCACGGATATGAAGAGTGTGTCATTCATGTCAGCGTGTACAAGTATTGCGACAGTCAAGGTCACCTGCGATTACGGTATTAACTTCGTTACATGTTACATGTTCACCACAAAATGACGGCATCGATGGACTGTCCTGAAAACTGTTTATATTTGTGCATACATTTGTAGGTGATTTTTTTTCTGTTCGGCGGTACCCGTGTAAAAAAGGGTCTGAACACGCGGGTATCCCCCAAATGACCTCGGATAACTCCGAATCGAACACCGTTCGGTTCGAATTACGTCATATCGAACATGGTTCGGGTTCTAAAGCAGGTGGGGACATTTGGGCCCAAATTTTACCACCGTGGTCTGATGACGAAAGAAATAGTATGTTGATGACATGGTGGGGGCAAATTTGGGTAGGCGGGTTTCATTCACGCAAGTAAATCTGCCTGTTGGCTGCCGAGGTACATTATAAGTACAAAAATGTAGGTCAAATTCTTTTTTTAAAAGGCCAAACTGGAATTCTTGTGTTTTTGAGCATATGCTTTCTAAATCCAGGATCCTCGTAACGTTACTTGCACACCGAGTGCTACAAAAACTGGATGGATTAGGTGGAAGTAAAGAAAATTTAATGACAAATTTTTATGATTTTCGGCATGTAGGTAGCTTAGACAGAGATGAACATGCCTTCAGCAACTTTCCACTCCACAGTGTCATCCATTTCAAATGTTGTTAATTGTTGTTGATATTCTGCTGCTCTTTTGTACAAATGTAAATCACAAATGGGTGTAAAAAGAAAAACCGCAAATGATTGTGAATTGGGCATAATTAAGGTTTCAGAGGCGGGCATATTATACTCTGTAAACTACCGGTATCAAAAAGTGGCCTACATTGTGATGCTTTAATACATGTACATGTATATGTTTCTGACCTTTTTAAAAATGCTCATAACTTTCCTTATTAATCAGTTAGAAATGCATGAAAATGTTGGAGGGGGGGGGGCACAGCTGCCCTGGAAGAGCAAAGTTAATTCCTCGGCTGTTCAGAAGAGCAAGTTAATCCCTCTGACAGGCACTCCTGTCCACCACCTATTGTTATGTGGCATCTCCCGCATTAAGTGACATTTTGAATGTAACTGATTCCGAAACTACCTCTGTCCCCTCCTCAAACAATTCTACCCTGTGGATATATCCTTCAACAAAGAAGGTAGAACCATCTCAGGGCTCAAAATTAAAGGTGGGCGGCCACTGACCACTAAAATTTAGGCTGGGACAACTAAAAAGACACTTAGGGACATTTTTGGGACAATAGAAAAATAATCAACATCAGAATGTTAGCCCTTCTTTTGTTTATCACGCACACGTCCCAGCTTTTGGATCCGGAAAGTCCCCCCGAATTTCCTGTCTACTCTGCAGTTATTTTGCACCTGGGAGTGAACATAAGCAAAATAAAGTTGACTTTAAGTTAAAGTCATAGAATACTTCTCAAAAAACAAGTTGGGACAGTTCATCCTCACTTCTAGACAATTGAAATTTATTTTTGGGACCGTGCTGGGACAATAGGAAGAAAAGTTAATTTTGAGGCCTGCCATCTCCTTTGTCCTGCTGTGAGAGTTCTTCACTGCCAAAAAACGTGATTCCAAAACGTGATTTGGGCGGCAAAGCCGACAACCTGGCAGCAGCGGCCATGTTTACCCTTCCTGCTCTGTTTCTGACTGAGGTGTTCTCAGGCCACACTGATTTAATTTTTGGATGACATCCTCTGGAGACCCCAAAACTAATACGACGATAAAAAATCGAGCAAAAAATGCTGCTAAACCACAGGAATACAAAGCTGGTATTAAGAATTTTGTGGTACTGGTAGTACATGTTGGCTTTTACGACAAGCCGGCACATGCTGGCCTTTTTTTGGCATATATGAGTTGGCACTGTACTGAGTTCCGTAGATCCACAGTAGTTACCGCCGGCTCCCTATTGTCGCTAGCACCATGGACTATGGAGAATGGCACCCAGGTTAGAGCCTCGGAGGAGGTGCTTTTTTTTTTTTGGAGAACAGAACAGGCAAAAATCAATGCGTGCGCAGAGATCATCCATAAAATTAAATCAGTGTGGCCTAAATAGAACAGGGGTGGTGCTTACGGTGTTCAACATGGAAAGGTCCATTGTAGCAAAATGATTAGAACATTATTACAGACCAATTCAGGACAACTTACCTGCATCAGCAAAAGTCCCACGATGAAGCCACTCCCTTGGCAGTACCCAACCTCCCTGTCATGGAGAGAATACGCCTGGAGAGATATAAAAAAATGTCAGATGGTTTTATACTGGTTACCTGCTGCATAAAAACTTTCACAGTGTTGTTTCAGTTTCTGCAAAGATACTGTAAAGATTGATTATAGATTAATAATCTTTGCTCATTTTTTGCCTCCGGAAGATTCTAGAAATCACATACAAAGACCACATCCCAAATAATGAAGTGCAAAAGAGTAATTAAAAATAGGTTCGTATTAAGACCTAACCACTAAGTAAAGAAACTAAAGTGGTATGGCCACGTGTCACAGTCATCGGGACTAGCCAAAACCATCATGCAAGGAACAGTCCTGGGAGGAAGAAAGAGGGGCAGGCAACGGAAAAGATAGGAGGATAACATCAGAGAATGGACCAGCACGACATTAAGTGAAACGTTAAGAGGAACAGAAAACCGAGAAGGGTGGAGAAAACTGGTTGTCAGATTATCTGTAGTCAAACAATTAGACTAAGTAAGGGATAGATGAGATGAGAGATTTCTTGCCAAATCTTTATTTACCTGAAGTTATCTGTTTATAGATCTTTCTAGCAACACAGGGTGCAATAGGAATGAGGATGGATATACATGTACACATACCAACTGAAAGCAGATACTGCAATAGTATTCAAACCTGAAAAACTTTACAACTGTGCTTACATGAAATTGTGCTGGATGGATGGAAAGGCACTATGAGTAAAAAAGAACATACCTTCATGACGTTAAACAGTGTCTCCTGTCCAAGACCGTCTTTTTCTCTAAAGAACTCATGTTCAGGATAGGTGCGGGCAATATCTCTCCTTATAACCTTTTCGCAGGGCGACGTGGCCTTCAGGTACTCGGCATATTTCTCCTTGAGCGGTGAGCGGTGGGCGTTACACAGCAGCTGCCACGCAATGCCCCTGAAGTGGTGCGGAATGCCTCTTCTCACTAGAGTCTGGCAGATTTCAAAATTGCCAAATTAGGTATAATTTTTAAATCTGCGTTATGTAACATAGGGATAAACAAAGAGTTAATTTTCCGGTCATTTTCTGGTCAAGTACAAATGTAAGTTGAATCAACCCTACTCCATTGCAAATAAATGCCATTCAGAAAGTGGAGGTGCCAAAATATGATGCTCTGGTGTTCATCTCACAAATGCATGATCATAAATTAATAGATAAATTTAATCTATATTTTGATCTAAAACAATGAAATCAATAAAGTATTGATGGAGACATACATTTCCAGAATTTTCTAAAAGTTTATTTTCAGCTCTCCAAACCATAACAGGAAATCTGAAATTGTTTGTGAATTTGTTTTTTGTTTTAAATCTATTATTGAGAATTTGTCTGTCTAACGAGTCTCTATGCATTTTCCCAGTGACATTTGTGCAACTGTCTCTAGGCCAACCAAGGATTCTCCCTTTTTCAACCCCCTTGGGGCAACTTTAAATTTCTGCTAGCTCCTGGTCAGCAGCATCTGAGACCAGTCAACTAACATCCTTGACCTTTGCGGTTTGTCGTTCAATAGTAATTCCACCATTCTTCATGCTGTCAGCCAATTGTACAAACACACAAGCAAGCACACACACTGACGAACACACCCAAAATAATACAGTCAAACTTGCCCAAGTGACCACTTCTATAAGCCGTCTAGCCATGATGATCTCGGTCCCAATTTTATTTCCCATAGACGTAAGCATTAAGGAACTTGCTTGAAAGCCAACCACTTGTCTAACGTGACCGCAAACGGCCCAATTCCTATGACGACCGCGAAATTAATTTTTTAATGAAAAGTAAGTGAATACTTGTGGTGAAATCAGCTCATTTGAGTTGGGTTTTCAGGTGCGGACCCATTCAAATGGTATGTCTTATACATGGTACATGAACGTGTTTAGTATGCTTATCAATAGTCACAGGATTATTAAATGTTGAAATCTTTGTCTTGGTCTTGTCTTGTCACCGTTTTTTTTTGTAAGAAGACCACTTGTCTAAGAAGGCGACTTTTCCTTGGTCCCCCAGGTGGTTGTCTTAGACAAGAGTTAGACTGTACCTCAGTCTGTTTTTATGAACTTCAAGGAAAACATGGCTTTAACTCTTGCATACTTACATGTACAACAAAGAGGGCAAGTATGATGACACTAGCACGTCGGCAGAATGTACTGCACCTGCGCGAAACCCGTAATGTATTGTGTATAGCGTCTCATATAAGGTTGTATTAGAGCATATAAGGTTGACAGCCTGTCTGTAGTTTTCAGATGTTGTATAGGAAAAGATATCGTCTGCAACAGGCAAAATTTTGATGCAACGTTGACCTAACATCCAACGAAAAACGTGAAAAATCAGAGTTTTGCGCAGGCGCAGTACGTTCTGCCGACGTGCTGATGACACTAACTTTCAAGAACTTTGGTTTCCGCTTGGTGGACTCCTCCCAGTCATTCACAATGTCTCCCCAGACCTCCCAGGTGTCCTCCTCGGTGGGCGTTCTGTCTCCTCCCGCCTCACTCATGTCCTCGGAGGCACCATAATTGTTCAGGTTACTATTGAGAGAGTCGCTGGACACCAAGCTGGTCCTGGAACCTCGGGGTGACGAGTCCGACAGAGACTTGAGCGATTTACTGTCAGCCTCCAGTATTCTGAAAGGTCACAAAGAATTACACCATGTTATGGTCTCCTATGCCAGTTTCGTTGTGCCATTTGGACAGGTATAATAACAAAATAAGCACCTTTTTTTGCTGCACATCCAATTATAAAAACAGTTTGTCCAGAGATATCTTGCCTTCTATTGCAAGCACACTTCTGGGCAATAGAAATATGTCCTCTAAATCTAATGGCTATAGCGATATTTATGGCATTCATAACTGCAATTGGCCACTATTCGCAAGAGGCCCTCTCGCGCTGACAGCGGCTGGCTGCAGGAATCAGGACAAAAAAGCGTACATGCATATGTCTGACATTTGCTCGATGCCGAAACTTTCCCACCTACATGTAATCCTGTTGGTAATAAACAAGCTTTCACCTCAAATCCTTTTATACCAGATGAGATCGACGAAAGGGAATTTACGATCAACCGAAGCATACGTTTTTTGGGCCCAATTGTTTTTTAGACTGGATTTTTTTAGACACTACGCGCGGAGTAATTGCGGAACGAGAATTTATACTGTTCCAAGCATGTTACTAAAGGGACCGTCACATTGTGCGAAAATCGATCGACCGACGAGTCGGTGAGTTCTAAACGACATTTACGGCAGTAGTACGCCCGATGTTTCGTCGAGCATCGTGCATATTTTAGGGATCGCCGGCGATTTTTAGGAGTAGGCCGAAGCTCGCTGACACGTGAAATGTGTTCTTAACATCAGCGACTAGTCACCCGATTTTTGAGGTCATAGATGTATTCCAAGCGATCGCCCGAGCCTCGCTCCATGTGACGGGGACGATTTTCAAGCCAAAAATATGCGCGATCCTCGGTCGATCTAAAATCAAGCGACCTTTTGGCAATCAACAAATACGGCCAAAGCTCGTCGACAATGTGACGCAGGCATAAGGAATGAAAAAATTGTCTGCCTTTTGTAATTGAGTTGAAAGGAGGACCTTATTTTCCAATGAATAATAATTTTAGGAAGTAAAAAATGCATACTACTTTATAGTACACGGTAAAATAAACACCAGTCGTGCATGCAAAAATCTAGTACTCTTGAAAACTCTCAAAGTATGCTCTAACTTGAAGTAATCCCAGAATAGCAGTAAAACCTATTTTAGCTGCCATGTCTCTTTTGTCCTCTCTGCAAATAGCAGAGAGGACAAAAGAGACTCAGCAGCTAAAATAGGTTTGGTAACCAGTCTAATCCCAGAATGCATACTATGGCTGAATGCAATGTGCCTGACAAAAGTTAGGCTACAAAAATAATTTTCTGGGAAAGAAATCATCTCGTTATATGTGGGGGTCAGGTGGGTGGGTGGAGGACCTACACTGTACCAACATACCAAGTATCGTCAAGATCCATCCTTAACTTCTCAAGTTATGCAGTTCACAAAAAGACGCACCTACAAACCCAAAAATATAGCCTTTTCGGTGAAGGCAATTAAGCTAACCATTGGTAGATATATGTACATGTATATGTAACTCTGTGACTCTGACTCAGTCTGACTCAATACCACTGTCACAAAAACTGGAATATTTTAAAATTTAATGAAGTCTATTTTTAGTTCGTGTGCATACATGTATGTCTTGACGGCGGTTAAGCTACAAGTCTTACAAGACAATTAGTGTGATTTTGCAAGTTCCAGCAAGGACATTAATGTCCTTGGTTTCAGCAAGTTTTGATGGGAATATTAATTTTGGTCTGGATACTACATCATGTAGTGTTATTAAGTCTGTGGCAAATATCATGCATTTGATCGTAAAGGTTGCTTTCCTAGGATCAAGAAAGGTTATAGGAGAAGGGTTCAAGCTTGTCATGTTGAACTTCAAGACTTTGTCTTTGAATTACAAAAAAATGTTATGTGCTAAACATTACTAGTTGTAACTAACTCACTCACTAACTATGATGGCGTATATTGTAAATAAACAAATAGATAATAAATAGTTGTGTGTGCTAACTAAATGCATGTATCTGCAGCAAAGAAATTGTAGCCAGAAATGTACAACAATTTCACCAGCTACATTATTACAAACACCTTAAAAAGGCAAGTTGGTTGGAAAGGGGTAAAGACTTATAGACTTGGAATTACAATGTAATTCAGAACTGTACATTTTCATACAACATTACATAGCCCAAACATATTTCTAAAACATTTCACCTCCAATATACAGTACACTTCTTAGTACGTCGGTGAAGGTACACTTCTTACATAATAAATGTCCTTCAGAAAGTCTAATTACACCACACTATATACCAAAACTATTGCCTGTTTACACTCCAAGTTTCCAACTTCTTTCCTACCGACAGCCTACCTTTCGTTCCTTTCTGAACTTGACAACCTGGCCGGAGAGGAGGCTCTCCTCACACGTTTGGGAGGGGCGAGGAAGCGGTCGAAAAATCCCGTTGACTGTTCGGGAGGCTCCTCAATTTCGGCGGGAATTTCACTGACCAGTTGCAGAACGTCCACCGGTCTGCTTGACTGGCTGGGCTTATCCATTCTCTAGTCTTGGAGGTAAGAAACTTGTGTTTTGTCTGTGACAACTCACGGGGTTTCTTGAGTGGAACAGCAAGTAGTTGTCTGTTTCCCCTATACGGGCCTCACCCTACCTGCCACATCAGCACCCAACTTGAACACATTTAAAGGTTCCAGTGCCAGCGGTCAACACCCTCATAATTACATGACGTCTCTTTCAGGCCGGTGCCCTCCCTTATTTTTTTTAAACACAGTTACAAAGCAGTGTCAACGGTCAAAGGTCACCAAGAGTCAAAAAACCTTTTAACAGTTATTTTTACCCATTTGAGTAGAACTGTTGAAAATAAACATAATTCTCTAGGTTACATACTTCAATAACTTTAGAAATCGTCTCAGTTTGCACTGTTCAAACCTTCAATTGCATTCAGATACGTCTACTTAATATGGGATATACCAATGTAGCGTGTGTTTTGGGTTGGATGAAAAAGGGAGGAAAATAATTAGATTTGCAACTAATTGTTGTGTTTTTTCATTCGGTCTGACCTCTGAAACCCGCTGTTCAAGAGACAAAATGGGGCATTGATACGTGCACTACTGTGGTTTAATGACTGTGGGAGAATACCACCTATAGCTAGCTACATGCATGTGTACAATTGTATTAGTGTGTGTACAGAAAACTGGAATAACAACTTCAGACTAGAGGGCTCCTAAGGTGTTTTCAGTTTAATGACTTGTGCCCCAAAGCCCCCAGGCCATTCCAGTGGTGGTACATTTAATTTATAGATTGTGTCTTTCATGATCATTACAGGGCTCGAAATCCTTTTTTCTGCCTACCTGCACCAATGCAGGTACCATTGGAAATTTATACCTGCACTTGACAAATCTTACCTGCACTGCTCTGCATGACAAAAATAGATTTGATAAAGGACACATGCATGCATCAAACTGAAGAAACCATTTCGCAGGTGGTAAAAACATCATCAGTACAGCAAACAAAAATCCCCAAACACTTGCTTACCCAGTACATGGACCTGTGCAGGTTAGGTGCAGGTGGACATCAGAAATACCTGGCTGTCTGCATAGCTCCAATTGTACCTGCCCTAACGTTAACCTACAGATGCCTGTGGTATTTTGAGCCCTGCATAATATATACAGTCATTTATATCATACCAGGTCGTATTTTACTGTGGTTTTACGACCAGCTTCCATAGAACGATTCGAACGCGTTTCGCCCCAACCGTGTGCGCCGCTTTCGAAAATTCGAATACAGGATTCGGACGTTGGAATTGATGTTGTTGCAGTTTTTTTGTTTAGGGACACCAAATTTTCGCTCATTTCGCATTGAAAGACGTGTTTTCTAGGGTGGGTATGATATAAATATAATACAACACAGCAGTGTATTCCGCATCGCCCTCGGTCTCGGCCCTCCCGCGAGTCGGATCGCCCTCCGGCCTTCGGGCGATCCGACTCGCGGTCAGGACGATACCTCGGGCGATACGGAATACACCGTGTTGTATTCTATATGTATCAGGTCTATCCTTGATTATAAAGAGATAAGTGGCCATTGAGTAAAAAAACTATTTTGATCTTAATGACTGCACTTCCAAATCTCACAATAATTTACCATGGGGATATAATACATGCATCTACATTTATTTAGTACATGTATGCCACCCATTTAAAGGGTTATAAGGCCACATCAATGAAATTTGTTGGCTCTCGGATTTTTTCAGAAAAAATATGAAGCGACAGGGTGACAAAAAAGAAACAGGCCTTAAGTCATCTTATGATAGCCCCAAATGCTACAATACATATAAGAGCCATGAAGTCAACATACCAGGGTGGTTTGTAATTCATATAATGAATTTTAAACTTTTATTTTTTTTAATCAAACCACTGCATTGATACAGAAAAACTGTAACAACTACAATGTAGGAAGACGAGGACTTTTTTAAACTGCTGGGGCCAAAATATGAGCATTTTGGACTTGATTCAGACCGTGAATATTTTTTTTTTCAAATCAGAAAAAACACACGAAGTGGGCGAATCCGAGAACCAATTGATTTAATTGATATGGCCTAAGGGTGATACATGTATACGGCCCGATGTACATGTACCAGGTATGTATGAATGACTACGCACAGGAGGAACTAAGGTGCTAACGTAAGGGTGACATTGTGACCATTCAACCTCTTAATACACCTGAAGATGGCTTTCGATTCTATATTCTGTCTCTCTGTCCCTTTCAACCTCAATCTTTTATTGTAATTCAATTACACTGGATGACCAGGCACTGAAGCGCCATCCTGTCTATTGTATTATAATGTAGAACACCGGTCACCCCTCCTGTAAGGACTGGCACCGTTCGTCACTCCAGAGGCACGGATGGGCTGCAAACTTGTCAGTCTCTGTATTTATCCCCACCCAACCCAACCCGTTTGGAGATACAAAATTTATTAAGATTGTCTTAAAAAAAGGTAAAGACAACCAATGCAATTTCAGGGCGGCAAAACAAAAAATATTCTGGATGAGGAAATCTGTCTGATATTGACATTTACTGCCATTTCTTAGCACATTTTCGTCATCAGTTCATACTTGAAGCATTTGAAATAGTCCAAAAACATGCTACATGACGAGTTCCTTTATTTTTTGGTACCACCAATAAAATAGCTACAATGTTATAACCAGCCTACAATATGAAGCAAGCAGCCGTTTTCTGTCAGTGGCATCATATTTTTGACTCACAGATATCAGTATGGTGTGGGATACATGTAGCATTGATTCAACTTACTACATTAAAAAAATATTACCAGAAAATTTACTTTCAAAAACAAAATCAAAATGCAGTTTTACTCCCCTGAAATTGCTTTGGATGCCTTTTAACTAAGTTTGTTGTGTTTGCCCACTTTTCAAAAGAGAAACATAAAATTGAGAACTGCGAACAGCCGAACACTCTTGGTTCCTGCTATGTATTATTGTCTACAGTACACAACTGATGAATAGGCAGTTTTTATACTGCAAATTCATTTATTTTCGCTGGGACTTACTTTCGTAGTAGGAGCAAGGTTTTTGCTGTATCATTGTGGTTCAAACAATTCTGTAGTGTGCAAAATCTAATCATTTTTTTGATAGGTCAAGACCTAACCAAATACCAAGTTTCATGACAATCCATTCTATATTACTAAGTTATGCTGCTATTAAAACCACTTCCAAACATTTACAAAATGCTACCAAAAATATAAACTGACTAAATCCAGGCAAAGGTAATCAACCCATACAATGTATGAATTGATCTCAATTATTCTCGAAGCCGATCTTTTGGTGGCAAAATCATAACCAACTGGCTTTCTGGCAAGGCAGTATCCAATTGGCTAGACAGTATCCAACTGGCTACCGAAGAGCTGAAGACCCCCCTCCCCCATACACATTCATGATAGGATACAGTGAAGCCCCAGAAGCACACCTACATGTAGCACAGTCATTTTGTTTAAATCTTTCTTTTGTAAGTGTGCTGCAATTTTGTACTTTTATCTTTAAAATTGGCCCAAGGACAGTGTTCTGGTGGTTCAAAACCCCAAACATCTCGAAACACACAGCGAACCTTCTCTTCCATGGTTTATATATACTGTTCAAAATAAGAGACTTCCAGTAAGGGTAATACCCAACCAGCACACATAGAAGGGCATGAGCTATGCCCAGTAGAAGGAACATGTTGGCAGAACGTACCACGCCTGTATGTAATACCACTACTTATGATGTTCAGAGAGCAACTTCAGTGCACGTGGTATAAAGGACTGCTCATGGCGCTTAGTTCTGCAAAATGTCGGGCGTGCCTGTTGACTACGTCTTAAACTGTAAGTGCTTTGCGGCCTGACACAAACGAAATCGTTGAGAGGGTTATCTAAATCATTCAAGATACATTGTATGGTGCGTACAGTGGCTATGTTACGTCTCAATAAGGAAGAGACTCAACAGGAATTCCAATAATCCTACAACATCGCTTTTGTACATCATCAAGCATATTAGAAAGACGCCTAGGCAGGCCTCCCCAGACCGGACTTGCGTATTCTAACACAGGACAGATAAAGACTAGATAAATATGTGTTAAAGTATCAGTCGGCAGGCCAGCCTTCTTAGCTAGAGTCAGATAGTACATTCTCGGGCTTACTTTCATCAGCATGTAATGGACGTGGCTGTCCCAAGTCAGATCAGATGAGATGTAGACCCCGAGAAGTTTGAAACATACGACACGTTCAATCTCGTGGCCTGCTATTGTCGGATGGGGAGGGTTCTTTTGAACATGTACTTGGGAAGAACACTTTGATTAGGTAACAATTGGATGTTAATAGCCTTTGAACATTTTGACTATCTGCAGATCTTTGGTGGCCATCTTAAGCTTAGGTCCCAATTGCACCGGTGCCCGTCGGGGATGTAGCCCCGGTCAGGCTCTGGAGTCTGGGGGCACCGGCTGTTTTGTTAAAAATTTTGTCACCCTCATTGGTCGGTCTCCGGCAGGTACCTGGCAGATGATCTGACGATGTCTTGTATATGAGGGATTGTATATAATTTATATTGCCTGTCTTGTCTATTGTAACTTTCATTTTTTGTACGCAAACTCTTCCGATTCAGGGATTCTCATCCCTGCTGCAAGGTTTGCTTTTTGGTGTCATGAATAAAGTGCCCCACGTACATGTGTGTAATACCTAGTTCACGCCTTTGTTGTTATCACCTGATCTGTGACGTCACACATTTGACCCAGTCTTACAATGTACGAAGTACTCACCTTTATTTTAACATTTTTGTGCATCTAGTCTGTGACGTAACAAATCAGTGTCCCGGTGGACTGCCGGCAACCGGAGGGGTACCTCTCGGTGTTCTCACGGTTAGGTCATGGCGTCTTTTTGTCAGCGGGGCCTGGGTAGAATTTAAGTCAAAACTAAATTCTTCTCGGGTCCCCGCCAGGCTCAAAAATAGGGGACACTTCTGAAAGTGCCAAAAAATAGCCTGGGAACTACCCGTCAGGGCCCCCTTTTCCAGTTGGGACCAAAGCATACCAAAGTACTGTTTGGCCAATTGCATTACTGCCTTGCCGGTTATGATTTGCCACTGAAAGATCTGCATGGAGATTAGATTTCAATATGGACTTTGGTTTTTGATAAATAATATACATATATCATAAAATTAATTCTGATTCTGAAGAAGACTTTCTAATAAAAAGTCGAAACCAGTAAACAGAGACCAATTCTATGGCCCCACCCACCTCCATCACAATGTAGAAATGCAAAATAAAAACATTTGAAAAAATGCAAATATTTGACGGATATATAGCCGCTCTCTCATAGATTATAACGATAGTTGCCATTCTCTCATTGGAACTGAGATGGACAGTTAGGATCGGTCTATTGGATTGTTGCTCCTGCCATCATCCTTCCAACCTTCCTTGAATACACAATATCATATAGTGTATACATTATCAGGTTGGCATGAAAGTTAATCTGAGTTGGTAAATTACAATATGAAAATTAAACTGTTCTCCAACTCAAAAAGAAATTAATTATCAACTCACCAGAAATGTCGACCAGATCTCTTGGTCTTCATCAGCTATCTGATCCAAGTGCTGTAGACATGTGATTTTTCTGCATGTATGACGTCAGCACTGGGTCAAAATTCATTGGAAGTCAGTACCAGCCCCCCATCCCGGTTGAGAGAAGGTTGGTGTGCTACATCAGGGCACATCAACCTTCTCTGGATGTAGCACACCAACCTTCCCTCAACAGGGACGGGGGGTGGTACCCACTTCTGACAAACTTTGACCCAGTGCTGACGTCACACGTGCAGAAAAATCACGTGTCTACAGCACTTGGATCAGATAGCTGATATGAAGACCAAGAGATTTGGTCGACAATTCTGGTGAGTTAATTTCTTTTTGAGTTGGAGAACAGATTGCATGTACACAGTACCACACCTGTTCTGTTCCTCTAATTTGGCCAGCAGTTCCATCTCCTCCTCTCCCAGGTCCTTGTCTGGGGAAGACAGGGGCGTCTCCATGTCGGGCTCTTATAGGGGACACCTTGCTGTGGGATAAAGAACAGGGATGATAAATTTGTATAAACTTCACTAGCTAATCCCTACTTGAAAAGCTAGGTGTTGAGGATATCACGTCGGTGCTTCGGTCACGTCGTCTTCGGTGGCTGCATCAACACCATCACAGACTTACAGTTACCAGGCAACAGAGGTCGTGGTAGACCAAAGAAGACATGGATGGAGTGCATCCAAAATGACATTAGAATGTGCGGACTGTCCAACATTGACCCACAGGACAGGGTCGCATGGAGACATGGAGTCCTGTCTAGCCGACTGCTGCCCACCCTAGCCGTGGACGACTCTAGTAATCCTTTTTGCATGATAATGCAGGATACAGAGTCGTGGTGCACTCCATAGGCCAAAACCAACCTTTGCCGTGCCGGGCCTCATGCAACGGGCCGGCCCCGGATTTTTGGTATCCCTGGCTTCCTAACGCACTCACCTGCCGTGCCAGGGCAATAAGACCCTAAACAAACGTCGCATTTAACCACAACAGCGCCTCTCGCAGCACAGATCAATACAAAAGCCTCGGGGATGGCCGCCATCTTGCTTGAGGCGACCCCTGACCCCCATGCTAAGCACTGGTGTAGAAAAGCAAGATGGCGTGGTTAGCATGGGGGTCAGGGGTCGCCTCAAGCAAGATGGCGGCCATCCCCGAGGCTTTTGTATTGATCTGTGCTGCGAGAGGCGCTGTTGTGGTTAAATGCGACGTTTGTTTAGGGTCTTATTGCCCCGGCACGGCAGGTGAGTGCGTTAGGAAGCCAGGGACACCAAAAATCCGGGGCCGGCCCGTTGCATGAGGCCCGGCACGGCAAAGGTTGGTTTTGGCCTATGGAGTGCACCACGACTCTGTATCCTGCATTATCATGCATAAAGGATTACTAGAGTCGTCCACGGCTACTGCCCACCCCTGAGTCAGGGAAGCCGACAGCAGAATAATCAAAGCCCGGATATGTATGTACGTATGTATGTATGTATGTTCTTTACATGTAATGAGCAAAGTCTGCACAAATGCACTTGTAATGATGGGGACTTCATAATCATATTGGTGATGCAAGTTATGTAGAAGTGATTGTAAGTCACAAATCATGCAAGTTAGGCTCCACCTACCTTTCGATTATGAATTGACTTTGAGTTAAATTTGAGTCACATTTGACCCCCAAACACGCCCCGAACACTACTGACCTACTCCCGAACACCAGCCAACCACCAGCCAACCATTGGTGACCCTCTCGTCCAAACTCCAAATGTTTTAACATTTTGAAATACATTTGTATTCGGCTGGGGCAGCCGAACAGTAAGTAGCCGACTTCTCGGAACACCTGCCGACCCAGACGACCTTGGTCCCGACCTACTCTAACTGTGTTTGGGGGGAGTTCGGCAGTGTTCGGGGGGGCCATATTCGGCTATGTGTGACAGGGGCTTTAGACAGCATTTAAGTATCAAGGTAAATTTAAATGACAGGAGGTATATTCTGCTCCACAAAACATGATTTGATACTGTAGTTTAGGACAACAAACAATACAAAACATGATGATGATGAGTCCTGTTCAAGGTAAATCGGCACTGCACTGCACCCCACCATAATTGCATACTTTGCACACACAAAATCAATATAAACTCCAAACATTATGATGATCATACAAATTTCATCCTAAATCCATCTACCCCCCTCCCCCCCTCCCCCGTAAAATAGGACATCACGTGGCGTGAAAAATGGTTTCTACAAGAAAGACCATCGCCATTCTGTAGTACAATCTCACCGTGAAGTCTGATGATGACAGTTCTCCCGGTAGTGACATGAAACAAAGTAAAGTTTGTGGTTTCTGCGGCCGAGAGGCTGGGTTCTTCTCCTCTGATCTCAGTAAGGACCGCTACTTCCGGGTCAGGACATGACGCAATGGGCTGTTGAAAAAAGAAAAACTGGAGGGGGTGAGGCGGAGAAAAATATCAGGAGTACGGTTTAAGAAGTGAAAGAGAGATATAAGACAAATCAAAAATAGCTTTAATAATCATAAATACTGCCTGAAAGGAGGTAAAGCTGTTTCGGGTGGAGGAACAGGGAAGGTTGAAAACAAATAAAAACGAACAACCGATATCTTTACCCCCCTTCAGATTTGTTTTAGAATAGCCTAGTCCAAGACCAGGTAGCCCACCCCAAAAAGGCCCAATATATCGTACCAAAGTAGGTTTTTCTTTTGTACTTTGCATCTGTGATCAATGTCTATGGTTATGAATAAAATGGCCTGTAAAATTTCATTTAACTGCTATATCGTATACGTTGCAAGAAAACACTGAGCTTTTTGATAATAGATGTCAAAGGTGAAAGGCTGTGACCCACAAGCGCGGGAAACAGGTCTATGCTTGCCCGGTCCAGAGTGCGCGCCAGAACACAACACTGAGCTCAACCCAGTCAGAAGACTGTTCTTTACCATTTTACTGTTACATCGTCACGTAGCTGGACGTCCTCTTCTACCGTCTGAAGATGTCTGAGAGTGAGTTTTATTTTCCTTGTTGTTTTTATAGCTAGTCTCATTGCAAATTGTTGCTAGAAACAAACAAATCGATAGTTAGGTCCCGCTAACGTTATGTATAATTTATAAAGACAACAGCTACTGTATAATAAATCGGTAATATTACGGGCTAGTTACGGTTGCTACTGGTTGGTTATCAGGGTAAGTGCCACCGGAACGTTGTCTGGCTGTCCGTGCATTTATAAGTCACATCCTAGAGTAACGTGGACAACAGCCAGAGATCACAAATTTTCATGGAATTCAAGTGAAGTATATTTTTGGCGACGCCCCAGGAGCGTGCCAAATAGCATATTATGTCCAGTGGCGGGGGTGCCGTTTACAAATGCCTGTTTTCTAAAGGCCTTTTTATCTGTTTCCAGACAAATTGAAAAGAGTTGCATTCCAGGGCCTGGCTCCAGTGGACACTGAATGTACCAGACTGCTGGGCAAGGTAAGCATTGCTCCATACAGGCTTCACTGTTTCTCACCAGACACTGATGGTCTTGGAGGCCTGCTGCTTCCGTTCCGTATACGCTTGCGTGGTAATCTATTAATATAAAAACCACTTGCTCAGTAATATTAAAGACCTCATGACACGGAAAAAAAGTAGGTAAAAGACATATGAATATCAAATATACATACTCGAAATTGTTTTTAATCACGATGACTGAGAAAGTAAGTTTGTACAGCCTTCCAAAAGTGCAGTTTGTAGAGGCTCTGGCAAGCTTTCCAATCCCCGGCCACGGCACATTTTTTTGCATCTCTATGTTTAAATTTTGCATTTTGTGGAGCTGACATCACTGGGTGACGTCAGCTCTGGAAAAAATATAGAAATGCAAAAATAAAACACAGAGATGCAAAAGTCTGCTGGGACTGGCTTGTGCTGACTTTTCCGAGGTGGGGCATTGAAATTTTAAATGTAACAGGAGATCTGTGTACAGTCAAACCTGGCCAAGTAGACCACCCAGGGGACCACTCAAATTTGGCCTACTTGAGCAGGTGGTCTATTTGAAGAAAATCAGACCGACGCAAGATCACAGAGATATGGCAGTTTACAAGTGTTTTAATAAACCATTATCGCATCATCATCATCAAGGTGCATGTATAGTTACATGTCATCATTCATGACATCAATTATTACATCATCATCATCAAAGTACATGTACAAAATGTATACAGTATATATATATTTACATGTCAATCATTCATGACATCCATTATTTCAGCATCGAAGTACAAATGTACAATGTACATGTATACACTACATCATTATCACAGAAGCATACCGTATTTCTTCTATTAAAGGACGCACTTTTTTGACATTTCAACTCTCAAGTAGGGGCTTCGGGTCAAAGCCAAAGTCTGGGTGCGCACTTTATTCAGGTTTTTCCCCGAGAAAAATCGGGAGGCAAGCCAGCAGTCGGTAATTACGCGCCATGGTAGCGCCCCGAACAGCAATAATTTATTCATGTTTTATGTTAACTAGGCAGAGACGTTACGTATAATTTGATCACATATGCATTTATTGTTGAGTATTAAAAGGTATTCTTGTTAAATTGATATAAAAAATAATATTATGAGACACCGAATTACGATGAACGCTGGCTGTTACGTACCGCCCGACAAAAATCTGGTGTGCAGAAGCCAGAACGCCGGGCCGTCCCGCTTGCGACAAGAATTCCTGAGGAAGCATACGGCTGAAACGCCGGTACATCGTGCGGGTCCACAAATATTTTGATAAAAAACATAATCGCTGGGATCTGAAATGTTACAGGATTTCTTTAGCGGTAGTTTTATTTCTTGTTTTGATCGATAAAACTACCGTGAATTCAAACCCACGCTGCCGGCTCGGCACGTAAACTTCCGGGTTGATTTGGGCGTCAAAATTACGCAAAAGACTCCATAAATCCGCAAAGAAATATATATTTTCCCCAAAGATTCTTTGAATTGTACATGTCTTCACTAGAAAATAGTTCTGTGTTCGCGGAAACAGCATTTTGGCGCGTATTTTTAAACAAAGAAAATTTTGTTTACACGCGCGTCGTCTCGCTTTGTGACTTGACGCCGACACCGCCGGCTGAAATCATCAACCAATCGGAGGCGCGTATCGCGGTCACGTTATGCAATATTTGCATATGACGATAAACCGGATAGTGAGTGAGAGTGAGTGACCTCATATGACCTTGGGGCCGGCACGTCAGCCGGCGGTGCGTCGCACACTGTGGTGTAAATTCAACGCCGTATTTCAGGAAATAAATGCCGGGACACGAACGATTATTTTTGAAAATGTATTTTAGAAGTTCATCTTTGGATAGCCTAGTAGAAATCAAACCGTTCGATGTCTGGTCCTTCGATATGATACAAATCCGCCCATGAGATTCTCAGCGCGAGCTACTAAGTTTGGTGTGAATTTTTAACTGCAAGATAACGATGTATACCACCAAATTATGGTGACGTTTTGCCGAAAATTCCGTGGCCGGCGATTTGGTATGACAAAAGAAAAATTAACCCGGCCCGTGACCCGGCCGGCGCCATCTTGAATCGCTCGGCCGACAAAACTCACAAATAAACAGGTCGATTCTCTCCATAAATCCCCGCAAGTTTTCGTGATGATGCGGTCGTCATGGGAAGGTTTTGGTCGCGCGTGGTCCCGACTCGAGCTGGCCGCAGTCGCGTCAGGCAGGTGGTCTACTTGGGCAGAGCGCTTAATGCTTGTGCCTATGGGAAAATATTTTCGGGACCAGGGAAAACCGGTCTATTTGGCCAGTAGGTCGTCTTGACAAGGTGGTCGCATGGGCAGGTTTGACTGTATATTTATTGTAAACGTGTCTGTTAGCCAGGTAATACTAGTTATGTCAACTACAATCATATAAGGCCACAGCAAGTAAATTTTATGGATGACATCCTCACGCGCATTGATTTTCGCCTGATTTCAGAAAAAAAAACAAGAAATTTTGTTGCCCTGCGACGGTGGTCAACATGCCAAAATAGGGCAAATATGTCATGAACGTCCATCTGCAAGACAAGGCTCTGATTTATTCTTTTATTTTTACTTTGATACAATGTTGTATTTTATTAATTTTATATGTGATGTTGCCACTGAATCAAAACCATTTGTACAATAATTGAAAATTTTAGTTAGTCACTTCTTTTTTCAAAGTTGTTTCAGAGACAAATCGGTGTTGTAACAGTTGGCACAATATAGGTAGAGTATGGCTTCCAGACAGTTCGGTTTATGAGTCACTCTGTCAGTGATTGAGCCCTGTGTTCTGCCTGGTAGCCAGTCTCTAAACTCAGAGACCACCAGGGATCCAGCAAACTTGAGGCGCAATTCCTCGTGTTTGATGGCAAGTGTTGACAGTCCAGGGTGTTCCATTACAAATGAATACCCAGTGTAGTATCTACCTTGAAGATGGTACAGCAAGCTCTTTTTTTGGTTCTATTTAATAAAGACACATCTGCAAGGACAGGTAATACTGTTGAATACAGCGACAGAAGACCTGTTGGGTATGATATCATGTTTTACCGCCTAAATTCTTGTTCAACGAGGTTTACGATCCCTAAATCTGAAAATGTAGGAATCTTGTTTTTTTTGCCTGCCTTGTTTTTTTTTTTGCCCTCTCGCATTAATTTTGGAGTCTCCGGAGGATGTCATCCATAAAATTTACTTGCTATGGCCTAAGATCGTATTTTGGTGTGAGCACTTTAACCACTTGTTACACTTTTGTGTTGTCCTCAGGCGCAGGTGTACTGCGAAGGGAACAATGTTTGGGACGCCATGTTGAACCAGGTAAGAAGTAGGGACTGTACAGTATTTACCAGGGGAAGGGTTGGTACACAAAAGGGGTGAGACATTCCACATATTTCAATGTATCTTCTGTTATAACCGGTGTAGCCCCTGTCACACATTGGATAAGAGAGTTTTGTATCTGTTCCTTCAGCAAAGTGGAATGTCCAGTTTCTTGGACTTTCATGTTGTGTGTCATGTTACACTACTAGCTAGAAAGGGGATGAAAACACTGAAAATGGGGATTCATTAGGGCTACACGGACTTCCTTATTGTTTCTGGGTGGTTTATGCAAGAATGGAATCTTATGTGTTTACTTTGCAGCAGAATACAATAGGAAAACCATCCTTTGTAAGCCCCAGAGTTTTATTAACGCCTCTGAACAAGGTGTGAAGTAGATGTGACCTTGTGTGGCTGTGATTACCTGTGTTGATGACTGAGACCAAAGAGGCCTATCTTAGAATATCTGTTGCTAATTGGAAATCGCCAGGTATTTGTTTGATTTTGATAGCAACAGTTTGCTACTGCATTGAAACACTTTAATGGGGACGTGCAAAGTCCTGTTCACCCCTTTGATACCTAGTTGTGAACTTTGTTTTCATCCCCTGACATCTACATAGAAACAATGCACATCAGGGGAAGTCTCATAAAGACCCTTTAAAACCCCAATAACAATACTAGTAGGTAAGTCCAATTAATCCCCATTTTCAGTGTTTTCATTCCCTTTCTAGCTGGTAGTGTTATGTGCTTTCTGGATGGCAGGAGCCAGTCCTAGATGTCAGATATAGATCTGTCTGTCTGTGAGGGCACAAAGATCAAGTGTGGACAGAGCTGTAATATAGTGTTAGAGGACAAAGGAGACACATGTCTGTACAGTCTGGTAACCAGGATTCAACTGACTTTATTAAAAAATTCTGGAATGGGATCAGCTGTTTGAACGATGAACAGCCAGTCCCGGCCGATAAGTACGATAACTCTACAACGATCAGAAGTTTTTTTTTTTTTTTTCCACGTTCTTTTTATTCAATTTTCAATAACAAAACAAACAACATATACAGACATGCATGGCACAGGTTGTAGTCAAAATGATAAATAATACAAATTTTTGTTTAACAGGAACCAAACTCAATACAAAGTATGAAGATATGCTTCGAACTGATTCACTAAACATAATTCAAAATAATTTGAACATAATGACTTGAAAAACACATATAATAAATGATAACTTTTAACTTAATCCAAAACAAATTTCAAAAGTATTTTCAATCTTATTTTGCCATAAATCGAGTCAAACCTATCTAGAATGGAAATAAATAGGTTTGACTCGATTTATGGCAAAATAAGATTGAAAATACTTTTGAAATTTGTTTTGGATTAAGTTAAAAGTTATCATTTATTATATGTGTTTTTCAAGTCACTTCACGATCAGAAGTTTGTAGAATTAACGTACAACAAGCGTACAACTGCATGTTACTGTATAGTCTGAATATTGGGTGCTGAGAAAGATTCTGTATTCTTTCAAGTTTTGCCGTTTAGCTGTTGGTTAGTGACAACTGCCACGCAGGTGTAGCATACTCGAGTGCAGGTCTTACGTTTGCTGTGTAGACTGACTCATGGTCTGGGACAAAAAAATGTTTGAGCCTACGGAGTAGGTACAGTTTCTTGTTGGCAAATGTTATAGACTTGTAGGCCCCTCAGTAAAATAGTGTGTGAATTTCTTGTTTTTTCATTATTGTCACTTTCTCTGAACTCTTTCTTGCTGAATTGTGTTTCCATCCAGACAAACCTGCAGTTTAACAACAACAAGTACTACCTGCTACAACTCCTGCAGGAGACCCGCACCAAGAAGTTTTATGTGTGGTTAAGATGGGGAAGGGGTGAGTATTTTATGTACGTGATGTACAGTTTCAGTGTGCGAAATGCTAGGTTGCCCAGTTGCACCGAGCAACCATTGTTTTGCTTGGTGCAACCTATTTTTACACCCAGGTAGTCCAGTGCACTAAAACCTAACCTAAATTTTGTGGTAAGGAGGCCCCTTTCTTCCATTGGGAACTGTTGATTGAGAAGTTCCCATGGAAGAGCTCATCACTTCAGGTAAGGAGAAACAGCTCCGTGTCAGAAATGTATAAATGCACATTGCATTCTAACAAAGTTAATCATAATGTAGAAGAGTTTAAATTCAGGGCAACCTGGAATTTTGATTGGCAACCTAGCTTTCATCCTAGGTTGCCACTGGGCAACCTGGCTCAAAAAAGTATTTTGTACACTGCTGCTGAGGAATTCACTACTCTGATGCCAGGGGAACTAAACGCTACACTACAAGTGCGATACCTGCACTTGCAAAACACCTTGTCGGACTATAAAACTAAGCTTTTTTAAGTATGTTGGACAATAAAATTGGTTTTAACAATGTTGAGCAGAAACCTTGTTTTTAATTTTGTCGGTTGTAATTAATGGTAAATGTTTACATTTAATGAAATCCACAGATAATGACAGTTTGCAAATGAACTCAAGTGTGGAAACTAGTTGTACAAGTAGTAAGTAAGTAAACATTGATTAATTTGAGTTTTCATGTTGCCACAGTTGGGAAAAATGGACAGAACAACCTGATAGAGTGTGGACTAAACCTGGACGAAGCCAAAGAGATATTCACCAAAAAGTAAGGAATTTTGTCCTTTTCATTTACCTCCAGTTATGGAGGTATTGTTTTCAGTGTTTTGCGTGTGTGTGTGTGCTTGTGGGTCTGTTGGTGTTTGAATGCAGTAGAGTGTCAGGAAGGGAAGGAGAGATTTTGTAACTGCAGATTGACAGGAAGGTCCACCCACAAGTCGCCAGGGTTACCCACTTAGGATTTGTCATGATGTAAGTTAGTTTTCAGCACTTTAGGTTGCTCAGCCTGCAAGGTTTCTATGCTAGGCCTATTCTAGTACGTCAAACCTTTTTAAACATCCGTCAATGAAGGTTAGACATCCAGGTAATGAGATACATAAGAAAAACAGTTACTCGACAAGCAACTGGATAGATTTTAAAACTGTCAGACATTTGAAGTAGCATCCACTACTTTCCGTCAGTGACTATCACTGTGGATGCTACTTGAAACATCTGTGCATCCTTCCAGAGGTTTGAAATCTCTGATTCCTTGTTTGACATAGAATCTTAGCATTATTTTCAGTGACAGTGCAAGATATATGTGAGATACATTTTGTGTCTATCGCTTTGTTCAAGTAATTTTTTTTCTTTCACAGATTTTTCGACAAGACAAAAAATGAGTGGGCAAATCGGAAGAAATTCTGCAAAGTTGCTGGGAAGTATGATCTGCTCCAGATGGACTACAGTGTCAAGGTTACTCAGATCTTAATTTGATTAATTTGTTTCTCTCAATTAGACATGGGTACTGGTACAAAACTGGTATTTCTTGCTGGACCGGTAAAATGTACTATAAAGGTACCATTCAAAAATGTAACGCTCTATCTATTACCGCCCACTTCTTTATTCTATGTACTTTACTCAGAACATCAATATTTACAGTCGACTTCTGTGTATTTTAGTCCTTTACTCGATTCCCAGCAATCCACTTTGTTTTTCGCTTCCTATTTTGTTCAGTTTCATTCCATTTCTCTCCATTTCGCTCCATTTTGTTCCTTTTTGCACTTTCTGTACTCTCATTAGAAAATACCGTAAGGCAGTCACATACTTTGTGGCTACTGGTCCAAGAAAATAACATATAAGGCCAAAACAGAGCATGTTTTGTACTAATTGTAGTGATGGGCATGGAATGTCTCATTCATTGGTCTTTTTAATTTAGAAGCTTGATTGAAATACACCATTGCAGTTTTGAAGCTTGTTGTTTGGAGCACATGTTTTACATTACCAAAATGATGTTAATTTGAAGCTTGTTTAAAATTTGTATGTAGGCTGGCAGCATGAAGCCCCTGTCACACATTCAGATCTTTTCCCGACCACCAACTAACCAAGGTTGGCTGAAGTTCGGGAGCAGTCTGACCAGATTTAGGCCATAGTTACATGTACCTTTCTATATAAATTTGAGTCAAATTTGAGAGCTGATCATGAACACGCCCCGAACACTGCTGACCTACTCCCAAACACCAGTCAGCCACCAGCCAACCATGCCCGAACCTCCACACCCGAATGTTTTAAACATTTGGAAACATTCGGCTGGCACAGCCGAACAGTAGCTGCCCTTGTGGAACACCAGCCAACCACAGCTAACCTTGCTCCTGACCTACTCCTAACCATGGTTGGGGAAGTTCAGCAGTGTTCGGGAGGCCATGTTCGGCTATGTGTGACAGGGCCTTGAGTGAAAATCAAGTTTGAAGTACATGATTGTATAACATTATTACATAACAGGAGAAAGAGGATGAAGTGGATGCTGGTCCAGCCAAGAAGAAGATCAAACTTGAGTCCAAGCTGGATAAAAGAGTCCAGGTGCAGTACATTGTATTTTGTATTATTAGATGCCATTTTTATTCACTAATGTCACACCAATTTAATTTGTTGGTTCACAGATTTTTTTAAGAAAAAATATGAAGCAACAGGGAAAAAACAAACAGGCCTAGGCATCCTATGATAGACCCAAATGCTTGGAACAGTGCACTTCAAGATCAGTCTTTCTTATTTTGCAGAGCCTTATTGAACTCATATGCAACATACAAACTATGGAGGATGCTGTGAAAGAGATGAAGTATGACACCAAGAAAGCACCACTGGGTATGGACGATCACTGTTTTAGAAATCCCTAAGGAAATGCTATGACATGGCCACAGTGAAGTGAAGGCTGAGAACTTTTTGATCATCCCTCGTACATGTATGTACATCAAATACCTTAGCAGTGTTCGAAATACTTTTTTGAACCAGGTAGCACAGTGTGCACCTTTGAGTTCAGCGGTACATATTTTCAGGTTGCGTGGTGCACTACCTGAGTCAGGGAGCAACTAGCGCATAAGAAAATCAGGTAGCAATTGCTAGTGTGCTAGTGGGTATTTCGGACACTGCCTTAGGCAACACCAATTTTATTAGCTGGTTGTTTGATGTTTTTAGAAAAAAAGATAAATGTGAATGGATTTTGATGAAATCATTGACATTTTCATTGTTAATTACATGTTGACATGATATACAAATGTACATGTATGGATTGATTCAGCTTTAAAACATATCAAACCCTAACTCAATGATGAAATGTGACCACATTATAGGTATGGTCAGGCTTTTGGTGTATTTTGAAACCTTACAATTTCCCTCAAATGAAGGGACTGTAAAATACATTGTAGTAGGTGTAAACTTATGAAAAGTTGTGGCCTTTTTTTGTTTCAAATTGTCAAAAAAAAGGACTGAAAATTTGAAACCTTTCAATATCATTGTTGTGGGTTTCATTCCAGGCAAACTGACCAAGCAGCAGATCAAACTTGGCTACAAGGCACTCAAACAGATCGAGTCCTGCCTGGATGGGAAAACGGCGGGAAGCAAACTGTTACAGGCCTGCAATGACTTCTACACACGCATACCGCACGACTTTGGGTAGGACATACATGTACAGGAGCTTGTAATGGCATGCAGAATTGAAAATATAAAAATCAAACTCTCATCAGTGATATATTATGTAACTATATAATTTCTTACTGAACCATTTTTACCTACATTATTATGGCCTTTAAACTAAAATCAATTGTTGGAATTGGACTACATTTTGTTTAATAATGTAACGAGAAATCATAGATTTCAGACTTACATGTACTAACTTTCCAAATATACATGTCGACTGTTAAATGTTCACATGGAATTCATTCTTCATTTTCTACCCAGAATGCGACAGCCTCCCGTTATCCGCACTCATGAAGAACTGAAAGCCAAGCTCAAACTGCTGGAAGTGAGTAGATGTAAAGATGTTGACATGCCTTACTGGTGCAAGACATGCCTTACTAGCAGCTACTCAAGAATAACATGTACAAATTTGTGTGTGTGTACATATGTGCATGTGTGTGTGTGTGTGTGTGGGAGGTACATGTACATTATAGAATACAACACGGTGTATTCCGTATTGCCCGAGGTATCAGCCCGACCGCGATCCGACTCGCGGGAGGGCCAGGACCGAGGTTGATGCGGAATACACCGTGCTGTATTCTATTTATATCATACCCACCCTAGAAAATTTTTGGTGTCCCTAAACAAAAAAACCTGCAACAACATCAATTCCAACGTCCGAATCCTGTATTCGAATTTTCGAAAGCGGCGCACACGGTTGCGGCGAAACGCGTTCAAACCGTTCTATGGAAGCCCGGTTTGTAAGCCCGGTCGTACAGTAAAGTACGACCGGGTCGGGAACACTGTATCGCCGCCCGGGTATGATATAAATGTGTGTACACGTGTGAGTATAATAACATAAGATAGGAGTTTGTCATATGTTTGTCATCTTATCACAATCAAGTTTTTATCTATGGTTAAAAGACAACCTTCACAATGCATGTATGTGTTGAGCTAGGCTGACATGGAAGAAATGAGGTTTAAAAGTTCCCAAAAATTGAATTGAAGGCATCCAAAGCAATTACAGGGTGGCAAGAGTGGATTTTCATAGTCAATTTTCTGCAGTGGTCATTCTTTTAATGTAGTAAGTTGAATCAACCCTATCCCATAGCATACTGATATCTGTGAGGCAAAAATGCAATGTCGCTGATGGAAAACGCATGCTTATTTTGTATTGTATGTAGGCTGACAGTTCTAGCTACATATACAATGTATTTATTGGTGGTACCCCAAAAATAAAGAGATGCCTTTCATACCTTGTTTTGGGGCTATTTCAAATGCTTCAAGTATGAAATGATGACATAAATGCACTAAGAAATGGCAGTAAATGTGAATATCAGACAGATTTCCTCATCCAGAATATTTTTTGTTTTGCTGCCCTGAAATTGCAGTGGATGCCTTTAACCATGATAGCTGTTCTTCTCTAGGCCCTGGATGACATTGAAGTTGCCATGACCTTGCTGAGAGGGAAGACTGACGATCACCTGCATCCTGTGGACAAGCAGTACCAGTCTCTGAAGTGTGAGCTGGAGCCAATGGAACACACCCATCCTCATTACAAGGTCGGGGGGTTAACCTTATACATTTATATACATTTTGGCATCTTCCTGTCTGTCCTCATCTTAGTATTCACAAAATGTAGTTAAAGAAAATGTTGCAAGAACCATTGCACTGTCGATAAACTGCTTTTGCATGTACATGTACTTGTACAAAAATAACTGGTTAGAATGCATGCCCAAAGAAAGAAAGACTATGAACCTTCTCCCAACTGAACCCATTTGATGCCATCTTTGTGGCAGTTACCCCGTGAAGCCCCTGTCACACATTCAGAATCTTTCCCTGAACACCAACCAACCAAGTTTGGATGAATTTCGGGAGGTCTGACCACATTTAGGTCACACCTACCTTTCTATACGAGTCAAATCAAATTTGAGTTAAATTTGAGTCAAATTTGACTGCCAACCACGCCCCAACATACTCCCAATCACCAGCCAACCATGGCCGAACCTCCCGTCCACACCCAAATGCTTTAAACATTTTGAAACATCTGGCTGGCTCAGCCAAACAGTAGCCAACCACAGCCAACCTTTCTCCCGACCTACTCCTAACCATGGTTGGGGGAGTTTGGCAGTGTTGGAGGCCATATTCGGCTATGTGTACATGTATGTGTGGCAGGGGCTTTAGGCAGCAAGGATAGGGTGAAGTTTGTTTCCAGTTACATTTGTATGGGAGTTAACGTTGTGTTAAAGTTTTTCTTGTCAAGATGTCCTCCAGGCTAACTAAGTCGAATTCTTCCCAGATTGTGGAACAGTACTTACAGAACACGCATGCTAAAACACACGGCCACTACACCATGGCAGTACAAGACATCTTCGCAGTCCAAAGAGCAGGAGAGGCAGACAGCTTCAATGACGTTGGGAATAGGTACGCTTTTTTTTATTTAGAGTTTTGTATGGTGGTGACAGAAAGTTGAACCTCAAAAGCAATGCTCCTTTCAAATAAGTTACAATTTTTGAAGAGTTTCATCTGGTTTCTAAATTACTGGGTATACAACTGGGTATGTGGAAAGACCCATATAGGTATGGTAAAGGAAATACATGTATGTACGGCTCTGGTCACAGCATAAGGCTGTCAGAGGATTTGTGTTTTTCATGGGTTCACAGTGAAATGTACAATAGCGAAATGCATGCACATTTACGTAGAACAGTTCCCGTTATCTTCCTCAGGACAACGTTCTACTTCCCAGTGCGTGGTGGTATTGCCATTTTATTTGTCCTGGTCTCACCAGTCTATCCCAAAACAATCAGGTCAAGAAGTCTGCAGAGATATAAACTGCATGATAGCTTTGTGAGGAAATATACTTTTCTGTTTATCAGAATTGTCAAATAGAAAATTGTGAATGTTGACTGTAGTTTAAAGGTAAAGGTAGTCCCATAGCCTTTTTCAGACCGTAAGGGCAGTGGGTTGTTAATCCACTGTGTATAGGGCACGGTATTGGAAGGCAGAGCCCATCCCTCTCCCTTCACCACCTTTTACCTCCTCAACTGAAGTCAGGTACCCATTTCACACCTGGATAAAGTGAGGAAAGTCATGTGCCTTTCCCAGGGACATGATGTCTTGCCAGGAATGCCAGGAATCGAACCTGTGACCTCTGGATCTCGTGTCCACTTGCCAAACCCCTCTGCCATTTGACGCCACATTCACATTCAACTGTAGTGTATTGTTGGTATAATGATGGATCTTTGTGTTCTTTCCCATTGTTTGCATACAGAATGTTGCTGTGGCATGGGTCCAGACTGACCAACTGGATGGGCATCCTGAGCCAGGGGCTGCGAATAGCACCACCTGAAGCACCTGTTACAGGCTACATGGTATGTGCGTGGGAACTTTGTAAAAGTGGGGTTCAAGCGCCATTAACTGACCCAGCCCAATGGGTCCTGGACCTTTTTCTATAGCGGTTAGCGCATTCGGTTGTGAGCTGGCTGCCTGAGTTCCTGGTGTGGGAACCACTGAAACAAGCTGTGAGTAGCACAGTCTACCCTGGCTGCCAGAACACCGGGAATGGAACCCGCGCTGAACCCGGGCAGCTAGCTCAAGAACGTGATGCACTAACTACTAGGCCAAGAGGTCCGGACCTGTCAGACAGGTCAGTTGGTAGCACTTGAAACCCCACTGTCACAACACAACTCATGGAGAAACATATTTAGTTGAACTTAGTCTTGCATCAGGTAATGAATGAGGATACAGAAATTCCATCTAATATACATGTACATTGTGTATGGACTGTTTCAGCTCCAAAAGTTGACATTCAGTAGAACAGGGGAAAGCTTTGGATCTGATCGATGTTGGCAGAAAGTAAGCAGCAAAGAATTTCTGAGGTGTACAAAATAGAAGGAAAAGGGTCACTCAGTTCGTCACTGAACTGTGTGCTCTAATACTGAGCTGAGATCAGTCAGGGAATGATTGTGTAACAAATTGTCAGAGCCTCATAATGCCGCTTTAAAGTTTAACACAACAATGCCAACACTAAACATGAACCTGAACAATCACTACACACTACAGGTCCCATGTGCTTACGACTAGTACTCCCATGTGCTTACGACTAGTACATCTGGGACTCATACTACATGTAGGTATCACACTACAGTTCCCCTCTGGGTCTCATGTTACAGTTCTACACTTGTTAAGTTTTGATGCAGTCCTTTTAAATTTGATATTGTTTCAGTTTGGCAAAGGAATATACTTTGCAGACATGTCATCCAAGAGTGCAAACTACTGTTACCCAACAACAAAGAACCACACTGGACTTGTGCTGCTCTCTGAGGTATGTAACAGCTGGTACAGATACACATACATGTACATGTAGATATTAAAGGCATTAAATGCAATTTCATGGCGGCAAAACAAAAAATATTCTGGATGAGGAAATCTGTCTGATATTGACATTTACTGCCATTTCTTACCACATTTTTGTCATCATTTCATCCTTAAAGCATTTGAAATATCCCCAAAACAACTACGTGAGGAGTCCCTTTCTTTTTTGGTAGTACCAATAAATATGTAGCTAGAACCAGCCTATGATACAAAACAAGCAACCGTTTTCTGTCAGCGACATCACATTTTTGGCTCACAGATATCAGCATGCTATGGGATAGGTTTGATTCAACTTACTACATTAAAGGAATGAGTACAAAATTAACTTAATAATCCAGTTTTGCTGCCCTGAAATTGCATCGGATGCCTTTAAGATTTAGGGTTGTGAAACTGTTTTTTCTTTTGACGAATATGCTCGGTGCAAGGCCAACAGATCCACTTCTGGGCACTGAAAGTTCAGGTTACTGGAACAGCATCTCTTCTCCCTAAGTCAGAAACATTAATGCTCACTGAGAATGACAACTAACTGACCCAAGAGGAGATGCATGGGTTACAATACTGCTCGGGAACATTTGCTAGCCCATTTAGACCAGAATGGTTTGACCAACTCACACTGGATGGACCCTACTCTTTTCGATAAGGGTGCTTGGCACTTCAATGTACTGGTACCTTGCATTTCCATTGCATACATGTATCTCACTATTGTTGTAACAATATCCATGTATGTCACAATTACTTTGCATTTGGGACTGCATTGTTAGCAGTAACACCCAGCTTCAGTGCACAGTGAACCAGTAACACAAGTAGCTGAGAATAAAGAAAATTGCTATTCATGTGGTTGTGTTATATAGTATAAAGGAGCAATCTGCTAGTTACTTTCAGGTGCATACATTTGTACTTGTATGTATATTCTACTATGTCATATAGGTGGCCTTAGGAAACAGCAACAACCTTCTAGCTGCTGACTACCAAGCAGACAAGCTGCCGAAAGGCAAACACAGTGTGTGGGGTAAGGGGAAGATGGCTCCACACCCCGACAGTAACCATGTCATGTAAGTATGTCCTCTTACAACATATCACATCCCAACTTTCATTTACACCTACCTCTTATTTTGTACAGACTGGGAAGGATAGTGGGTGCATGGTAAAAATGTTTGGGGGGGGGGCAGATTTAATGAATCGGCAATTGTAATCATCTTGTGGTCTGGTCACATCGTTGAAGGGTCGTCATACAATCGCAATTGCATACAGTATGTTGTATGAAAATAAAGCTGTCTGTCTTGTATGGATGAGAGGATCATCAGGGGAACAAGTGCCTCAAGCCCCTGTCACATGTAGCCGAATATGGCCTTCCGAACACTTCCGAACTCCCCACAGCCAACTTAGAAGTAGGTCGGGAGCAAAGTTGACAGTGGTTGGCTGGTATTTGGTGTCAGCCAAATGTTTTAAACATTTGGGTGTGGACAGGAGGTTCGACCATGGTAGGCTGGTGTTTTCGGAGTAGGTCAGCAGTGTTCGGGGGGGTCAATTTTGATTCAAATTGAACTCATATTCAATTTGATTCATATAGAAAGGTAGGCCTAAATCTGGTCAGACTGCTCCTGAACTTCAGCCAACCTTGTGTGGTTGGTGGTCGGGGGAAGGTTCTGAATGTGTGACTGTGGCTTTATTGTGTTTTTTCCTTGTGATTATGTTGGCAGCACATCTTTCTGCATATTCATCGGCTGTACTTTCTCTATTCCAGGGAAGACGGAGTCATCGTTCCCTTAGGCAAAGGGACCAACACAGGAGTGACCAACCCTAATGGGTATACTCTCAACTATAACGAGTATGTTGTCTATGATGTGAGCCAGGTTAAGATGCGTTACTTGGTCAAGGTTAAGTTCAACTTCAAAATGCAGATGTGATACAGCTACAAAGCACCCACCAAAACTGTTAGCATTTATATCATGAGGATATTGCAGTAACTGTTATCTGTTTCTCACATCAGTATTCTTTGGACACATTTGAGGCATCTAGTACTTACATGTATGTATCCTCTGGCTCATTATTGTTCATTATTGCTCCGAGTAGTTTAATGATTTGTAAAAATCAAAATGTTTGGCAGTCTCCCGTTTTGTAGATTTAGACTTAAAGGGATTACTGCTCATGTTAGGATACTGTCAAAAATAGAGTACATGTATTTCAATACACATTTATATATTAATGTACTTAGATTTCTTCTTCTTACCACCATATACATGTATAATGTGTTGTGTATCATGTCAGAGATTTTGAAATTGATATTATCTGAAAATCTGATAATTCAAGTATATATTGTTGCCCCTTTCTAACCTTTTCTTCAGATTTTGGTATGCTTATCAACAAGCTACAGTGTATATTACACAATGTACATTTATGGCTGACTATGTTAGACATTTTCTCAAGTGACTTCTTCCACTAGTGACTTCTTCCACTAGTCTTTTCTTCAGATTTTGGTATGCTTATTAACAAGCTACAGTGTATATTACACAATGTACATTTATGGCTGACTATGTTAGACATTTTCTCAAGTGACTTCTTCCACTAGTGACTTCTTCCACTAGTCTTTTCTTCAGATTTTGGTATGCTTATTAACAAGCTACAGTGTATATTACACAATGTACATTTATGGCTGACTATGTTAGACATTTTCTCAAGTGACTTCTTCCACTAGTGACTTCTTCCACTAGTCTTTTCTTCAGATTTTGGTATGCTTATTAACAAGCTACAGTGTATATTACACAATGTACATTTATGGCTGACTATGTTAGACATTTTCTCAAGTGACTTCTTCCACTAGTGACTTCTTCCACTAGTCTAAGTAAGGCACTAATAAATTCATTCCCATTGTTCTTAAAAGCAGTCCCTTGTTGTTTTTGAATGGCAAGGCCATGCCTATTTTACTTGTTGCTTGTCAGATTTTTGCAGAAAAAAATTTGAGTGAAGGAAAAAAAAAATTCTATGGCAGACAACTAACCTCATCCCAGCACTACCATTGTAAAGTACATGTACCAGTTTATTGAAAATTATTAAAAAGTACAATTTTTATGTATGTACTCGTGTGTACTCACGTCATTCAGGAAAAAAACATACACAGTGATGATGAAAAACATTGTCAGACGAATAGCATCTGATTTAGTATACTCCTATAATACCAAAAAAAAAAGGTCACCAAAATAAGTATTGTACACATATACATGTGTATCTACAAGAAACTAAAGGTGGATGTTGAGTGTTATGAACCCTTCTTTTGCTTGGAAAGGCAAAGGCAGCCATTGTAAGTTTCCTGCAGTACCCATGTATCCTGCTAGAAGTCTCTTCATTAGGATAGTACAAGTACGTAGGCTTCCTTCCATCTCCAGAGCATTCTCCTGTCAGAGAATTGCCTAAATGTTGTTTTTATGTAAATCTGATTGGTTTGTTCCAAACAAGACAAGTTGATTTATATTGTAACCAAGACTTCCAATTTTTTTGGTGTCCAAACTTGTTTATTAGGGACCAAAGTTCAGACCTCTTGGATCTGTAGGTAGAGGGTCACCAAATACCAACCAAAAACGCTAGCACACTCGAGATGCTCTTGCAAAACAAACAGGTTTTTTGAGTACACTGGTCACATTGCCCTGGGCATTGTTTGGCTTGTGACAAATAAGGCAAGCTCATTAATATTTATATGCAAGAACCTCAAGAGTGGAAATGTGAGCTTGAACTCTCAGCCAGTCTTGAAAGACTATGACTTAACTGAGCATAACAGGATGATACAGTTCCTTTACAAATCGAATTCAAGCTCAAATTCAAAATATATTAGTCTAGGTTAAAGTTGAACTAAAAAGGTAACATTTTGAGCTTGAACTAGAAAGGTAACATTTGCAAAGCAAATGCATAATGTTTACCTTCACAACTACTGCTCTGTTTATTCTTATTCAGACACATTCATATATATGGTGACCAGCTTCGCCAACTCTGTCCTGCAACATATGCTACATAATGTAACTCAACACCAGTGTCTGATACAGCACCAATTACCATGGTGACAGCCATCTGGTCCATATCATTGACCTTATTTGTTTGGAAGGGAAGAAGAGGAAACAGCAAAAAGGTTTTCCTTCTGCTGAGAATGCACAAACAATACACCACTCACTCACTCACTCAATACACATAAGTACACGTTAAGAAAAGTTAAAAATTTTGCATTAAGGGTCAAGTGGTTATTGTTCCACACTCTCTTTCCTAGGTGAGTCATCACACCTGCATGTGCAGTTTTATGAAGAACAGCTTTTAATGTACTACAAAACAGTAATATTACAACCAGTATGAAAAAAAATCAGGAGCAAACATATACAAACTTGTAACCTCATGATAACAAAAATCATCTATGACTGCCATATCTTGACATTCCATTAGAAATATATCTACATACACATTCAAACCTGTACAAGTGACCACTTCTGCATAAGGGCCACCTGGCCAATGTGACCACTTTTTGGTGGTCCCTAAGATAATTTTTTTCCATTGAAACAAGCATTAAGAATCATGTCTATAGTGACCACCTGTCCACATTGACCAGATCTCGTCAGAGTGGTCTTCTTGGGCAGTTTTCACTCTATCAATAGGTAAACGTGTAATCTATTGATATTCATTTTACTACTTACATTTATTTTCCCACAACATTGATGCAGTCAGGACTAGATAATATCAGAGGATTTCAGGGGAGGATATGCTATCCCTAGCCTGACTAGATCACACTTCTAGCAGCCCTTCACTGGTCAGGCCCCTAGAAGCTTGATGGCCAACACCTCTAAGTCAGAATTGGGAACATCTTAATCCTGTTGATTTATGCATGTGTGCTAACATGGACCAATTAAACTTTTTTTAAAAGCCAGACTGAGAACTGTCTGTTACCATGACTGGTTTCCGTAGTGACAAAGAATACTGAGCTCCTATTGGACTTACTTTCATAGTGACTGTATTCTGAGCTCCTATTGGTAGTTCTGGGAACAGGAATATTTCCCTCGAGGTAGAGGTGTATGGCCACAAGCTGTCGGGGAGGAGGCCCAATCAGCCCTTCACAGCAAGAGATTGTGTAACACAGGCTAACGCTATGCCAGACATTGAAAAAACAACAACAGGATATAACTTATGTTTCAATGGTTGGTGATATTTTACAGGCTAAATACTCAATTTAAAAGACAGTGTACGAAATACTTTTTTGAGAAAGCTAGGTTGCCCATCAAAATTCCAGGTTGCCCCAAATTTCAACTCTTCTACATTATGATTAACTTTGTTAGAAATAATAGAATGCAATGTGCATTTATACATTTCTGACACAGAGTTGTTTCCCCTTGCCTGAAGTGATGAGCTCTTACATGGGAACTTCTCAATAAACAGTTCCCAATGGAAGAAAGGGGCATCCTTACCACAAAATTTAGGTAGTGCACTGGGCTACCTGGGTGTAAAAATAGGTTGCACCAAGCAAAATATGGTTGCACGGTGCAACTGGGCAACCTAGTATTTCGCACGCTGAAAGATAAACCAAGTTTCATTATTTCAGCTATACTGGAAGGCAGCATATTAGTCAAGATATTTTTATCAAGCACAAACCAAAATTTCCAATACTCAAAACAAACCACTCACTAACACCTACTGTCTATTACAAATCTGTATGAATGCTGTTTCCTGCCTTTGCTATATTACCATTTTACACAGTACTTTATTTTCCTTTTAATACAATGTAAATAACAAGCCTTGAGTTAGGTTGTACCCCTACAAATGTTTTTACTCCCAACCCTTGCCATCAAACTCTCCTTATTGTTACTCCGTGAAGGAGGTATACCTCCTGCAGGAGTATTGTGGTCAGCCGGTTTTTCGCGTTCGCAGCTAAAACACACGGTTCCCTTTGATCAATCGGCATGTAATTTTATACGTCATCTGCAGGCATGCCAGTGATGATGTACGTATATCTATATTTACCGTAGGTGTTTTTGCGGTCAATATAATATTTGAAAAGCACCCCTACATTTTGTGGCATATGAGACAGGCCGCGAAAAACCCGTTGTTTTGAATAGCGCGGGGGGGGGGGGAAGAAACCTTCAGGTAGACGTGCGGAGTGGGTCATGAATTAGAACCAGATGTTTCGTCCCATGGTTAAGGTATGCTGGCCGTTTTTGTAACATGTTCGCAGCAAGAACGCATCTTTCTCTACGTAGTATTTCTGTGTAATTGGGCATGTGGTGTGCCACCATGTCCGTGATGATGCACGATATTTTATTTTCACCATAGCAGTTTTTATATTGAAGTAATTATATAGTTTATAAACACCCCTATAATGTTGTTGAAATGTTTTCGCCCGGTTGCGCCTGTAACATGTGATGCAAGTGGTCAGATCGCTTCCCGATAACTTTCTCCCCAGGAAACCAACTGTGGCGCATACAACTATGTAATGCTCACACACTGCTTGCTTCGCCATATTGTTCCCAATCTGAAAAATATAAAATTTCACGGAGGATTGTCGCCTATGACTACTTGTTTTTTCTTGTAAGAGAACATGTACATGGCAGACAGATATATCTTTAGCATAGAACCCTTGAAGTATAACGTGTTGGTCGTCAAAAATTTCTGTTAATCTAATTTTAAATCGAAACTTAATTCAACTGTCCTGATTAATGTTCAAAAACACTTCATGTCACACTACATTAACTGGTGAACCCCTGCCTCTACACAAGGCAATAAGAACAAATGGGTCCAACCATAAACCGGAAAACACCAGAATAGACATACATTGTAAGTGGGGGGTGAAATCATCAAAGCATACTGTATTACGGTAGATTTCACCCCTCTTTCCGTGTATTCTGGTGTATTCCTGTGAACAGTTGCACCGCAACAAACACTTTGGTCCCACGCCTGCAGCTGTCTGGGAGGAGGGAAGTGCACTATGGGATGTCTAGTTGATCTGGCTGACTGCGGCCAACACTTCTAACTGTACGGCATCGCTCATGACCTGGGTGGGGTTCTCCTCCCCCTGGGAGATGGCCATCTCCCCCTGGGTGGTGGGGATCTCCACGATGTGCACCTCCTCTTGTGAGGACAGCTGGACCACCTGCTCCGTCCTGTCTGGGCTGATGTGGATCTCCTGTTGACTTCCGTCCGGCAGGATGTGGATAGTCCGTGTGGTCAACTGCAAAACAACAACAAAACAAAGATTTATACACAACTAGAAAAGGCAAATGCATCATGTTTACCTTCACATGGCATATGGGGATAGTCTAGCTCAACAAGGTACATTAGGGCTGTGTACCTGTACCCAAACAACTAGTGGACACCATCTTTACACTAAAGATAGAGGAAAATCGCATCTCAAAGATGACAATTTAGGACTTGAAAATCAAGAAAACTTGTAAATACTCTTGTTTGTAGTTTGGAATGTGTGAAGACTGTGAACATGTTGATATTTTGTAAATTGGTTTATACATGTAATTCAGTTTCTTTTTAACTGTGACTAACCAATAAAACCATCTTGAATCTTGAACCCTCATTTAGCCTTAGGTACCCCTTACAAGTCCGGGTCTGTACTTAAATCGGTTTACCTGTACTGAAATTTGTATAACTTACTAATATATACAAGTATACTCTATCCTACATATACATGTAACGTTACATGGTATAATTGACCATAAAAATGAGAGTCTAGTCTACGGTTGTCTGAAGAGTAGGGTACAGACAAGTATGCCCTGACTGATATCTCCATACCTGTTGATGTTCCGTGGCCTGACCCTCCTGCTGTGGGTCCATCCCTGCCTGGGTCACCTCCATCACCTCTGACTGGGTCACTTCCATGACCCCTGCCTGGGTCACCTCCATCACCCCTGCCTGGGTCACCTCCATGACAGTTGGCTGCATGACGTTCGTCTGGGCCAGCTGTAACCCCTCCTGCCCATTTTCTTGCAGCTCCGTCTGTACATGTGCATTTTGTAGCTGCATCCCCTGGGGGAGCTCCAGTGTGATCTCTCTGATCTGGACAGCCTGGGCGGTACTGTGTGGGATCTCCTGGATCTGCGAGGGTTGAGAAACAGCTGCTACTCTGATGGGGATGGTCTCCCCACTCTGCGACACCAGCGCCTGAATGTGGCTTGCAGCTGATACACCCTGTGGCAGCTGGAGCTGCACCTGAACAGGCTGCGCCTGGCTAATTGTTTGCTCCACTGTGGTACGCGGCATGGTCTTCTCCTTCAGGTGCAAGCTTTGATGGCGCTGTAGGTTGGCTTTCAGAGCAAACCTGGCGTTACACACGTCGCAGGGGTACGGCCGTTCCCCGGTGTGCGTTCTCATGTGTCCCGTGTAGTGGAACCTGTTGTTGAACTGCGCCGTGCACAGGGTACACGAGAAACGAGCCTCTCCCGTGTGCTTCACTCTCTGGTGGGATATCAGGTTACTCTTCTGCGTAAAGCGAGCGTTGCAAACGTCACACTGGAACGGTTTCTCTCCCTTGTTGGTGTGCTGCCTCCTGTGACCAATCAGGGTGGACAGTTGACGGAAACTTACGCCGCACACGTAACACTTGAAAGGCTTCTCGCCCGTGTGGATGCGCCGGTGGTTCAGCATGTTGTTCTTCTCCGTGAATTTCTTGTCGCACATATCACAAGCGAACGGTCGTTCGCCGGTATGTCGGCGTCTGTGGCGAATCAGAGATGCTTTCTGAGCGAACTTTGTGTCGCACTCGTTACAAGTGAAGGGCTTTTCGCCCGTGTGTCTGCGCTTGTGTTGTATGAGAGCGTCTTTCGAGCTGAAGCTGTTGCCACACTCTTCACATGGGAAAGTGTTGTCGCCGCCACCATGTTGCTTACGGTGTTTCTTCAAGCCTGCTCGATCTTCAAAGACGGCCTCACAATCCTTGCAGCTGTAGGAGTCTTCTCCTCTGTGTGTCCTTCTGTGGCTCAGGTACGGGCCTTTCTTGGAGAAAGTCTCGTCACAGATGTCACAGGTGAACAGCTTCTCCACCGCATGTCGCCTTCTGTGTGCCAGGATCTTGGACCTGCGGGTGAACTGAGCCTGGCAGATGTCGCAGGTGTACGGTCCGTCCCCCTGGAGAACAAGCTTGCCCAGGTCCACATCATCATCATCATCAGACAACACGGCAGTCTGTTTGGGACGTCCCTTGGAGCCCTTTGGCCTGCCTCTGCCCCGCTTGACTGGCTGTGGCTGGGCGGGTGGGGCGGATTCTACAGACAAGAAAGTACAACATCTGAACACTGGGACAGGAATGGTTTGTACTTAAAGGGGCATTATGTAACATTTTTGCATTAAAAACTAAAATATTTTGATTGAAAAAATCTTTGTGTGATTGTAATTTACTTCCGCTTTTCAACATATTGCACAATTATCTGACATTTATGGTGGGCACTAAAACAGCCCACACGAGGCGCACTGATTTTGTACGTCAATGAAGATTGAAGACAAATATGGCTAACAGCTGTATTTTCAGCTTTTAAACACAGTCGTAAGGTGTAATATTAGTAGGGTTGATTCAACTTACTTTGAAAAGAAATGACCAGAAAATTTACTTTTTGTATCATTCTGATGTTACAAAATGTAGCTTTAAAGCAAACACATGGAAATACTGCATTGAAACATTTAAAACAAGAATTCGGAGACCTCATATCTCCATGAAATATGGTTTCCTCAACACAAATAACACGTTTGATGTGAAAGTTCAATCCTTTGGCAATGTTTAATTTCAACATGTTATCATAACTTATGCAAATGACCTGTATATTAACATAATATATGCATGGTGTTGTAAATTTTCAACTAACTTACACATGTCACAAGTATAAAATTCCCATCGTTTACCACTAAGGAATCATAGAAATTTCATATTAATTATGCAAATGAGGTCCATATTTGCATAATTGGTATCTGTTGATATTCTATACTAGTATTATCACATTACATGTATAAAAGTCCTATTATGTAAAACACTGGAATAACAGAATTTCCTTATTAATTATGCAAATTAAGTCCTCATTTGCATAATTTGCATCTAATTATGTACATCTCTGTGTAAGACACCTACATACCAAAAATCATGATAATACATGTACGTTGCTCCTTTCTGGACTTATCTGCTCTTCAAGATTTCTCCCAAACCCACCCTGCAGTTCCAGCACAAGCTGCTAGGGGGACAAAACCCACACCACTTATTCCTGACAGGAAAAGCTATTTGCCACCAAAAAATCAAGACCATAGCATGTTCAGGACAAAAGATACAAAAACCGGAAGTTCTGCTGCAGTACCAAGGTCAGCCACCAGGAGGCCCAGATTTGACCTTGACCTTTGTCTTCCTAAGACCTACCTACATACTAAATATCATCCCCATCCATAAAGGCGTTCTTAAGTTATGCTCACCAGTAGTTGGCGGAAACACAAACACACACACAGACACACACACAGACAGACAGACCCAAAACAATATCTCCATTTTTCATGGAGATAATGAATCCAGGAAAGCCTACCTGTGGTTTCTTTTTGGCCATCAGTGTTTGGTTGGTTGTCCACAGGCTGCTCCTCTGGTCCACTCAGGTAGGTTGAACAGTCAGACAGCACATTGACAATCTCCAGAAACCCTGCTGCTACCAAGATGTCCTGGGCTGTCTCCTTGGTCAGCACCAGCTTAGCTGTGTACATGTAGTCCAGCAGAGCACTGAAGCCTTTCTCTGTCACAGGGTCCAGTTGGACCTGGTCAGGTGGCACAATGGAAAAACAGTGTTCACTATTGACATTGGCATTGGCAAATGTATGAGGTGAAGCCCGTATCACACATTCAGAACCTTCCCCCAAACACCAACAAATCTAGGTTGGCTATAGAAAACGGACATGTTTAGGTATAACAGGGACATCCTGTTCCTTGGGGCACATGCTCACCATTTTGTTTGTTGTCTGTCTAATTGCGTCAAATATGATGTCGCACTGTTACATGTATATACATGTATTTGTGTAGCGATTTCAGAAATGCATCGGGGTAATACTAATAGGCTGAAAATGACTAGGACAACAGCTAGGTAGTTTTGACCGTTGACAAAAGTGGCTGTTCAAGGTGAAGGACTTTTGTGGACACTGCATATGAAAAAGTAGGTCAGCAGAGCTGTTTGATCTCCAAAGAATCATCAATTATTCAGTTATTTTGTTTGCAAACGTGATGACATCAGGGCTTGATGCTAGACTCAAGGGAAAGTTAATCATTACAGTATAAAGTTCGGGAGTAGTCTGACCAGATTTAGGCCATGCCTACCTAGCTTTCAAATCAAATCAAATCAAATCAAATTTAAGTTAAAATTGAATCAAATTTGACTGCCAACCGCGCCCCAACTTACTCCAAGCACCAGCCAACCACCAGCCAAATATGGCCCAACCTCCCATCCACACCCGAATGTTTAAAACATTTTGAAACATTCGGCTGGCGCCGCCGAACAGTAGCCGACCTCACCGAACACCAGCCAACCACAGTGGAGCTTGCTCCCGACCGACTCCCAACCATGGTTGGGGGAGTTTGTCAGTGTTCGGGAGGCCATATTCAGCTGTGTGTGACAGGGCATCCTCAAGTGAAGTATGATGCTTTTTCAAGTTAGCTTATAATGCAATGCAGCTTCGTCACAGGGCTCGAAATACAACCTCCATATGCAGGTTAGTGCAGGTAAAATTGGAACTGTGCAGGTGTTTCTGATGTTTACCTGCACCTAACCTGCTATGGTCCATGTACTGGGTTTATATACATACATGTATGTAGGTAGATTTTATTTTCCATATTGACTGTTACCACCTTTGAAATATGAAAGAAATAATGGCAATGATTTCTGAACAGTTTTTAGTATGATCCATACTTCCTAAATTCTGAATGGTGCAGGTAAAATTTGTCTGATGCAGGTACATTTCTCAATTTTACCTGCACCAGTGCAGGTATGCACTAAAACGATTTCGAGCCCTGGTGGCTAAACATAATGTACCTCTGATGCCTCGTTGGTGGAAAGGAGTGACTTGAAGTAACCAGAAAAGGCCGACAGCACACATTTGTGGGCCGTCCAGCAAAGGTCCCCACTCGATGCCTTCAGGGTGATGTCACACAAGAAACCGTCTTTGCGCTGCTGGTCCAGCTGTTGTAGTAAACTTTCAGGGAGACTCAAATACTCATAGATGTGGGTGGCACCTGTAGCCATTTTGACGTCTACAGTACAGAACAAAGCAGTAACGGGTATCAATGAATGAAAGAGCTTCAAATACATGTATGGCCTTACAATACAAGTACAGGCGATAAAGTTCTATGTACAATAACAATGATAAAAGTTTGGTATCTTACTACATCTATAGTGTACTAGTATGTACAGGTTCAACTTCTTCTTGCTTCTTAGACAGTTTTAAGTGTAAGAACAGATGGAGCTTATAATACATGGTTTATCGAGTTGCAGGAGGAATATGAATTTTTCTTTGCTATCTGAATATCTAAAACTAGGGATCAAATTGATCAATGTAACATTAAATAAGCTTTCCAATATATATATAATAAAATGCAATTGATATAGATAAAGTAATAACGTAGGTTAGATTAATCGAATTCAATTTTCCAATTTTTTTGTTGAGTGTAGTAAGCTACATGTAATAGCCTTTTTCAGCTGACTCACAGGCCTGAGCCAGCTGCAGTGCATCTGACCTCCGCATGAGGGATGATCAAAAAGCAAGCTAGCGCAAAATTATGGGACAGACCCCGACTGGGTACATTATTTATACGTTGAAAAGCGTTATCTTTTCCCACCTGTTTGTGTATACATTGTACATGTTGTGTACATGTTAAAATGACCAGAATTTCCACAAATCAACTTCTCTTTTCGTCTTTCTCCTCTGTATTTTTAGACGATGTCACCTTTACAACCCAACTTCCCTGGCCTTCTTTATACAAACGGCCCCAGCCGCGCTATCTACACAAAATTTCTACCTGTACTGCATAGAATAAAAAAATTCTCCTCTCGTGACTAAGTAAGGAATTATCAAACATTTCAAGATGCATCTTAGAAGGGTGCAAACTGTAATTTCTTTGCTACAACCATCCTTGCATGCCACAACCACAGCGTTCAGTAGTAATCAGTACCCAAACCATCCCACATTTGGAGGTTTTCACGTATGCAAATATCCCGTTCTGCTGCGGTGTTCGGTGTCACTGCCATCATTTCCAACCCAAAATGACCCAACTTACGACATTAGGAACTCAAATATTGCAGCAACTTTACCTTTTTTCGTGCGAAATTTCAAGGATACGGTCAGGAGATGTTCACTTGTCTGGAGTCCGCTGAAAAACACAAGATGGCGTCCCGTGTCGTTGCTATCTTACCAAGGCCCCCGAACCCACACACTTGTCACGTAATTCAAAGGAGAATAATGTTAATAGTAAATGGTAACTTGTTAGCAGATACCTAAAAGACACACAACAATGTGAAAATTCTTTTTTTAGTTATTTTTCAACATCGTAAGCCATACACAACGAAAAATTTTGTTATCACGATGTAAAAGATATATGGAGCTATGTGGTTTTATTATCGCTCCGCGCGGCCGCGCAGATTTGGTACACGGGCGGACGTGACGTCACACTCGTACCCAGGGTCTGCTACTCTGGTGTGCCCTGGGAACGATGGTAATAGACAACCAAACCGAGATTTTGAACAAGGATTGAAGAGGGAAGTTGTGCATCACTTTCGACGCGGCAGAATACCCGGAAGTATTTAATTAACAAAGGCTCGAGGCCAAAATCAATTTTCACCCCCAAAACACCACTTCTTACACCGCGTTTTCAGCCATTTTAGAATCTAATGCATTTTGCGGCAGATTCAAGGAGAAAAGTGAACTCAATTTTGGACCCTCAAAACCCTTTCGTCATTTGGACCCTCAACACCACGCCGTGCACCGTTAACAGGTTTTTCAACCATGCATGACGTCTTTTCTAGCTATCTATCTTATTTTTAGTTTAAAAAATTGTATTGTAAAAGTGTGATAACTACATGGACATGTGATAGCGATTGGTAGAAACAAGTAGGTTAAATACTTGTAGAAACGTTCGAATTATTCTTGAATCTCTTTATGTGAAAAAATAAAATAACGCCCCATCTATCTCACTTTTTACAAAAAGGGGATTCAAGAAATCTTCAACTGGTGAAAAAATGAGATAACACCCCCTCTATCTCATTTTTTTCACCAGAGACTGAATACTTTGCTGGTACAATGTACACGGTAACGCACAACGCTAGAGATTTCTACCAATCGCTACCACTCGTCAATATAGTTATCACACTTTTCCACAAATTTTTTAATAAAAAAAGAGATTCATACAATTACCTGCACTCTCACTTTCAGCCATGTATAAGAATGACAAAGTGCATGCATTGGGTTTGGTAACAATATATTAGGTGTAAAGACTGATAAGTCCACAGGAGGGTGGGTAGGGAAAACATGTGCGGTTGGTCCGGAGACTGGTTTGGAGTGGCTTCCCCACCCCACCCCCTACCCCCCTGTCGGGGTTCAGGCATTGTACGTTAATTAACTGATTTGACCTCGGCCAAATCATCTTTGGCCCCGTTCATACGAATGCGCGTTGAGCTCGATCCGGGCAAACCACATTCCTCACATCTGGTCCACGTGCCACACGTTCCTTCTAAACCGTGCCCGAGAACGATTCGCCTAAACCACATTCATTGTTGTTTGATGAAAACACACAAGGTGGCGTCTTACCAATGTTAGAGGTTAGGGGTGAAAGTGCATCATGCCCTAGAAGTTGTCGTGTTTTTTTATTATTATTATGGATAATCGCTTGCAACCGGCTCAGAGGAGTACGAAGGAGACGCAGGCTACGGGTGGCCCTTGTAAGAATTCGTTGCCGACGCCGCCACTTGTTATTTGCGGACCCCGAGGTCAATGACCGGGTTGATATGCAAAGTAAACCTGATGAATGCGCATCGGCGCGTTCAGACGCAATTCGCGATCCAGTCAAGGCGGTTTGAATCCGCCTCCAGATGTGGATTGGGATCGTTGCGCATTCAATGCGATTCGGAGCGTTCAGATGGAGCCACATGAATCCAGAATCCGGCCAAACCACATCGATGAACGGGGCCTTTATTAGCCAAATATGCCCAACACCCCACTCTTCGGTGTTGCGGATGAATCCAATAATTGCGAATTCTTCAGTACACAGGCGCTCCTTATATGGTATTGTTGATAACGTGATTTCGTCTCATCCAACCAGCGTGCATTGCGCGGAATAGGACACTAAATGTAATTTGGTAGCATCTATTCAAGACAACACCAGAAAAACCTGTAAAACAGCTGTGGGCAATTAATTGGGAGTCACCACGCCGACCTCATATCATCCTAATGCTGACTACCTGTCTGTCCGGGAGTTAAATATTAAGCTGTCCTGTTCTGGTGAGTACTGTATATATATATTTATGTATGTATACAATATTAATTGTTTTTTACACTGTCAGGTGGTAGACCCGCCTATTCTCCTCTTTACTAGATCATACAGATGGTTTGTCCATGTATCATATGTATAGACTACCAAAAAACGCTCGTAGAGAGGGACAGAAACCTTCGGTAAAATGAGTTCCCTTCGGTTTGACTGCAGGTGTTCACTTCAACCATGGAGTTAAAAATAAGATTCCCCCATGCTTCAACGTGCGTCATTTGCACTTCAAATCATCTGTGATGCAGCAATGAATGATTGCATTACACATTCATTCATCTATAAACACAAACTCCACTGTCATCATATCTCTGGTTGGCGGATGTAATAATAGGCGAAAGTAGAAATTTGCTTTATAACCAAGTGAAAAGCTTTTCCAGTCTAGAAAACGGAAATGTTTGGGTATAACTAGGACATCCTATTCCTTGGGGCACATGTCCGCCATTTTGTTTGTTGTCTGTCTAATTGCGTCAGATATGATGTCGTATATGTATACACTTGTGTAGCGATTTCAGAAATGCATCGAGGTAATACTAATAGGCTGAAAATGACTAGGACGACAACTAGGTAGTTTTGACCGTTGACAAAAGTGGCTGTACAATGACTTTTGTGGACAATACATATGAAAACGTAGGTCAGCAAAGCTGTTCGGTCTCCAAGGAATTATCAATTATTCAGTTCTTTTGTGTTCAAACGTGATGACATCAGGGCTTGATGCTAGACTCAAGGGAAAGTTAATCATTATCATAATGGAGGCAGACAACTTTCTTAAGACAACTTTCTCAAATGTCTCAATCTGATTTCTTTTATTGCGTCATTTTGGAACACAAAATATCCCTAGTTTTCTTACGAATTGTGAATATTCGTTTATTTAAAGTGTTTCTCTGATTTTTGCTTCCACTCTTATAATTGTTGAAAGGAGAAACAAAATGAAATAAGATTCGTTTCCGTAGTTTTTAAGGTGCAACATTTACAAATGATCTTACATAAGGGACACTTGTTGTCTTGATGACAGCGAGTACATCTATTATCTTGGCTGTCATTTTTACTCCATGAAGGAGGTCAGTGACCTCCGCAGAGTATTTAAATGAAACGGTGCCTGTCTGTACGTTCGGAGTATGTAGTTTGGCATGTCGTCTGCTTGCATGCGTGAGATGATGCACGTTGTTTTTTTTATGCCGTAGCAGTTTTCATAGGTCATATAATATTTCAGAAAACACCCCTATTTTGATAGACTTGTGGAACAGGTCATTAATTTCGTTGGCCTTTGTGGGTGTGCTTATAGTTTTTTTTCACGGTAGTAGCGTCATGGCGGACGGCCGAACAGCTGTCGGTGTTTAAAGGCATCCAATGCACTTTCAGCAAGGAATTCTGTCAGATATTGACATTTATTGTCATTACTTAGCTACACATTTTTGTCATCATTTCATACATGAAGCGTTTGTTCTGCTTGTATGAAGTTGTTTTTGTCGGAACATTCGCCCACTCTGCTAAAAGTGTTACAACTTCACGGAGATTCATTTGTGACCTATGCTCTCTTGTTTTCAGTTGAAGTGAGTCAGAAGCCTCTGGATAAAGATAAGTTGGTGAAGCAGAAAGTACAGCGGGATGTGGAACAACGGCAACTCGTCAAGCAAACTGATCTTCCTGGTGGTCGGAGTGGTGCTGGGATATTGTTTGTCTTTGTTGCAAAACTTCGGCACCACCGTCAATACCGGTCCTACTGCCAACCAGTATGCACCTGCACCTGTTTATATCCGTCCTACTGCCAATCAGTATGCGCCTCCTCGCTCTTCTTTAGAGGATTATCTTCGGTAAGTAAAAACTCTACAGTACTGTAACAATATAGACTGCACAACTCAGCTGTACTATATTTCGTCATTTTGTTGACGCCCCATCTACTATCTTTGCATGTTGTTTTATCACAAAACATCGGGAGGTGAACGTTATTTTCCAATAGAGCAATGAATAGACCAATCCAAGTTTTCCCCAGAACTCGACATGGGTTTTGTAAAATGCATAAGTATGACCAAGAAGGTTATCTCCGTATAACCTCCTTGGTATGACTGCCCCATGGAGACCCTACCTATTCATGAATTCTGGGTGGGGTGGGGTGTTTGTGGTGTTAATTACTACTAAGCACGCCAAGGCGGCCGATCGTTGAAAAAAATATCAAAGAACACATATATAACAAGACGAATTTTCTTATCCCCCCCAAAAAAATTATTTTAACCTAACTTTCATCAGGTACATTGTATTTAGCCATAGGCGCGATGCATTCTGGGTTTGCTTAGAGGGCACTAGAGTTTGTCAAAGTATGATGCTTTTTTATGCGCGCTACTAGTATGTACTTTATCGTATACAGTGAAGTAATATGCATTTTTTACTTCCTAAAACCATTATCTATTGGAAAAATGACACTCATTTCCCGACTTTCGTGCTCATTTAAATATCAAACCTGGACTGCGTGACTTAGCCTGGGTACCATCCGGATTTTGGCTCCCCTACGCGATTTTTTCGAGCATAGGGGAGCCAAATTAAAATCCGGATGGTACCCAGGCTATGCGTGACCTCCTATAACATCTGTTTTATAATACATGTATAACGCTTACAAGTATTGCCAGCTTTGAAACCTTTCAGTTACTTCTGAAATCGTGAAAATAGCTTTAGAATATTTTGCTGCTGGTGTTATCTGTGGTTTCCCTGTATTACAGGTATTTATTTGGTTTTCACCCACAAAAACATTAAAAACTGAGTACTCAAACCAGATGAAACCAGACATATATTTTCTAGACGAGACTAAAGAATTTGAATTTGATTGAACAGAAACGAAGAAGTTCGGTCCAGGCTTTCTCAGACGTCACAGAAGACAGACGGTCCACGGAAAATACTTCTGGACTGCGGAGCTAATGTTGCATCTACTGTACAGGTAAGGGAAAAGTTCCTTCATGATGAAGACTGCTTCGGAAAGTTTACGGTTTGGCCACTGGGAAAATCATTTTTGTTGAATTTCGTTGTGGTGACAACAAGGTGTTTTTTTTTAAATTCCAACAAGTAATCACAAGACGTGGTGACGCACACTCAAGTTTTTTCAACTTATTTTAATGCTGCCACCGACACAGAGGACGATACAGTGCTCATTTTCACATGAGCGAAGTGAGGAAAGTCGTGTTAAGTGCCTTTCCCAAGGGCACAAGGTCTGTGGCATGGCAGGGTTAGAACCCGGGACCTCTTGGTTCCGAGTCGAACACTCTAACGTTGCGCCACACGACCCCACACCAAGGTTTTGAAGAGAAACATTTATTTACTCGTGAAAGTACTAGTAGTAAGGGGGAAATTACATGTATTCCAACTATACATTTTTTTTGATATGAAAAAAAAAGGGATGGGCAGAAGGAATAGTTCTAAATAAAACCTCGTGAAAAAAAAGGAACAACATGAGTACTAGTATTATGGAAATGATGTTTAAGTACCACTAACCCCTTTCGGGGGTTGGATTTATTAGCTTTGGGTACGATGTCATGTCTCATACATTATAATATTTATATAGCACGGTCACATTCGTCATAGGACGTTGTGGTACGATTTTGATGTCGTAAGTAAGAGTTTACTCCTTTATATTCAATGAAGCATTCAAAACTAGTACCTATACTTACATTCTACTGGTCCACACAGTTATTCCGGGAGACCTACCCCGATGGAGAAGATTACATCATCCACTCGTTTGAGCTGGATGTGAGGCTGGCGCCCTACTTCGCGTCCTACTCCAACCACGTCCTCCACTGTCCAGTTGCCGTGGCGGGGAAAGATGGTCAGCCATGACACTTTTCTTCAGGTTTAGTCTGGAATGGTTACTTTAACCTTCATCCTGCTGCCTAACCCTGTAACCAAGACATATTTGGTACCGACAGGACACTTCAGTAAGACGAAGGTTAAGGCTTAACCAAAGCTTGAACTTTTAACCCTAATGTTCTAAACCCCTGTTTCAAAACGAGAACTCATGAGTTATCTCATTTCTGTGTAATATAGGATAAGTACTAGAAGTCAGTGAACAAATGCTCACTACGCAAGCGCGAACATTATGTAAATTCCTGTGAAATTCCTTTCATTCTTCCCAGACTGATCACATACTATACTATACTATATACTATACTATACTATACTATACTATACTTTACTATACTATACTATACTATACTATACTATACTATACTATACTATACTTTACTATACTATACTATACTATACTATACTATACTATACTATACTATACTATATACTATACTATATACTATATACTATATACTATACTATACTATATACTATACTATACTATACTATATACTATACTATACTATACTGTATAGTATACTATACGCCAAAACAGCTAAATGTACGTATTTTCTCCTCAGGAAACATCACGGCCTACGCTGAGTCCGCCTGGAAACCTGACAAAGGGAAAGTCGCTGGCAAAGACATGCAGTGGGGAGGTGGAGCGATCTATGCCTCGGAAGCAGAGAAACAAGATGAAATTCACGGCCGACGATTCGGTGTGCTAAACGTCATACCAATGGTGGATCTGTCCAGGTGGATACAAGAAAACACCGGTATGTTTGAAATGATATCTACATATCAATCATATTCAGGCATCTTATGTAGGGCAAAGGAGTATTAAATCTTTGCTCGGTTGTTCTCCAGTAAAACCAATAAGGATATTGGCAATAATGACATATGTTTGTTTACAATTAGCATGGTAATGGACTTGTAATAAGGGTATCATTTTAGTCATGCAAAATTGCTGTGGTCCGTTTAACCATTGCATTTCATTGGCATTTCTTGATAATTTTAAATCCATCTTTAACAAGAAATCGGATTTCCGGGAAGAATTGGAGGGTCCCTCGTGCAATTTCGATTTCCTGAATTTCTGCTGGCTCCGGGTCAGAGCCATTTCCTGTGTCTGACCTTTTGACGATCTGTCATTGTGCCCGTCATTCTTGCCGCCACCAGTGTCAAACTATATACTGTTTAGACAAGCAGGCACACAAACCCCCAGACGCCCAAAACAATACTATGTACACCAACAAACGTTAGCTAATACTAGTACTTGCTTAAACGAAAATGAGTGGCTTTGTACAGACACACAATGTTGACTATTACGGGGTTTAAAACATCCACCTTGCATACATGTGGGTCCGTACTAAATTCTGTCGCTCTTCTTTTGCCCAGCGTTGGAAGACTACGTCATCTTCAAACTTGACGTTGAGGGAGCTGAGTACGAAATCCTGGACAAGATGATCAGAGAAGGGACTTTCAAGTGGATAGACAAGTGCGTGCATTGCTCTCCTATATCACTCTCAGTTTGGGATGCTTTAATTTTGAATAATATGTTTGTTGATATTAGTGTGACCTAGAAACTAGAAAGACATTCAGGCGTGCTTCAGCTCAGTCGGAGAGGAGCATTAGTACTAAATTTATCAACCTTGCAACATCTACATGACAGCCATTTTTTTTGCCGTAATAATACACTGCAGCTGGATGATAGGATATTGGAATTTTCATCTGCGCAACCAGGGATTGTCTTACCTTGCTGTATACGTTTCGATGTCTATCAGACACCTTCCTCAGAGCTTCTGACTGGAGTACTGCTTCTCGCCGCTATATGTAGACGATAGGTGGCGCTTTTGCGGCGAGAACATAATCCCAAACGTGCCTTAGTTTGTATTCCCCCTCGGCCCGGTTCATCACGGGGGTTGACTTTCTTCATCGGCTACATATAGCTGCGAGAAGCAGTACTCCAGTCAGAAGAAAATCCCAATATCCTATGTTCTACCAACCTGATAAAATTATTTTCGGCATATTGAATGATACATGTAGCTATCAAAACGTAATGACGCTGGAAACATATCCAGACGTTAACATGTACCCAAATGTTGCAGGTTTTATGGCGAGTTCCACGACGCGTTTTCCGTGCCGGGCTGGTCAGGCCAAAGAAAACAAGAACTTAGGAATACCATGAGGACACAAGGCATCAACATGCTTGATTGGGCAGGAGAGTACAAGAGATATCAAGACATGGAAAGCATTCACAAGATCGACGTAAGTATGCACATGTCCACAGTTTGGGTTTGAAATCATCTAATTATGAGATACATGTGGAAAAGATAAGGAGGTGTGATCGGAATGGTTATGGTGTTTTGAGGAGGAGGGAGTAACTACAGATCACTAAATGTCTAGGTGGGGTGGGGGGATTGATGGATCAACCACCGCCATTACACAGCCATCACAACTTCGGGATTAGCTCACACAAACTCCGTTTGAAAAAGGCAGACACCATACATGTGTATTCCTTTGCAGCAAAGAAATTGCAACCGCAAGTAAAGGTACAAGTGAAGCGGGTGACCTCAGACGAAGCATGCCGCTTTTTTGTTAGCTTGTTGTGCAGTGCGGCTTTGCTACGGCTCGCGTATTCAAGCAAGCACACCGGGTCACCTCTATTCTTCTCCAGAAGTGTGTTGGGTTCTTTTACGTGCAGAGGTTTGACGCCATAAGCTCCCTCATACACTTGTAGCTGTAATAAGATACCACATCGGTAACTGTACCTAGCGGTGCTTTTATCACTATGACCTGTTCTTAGCTTGTACATGTACATTAAAATGCCAGTAAAGGTCATTCATTCATTTATCCATTCATTCATTCATTCTTTGTTTCTAGGTCCCAGAGGACACCCCCGGAGCTGCTGGAGTGGTTTACTCCAACTGTTTGCGGTCTCCAGACGGCCCTGCCCTGCTGGCCCTGACAGTCCAGGTCGGGATGAACAGGAAGGCAGCCCACAAGCTGGTGGAGACGGTCCGGGCGCACCCCAGCAACATGCCGGTCACTCTCTTCGTCTACGGGGACTTCGTGCAGCCTCGGACTTCCCGGACCTCATCGCCAAGTGGGCAGACAGATACACGATAGGAATACGAGAGGTACGTTCATTATCTTGAAAGTTCTTCTGTGTTGGTAGTTCCATGTTTAAAGTACCTAGAGCTTTCGACCAGTCAATCTGGTCTTCTTCAATAGACTGACCCAGTGAGACATTGTTTACCGGATACTAGTACCTTTGACCCAGTGTTGACGTCACACTGCTAAGAAGCCACGTGACAAGTCTCTCTAGGTCAGTCTATTGAAGAAGACGAGAGTGACTGGTCGAAAGCTCTAGGTGGGAACAATCCTTTGTGTTGGAACAAAAGTTTTAACTTTATACATGTATGTTCATTGTTTTATATTGAGTACGACAAGTAGTCCCCATTTGGGGTATCCAACTGCATTCTGTAGTAGCCTACCGGGCTGGAAGACGAAATTTCGTTTTTGGAAGCGAGATATTGATGACAAAATTTGCATCCTCGCGAACACCAAAGGCGCGAACAACCTATATAGGGAGATCCAGGGGTAAATATCTACCTTAGAAATCTTAACCCTCTAATTCTTTTCCAAAACGCTATTTCCTACATTTCGAGGGGCAAAAAGGCCTGATTTACACGAGGGCAAAAACTGGGCAAGCACACGAACCAGTTCTCACCAGGATAATTACGTTACCATCGGTAAAGTATCATTACAAAAATCCACCGAGTGAGTTCCAATGTGCTTTTTTTTCATCACCCCACAGGCAGGGCCCTTTCCAGCAGATCACTGGATCCTACAGAACCCGGATGTGATGCGGATGAGTTTGGTCTCGGCCGTACAGCGGGTGAAGGAAGTGGGGCTGCGACCAGCCTACTACTATCCGGACGGCCTGTCGCAACGAGTTCAAGATACAGCGAAGAACAGAGGACTGAGGATCATCCAGCCAACAACCAAGTTTCCTCCCAACCTTGGTAAGTTGGGGCTACCCTAACTGTTGGCTTTGTAATACTTCCAGAGAGCATACTATTATTAGAAAGAATGTATTTCATGTAAGATTTTGCGAAATTGAAAATACCGAGTACATGTAATACCAAACAAGAAATCAGAGATTCACAACTTTTAAGAAATATTTTGAGTTTTGTGAATTTCTTGTTTTTTCATTGTGAATTTCTCTGTGTACGAAAGTTTACGTTAATGAGTTTTCCACTGGCACCCTGCGAAAACCAACTGCCGACTTCCTTCTGGGACCCTATTTCCCGCGTCTGACCTTTTGTGGTTTGCAGTGCTGTCATTCAAATACTTACATAGCCTCTATCAGGCTTCAGAGTCGGCTGGGAAGAGTAGGAATTGGCCCAATAAACAGATAAATTTGTAACATGCCATGGATATAGTCCGCTCAAACTGTAACTTAGCGGACTGACTCCTCAGATATGTTATCTGTCTATCTGGCCATTTTCTGCTCTTTCCAAGCGCTTGTAGTAGTAGAGGCTAATACTTACAGGCACAAGCACACACACACACACACACACACACACACACACACACACACACACACACACACACACACACACACACACACACACACACACACACACAAACACACACACACACACACACACACACACACACACACACACACACACACACACACACACACACACACACACGCACACACACATACACACAGAACTATACGTCCGTACCGAGGGAATCACGCAAGTCGTCGGAGTGCGGTAAAACTCTACACGACTCCTTACCTTTTAAGTTCGTCTTATATTTGATTGCATCTGAAATCTAAGTCCAGGATTCTGTGCCTTTCTCAGGAACACTCTTGAAGGAAGACAACTATTACAGGTACAGAGACGTGGAGAGGACGCCCAAGGCGCTCCGTATCCTGTATGAACGCATCTCGAAAGGAGGAATCCTCAGTCTGGACACTGATCATCCCGACAGCTACATGATCTCCGCTTTCCTCATGGACTATCTGTATGAGAACTCCGGCTTTCAACTTGTCAGTTTGAACGACTGTTTGAAGTGATATGGATTTCTTTGAATGAAAATGTTCAATCGCACACTTTCCGTAGAGCATGATATTCCGTCACAGTGCAGTTTTGTATAGATCAGTTGTTTCGGTAAGGTAGCTGTGTCACGTTGTTGTTAGTCTCATATATAGAAGTATAGTTACACAAGAAATTGTTACTCAAGCAACTGGATAGATTTTGAAAAACTGGATAGATTTTGAAAATCTACCCAGTTGCTTGAGTAACAATTTCTTGTGTATCTCATTACCTAGATGTCTAACCTTCATCGACGTAAAAGTATAGTTAGTTTTAAAAACATAATATGCTTTTTCGTTAATTTATCATCAGTGTCTTTTATTCTACTCTATAGAGAAGTGTGTCAAATGCCTGAAAATATTTCCTGAAGCCAAGTGTTAGAAAAACAGTTACACAGTTTTCATTCATTGTAGCAGTTCGAGTCGTATGGAGTAAAATGTTATATATTCTATATTGTGACACCGTCTAGTTAGTTTTGACAACTCTCTTTCCCATGGAACTCTCTTCACGTGAACGAGAAGTAATTTTAGAATTCTCATCAAATCCGAAATGGCCGACGGGATAGCTTACAACCAGGCGCCATTTTTTTTCTTTGAAACATGGCGGTTTGAAAGTGGACAGCTGCCGGTGCAAAGTTGCCACCATATTTGCGGGCACTATCTCCTCAAAGGTTGACGACGGTAATATGTTTATTAGTCCAATTTTTGACTATAGAATTTTATCACAATTTGATAATCTATATCTTTCATCGATGTTGAACCATATGTAATGCATTAATATTCATGTCGTTCAGAACATATCGATATCACCAAAGGTATTAGATTATCAATATTTACTTATCTATCACTTACGTGAGGTTGACCTTTTACCGCCAGCATTACAATCATTATCTTTGCGTTTATTTCTTTTATATAGAAAGCTTGTTATTAAAAATACATGTTTTTGCATTATTATTTTGTGAGGAATTGTTTTTTGGGGCCTTGACGGAGACTACTAGTAACCACTCGCTAGCCTCTAGAATTGTTACTAGTTAGCAGACTCGCTTGGCGCGCCGCCTATCTGAATCTGAGGAAATTGTAACTTAAACGAACACAGACCCCTAGAAAGACCCCTAAACGGACGTACACTCTTAACTAGTACCAAAGAGGGAGGGACCAGCAAAAGATCTTACAAATGGAACCTATGGTAAAACAATGAGAAACAAGCCCTTTAAAACACATTTACCTTTATTTCAGACCTCAAGTCTTTACCCCCACTGCAAAACTGGATTTATCAGGTTTCTTCGGATATGATAAGTGGAAAATCAACTCCTACATTTTAAAAAGTTACTGGCATGGATCGCATAACGTGTGCCCCCAAAGGTTATGGACCTCTTGTCGGTCATTCTGCGTGTATCAAGTTGTTTTGATTTTGTCGGCTGGATACACCTTCGCCCACTTCGCAATGTTACAACTTCACGGAGGTTTGTGTCCTATGGACTCTTGTTTAACATATTTTCTCCAACATCAGGATTCATTCTTGATTGCTCAGTGACTTTCTTGTGGCTACTCGTCTTTAAATTAGTAAGTGGGATGTTAAGTTTTATTCTATACCTTTTTTCCTGTACTGTGTTCAATAGTTTTTGCCATACATTGTACTATGTAGAATTGTCGTGCAATAAAGTTCTTATTCTTCTTTAAAGGAACTTGTAGGCTTCATTATGATATGACATGGGGTCTAACCATAATCATAACCATAATCTACCTGTAATCTTCGTAACTGGAAACGAATTTTGTATATAATTCCTCATGTAATATAAAACACTGTCCGCTAGATGGCGTGTACTTTACGTACATAACATATGATACACGGATGGATCATTTACGTGCAGATGCCATCCTTACACTTTTGAGTGATGTCACAGCATGTGAAACTTTCCCCGACATTACAGCAGTCCTCTCCCGGGGGGCAGGGGTGACTGTCACACGTCAGGTGTATGGGAGGGGGGTTGGGGGGATCATACGTGCACCCCGTCCCCACACACTTGACCCCCCGGGGTATAGACGAGGTGAACAGATCCAAGACGCACGTTTCTTGCATCGGAGCTGACTGATTATACGGTCCGGCCCAGGTGGTTCCGAATAAAGGGCCAGTTATGTTGTGTACTGGGGGACCATCTTTGTAGGTGATGTTGCACTTTTCAACGAGAGGCTCGCAGAGAGTTCTTGAGAGAACCGCTTTCACGTTCGACTGTATCCAGACGTTGTAAAATGCCCTGGTACTGTTGTCGCTCACATCCATGAGGTAGCGAAGATTACGTACAAAGATGCCCTTGTACATCAAAGCGTTATCGTCACAACCTCCAGCGTCTTCGCAATACTCACGGAATATACCACCCTTAGTGCTGTTTGCAATGGTAGCCCTGGCCAGCTTATGAGCTAGTGACAGATACGATGATTGGTTCGTGATGCGGTAGAGTTCAACTAGTCCTCCAATCAACACCCCGCTGTTATAAGTCGGGCCGAAGACTTTGTTTGCAGTACAATTGTTTGTCATGTTGTTATAGTCTACTCCGTCGGCTACGAGATACGTATGGGGATCGACTAGTTGGTTCTGGACTATGTACTGCCATTGTTTGTTAACCTTGTTCAGGAGATCTTTATCTTTATAACCTGTTAAACGGTACAGGCGAGCACCAAGTTGCAAAGTCTGCACGTTTGTGATGGTTTGCTTGGACGCTTTGGTGGAGTCCCACCACATACCACCTGTGCAGTTCCCACTAGTGTCCCAACCCCCCGTCCAGCTGTGGTCAAAAATGTCCTTGGCACTGCCCAGGAAACTCTCGTCGCCAAAAATCTCGTAGATTCTCGCGTAGCTTAGGCCAAACCACGCCATGTCGTCGTATGACGGTTCGGGAGCGTAAGCCAATAAGAGGCTGTCTAAATAACGGAAGGAATTGTGGATGACACTGAGAAAACGAGTGTTGTTTGCGTAATGCATGAAGTTGACGACAGATTCTAAAACGGCGCCATTTTGCCAGAAGCCGTCAAATCCGTTCCAAGTCTGTGAATGAAATAATAAAAATAATAACAAAATCACGAAAAGATAATACATGACGCAACTGTGGAGTATGTTATTCATAACATCAATCTCGACGTCTGCAGCCGTATGGTAACCATGCAAGCTGTTTAAATTATGATCCTTAACTCAAGATATTTTAATTCATTGACGATTACTAGTACACCTATTAATGGTACCTTTAAGGGCATTATGTAACATTTTTAAACAATTGAAATATTTTAATTGAAAAGATATTAATGTGATTATAATTTACTTCAACTTTCAATATATTTGTGAAATTATTTCACATTTCTGACATTTATGGTTGGCCCACAGCTCACACAAGCCGCACTCAGTTTGTGCCACCACAAACTACCAGAATGTAAACAGACATGGCTGACAGCTGTGTTTCCAACTTTTAGACACACTTGTTAGGCGTCATATTTTGGCACCTACACTTTCTGAATGGCACTTATTTGCAATGGAGTAGGATTGATTAAACTTATTATACTTTGTAAAGAAATGACCAGAAAATTTACTTTTTGTATC